>RYFJ01000348.1:0-429765 GCA_003991445.1 Oryza meyeriana var. granulata
TGCAGGATATATTTGCCCTTAGGGGCAGCGGTATTTTTCATGATAAAGCTTATACAACGCTTAAGGGGTGAGCTCGTCGACAATCAAGCGGAATTGTAGATGTTGCCGGGAGATGGCGATGGGTAGGCCTGTATGGTTAAGAATTTCATCCAAGATAAGGGTTGACACATTGAGAGAACTTGTTATATTACTGTGATAAATGAAGCTGAAGTATCTTACGGGAACATAATCACGTGAAGCTGCAAACATTGAATTATTCTGCGTTAATGAAGCATGAGTCGAATCAACAATTAAGATGAGTACATAATATGAAATTTATGCTGTGCAGTGGCGCTGAACGAAGGCTTACTCAATATTTAAGAAGATGTGGCGGATGGATTTAGGAGTGCTTTGATCGGTATGGTCTGGAATTAAGGGGATTAATTTTTCATCACACCGTAAGTTACTGTGAGTTTATTTAGTATATAGTGAACTATAGGTTTGTAGTCTAATGACGTTAAAGTTGTATGAAGCAGTTGCTTGGAAGCTGTTTTCTATATAACTAGATTAATTAAGCCTCTAAATCAAGGGAGATTGTTTGGGTTTGTTTAATGTTTGAGATAGTAAAGAGAATAGAATTCTGATGGGGATTTTACTAATTTCTACAACCGGGGGAACCACGAGGTTCCCATTGTGCACCTTGAAAAAAAATTTCAGTGAGAGAAGGGGGTGTGGTTCGTGTTCTAAACCCTAAGTCTGGCCGATTCGCCAAACGCAGTACAAGGGGTTAGTGAGTCTTTATCGTCTCACATGGGACCAAGATCGAGATCAATGGGCGTCGGTACACGCACAGAGAAGAGGAAGTATCAAGAAGAAGGAAGCAGTAAAGGAAATCAATGATGGACACAGTGGTTATTGATTAGACTTTACTTTCGCATAGGTGATTGAGACTTCTAAAGGATTACTCAGTGTAATATTTATTAACACGTATGTTTTTAATTTTCAACAGAGCTGACCTCTGGAAAGAATCTGAGTACATAAAGTTTCAGTTTGCGATATTGAGGAGAGACAACACCAAGTATACTGGGAAGATGGTGTAAAGCGTTCGTATAAGTACAACATCTTTTCCAAGCTGTATCTAGTTGATTTCTCACTATGTTAGCTTCAGTGCTCTGCAGGATATACATCCAGCTCTGAAATAATAAGTACTGTCAATGTTTCATGTCACTTTAGTTCATGGTTATCTTCTTTGTGGTCATTTCTGCTTTGATTGCGGTAGTCATTGTAGCTCGTGATTTAAGTAGCTTTTCCATATGCATTTTATTGAGCCATTGTGGTGAGGATAGATGATAATTGTATGTAGATGAGTAGGCGTTCATGTTTTCGAGGTCATTTTATTCAATTTACGTTCCGCCTGGAGTTGCGACAGGCATACGTGAATTGGTGAATTTCTGTGGCCAGTGTAAGAAAGATCCAGATTCTGATTGTGTTTCAATGTCATTATTCGAATCCTGCACTTAACTACGAGTAGAATAGAAAGCAGTGAAGCGTAGACTTATTTGAGCATCATATTTTTGCAATGAGAGAGAATAGAATTCATATTGAATGGGTGAATCATGTTCCTTAATCATTTATTAATGTCTCAACTGTTTGATATTAAAATGGCGGACGTGAAGGTGGAGTCATGTAATTTGACAATTAGCGGACTCTGTGACTATGGGTACTCTACTTATTATTGATAAACTGGCTTCATAGAAACAGTGCGCTTGCAATCAATTAATCATTGCATAAGTATACACTTCCATGCTGGCTGGAAGGAATGCTATGTGACAAATCATACGAACATTCCCAACTATTCATCACTTGTGTTATGTGGGGTTCTTTGAAAGACGCAATGCGCAGAGGAGGAGTGGCTGCGCATATTTCCAATTAAGTTAGTTGAGAGTTTTCGGTTATTATCAATCTTCTTTATCTAGGATGAGGTTAGTTCCTAAGATTTGTTATGATTTAGTTACGCCGGTTGTAATGCTCTATAAAGGCAGCCAGTTGAGTCGATGTGCACAGATTAGATTCGGTCCAGACTTTCTCCTTGTCACGCAGGCTCCGGCGTCGGAGCACGCTATGGTTGAGAGCACCGGTGGGTGTGTTGGCGCGCATCCATCACTTGAGATCACAGCAGAATATTGGTTGTAAGAAGAAGCCGTTGGGCTTTCATTCTGCAGCCAATATTTTTTAATAAAACTATTTTAGAAATATTGTACTAATAAGTCATAAGCATTGCGCAGGATCCGGTAGAAACTGTAACAACTCCAGAGAGATATAACTTATACGAAGTTATCATTGAAATTTCCATACCAACTATTTAATAGTTTCCGTCAATGAGCTTTGCTATTTAATCTCAGTTGCTTGCAATTTTTATTGCTAGGGCAATCTGGGTCCTTGCGTGCTATTTTTCTACCTTCTCGAGACTTTTGTGGTGATTGTAAAGGGTTAACAAATGCATATTTAAAATGGTGTCTGGGTGAGTCATCGGTTTGTAATGGTGTCAATTTCTAGAAGTGCGTTTACATTGTTAGCTACGGTTGTACAATTGAGTGACATACTAATATTAACTTCCGGTGCTCCTGTGCTTAGTAACTCTTACCTTCTCAAATAATATTTCATCCATACATATTAATACAGGAGAAATTTTTACCTTCTATGATTTGAAGTTTGAGTGACACTTTCAGGCTGTCCTATCGAGGTATCTGGTGAGGGTATAAGGGATATGCTCGATAACTTGATAGTGACAACCATTGGTACATCTAGGACGATGGGGAGGGGATGGCAGGCCATTGGCCTGGTTACACTCTACAGCTGGCAGTCGGAATAGGAGCCAGCGTATCAGACTGGACCTAAACTCGTAAAACGACTCGAGCTTTGGTGAAGATGTGGCATACTGAGACATGTATGGATGCAAACACACTTGTCCCAAGGGTGAACGTTCATCGACAAGTGTGAGGTCAGTCACAATGCTAGTGAGTGGTGCTGACGTTGGTGGAGAGTTAGATGATGATGTTGTCAAATAAAAATGGTGGCACGGGGGGGGCACAGAGTACCCAAGCTTGGATAGCCAGGCTTTCAGCTTTGAAGCCGTTGGGGGCAGTTATCCGTAGATTTGTTCGAAGGAACTGTCGTGCGCTGGAAGACAGGAGATGAGATTGTCCTAAAAGACATGCATACGAGGTAGAGCTTCCGAGTATTGGGGATGCCAATCAAGTCTAGGTAACTGTAAGATCAATGGCGATGCGGTAGGGTGGAGGCGAGATCCTTGCTGTAGGTGGGAAGATTCTTCATAGCAGAGATGAGGTCTCTGGGGTCGTGCATTCAAGATACTTGCTGAAACCATAGGGATTCCGGGACGAGTAAGTGAGATCCTCAAGGCACCAGTGCTAACTTGCGGGTAGTGCGTAGAATAAAAGACGCACATCAGCAGCATTTGTGAGTGTGTAGAAGGGTGTGCAGGGCTTGCAGTCGAGATGCGACGGTCAGAATATTAGCAGATAATGATGGAGAAACATGCCATAGCAGACTCAACTGTAATACCAAGAAAATGGTGAAGGGGACCTGTCTTCATAGAGAATTCTGTCGAGAGCGTGAATAATCTGCTGAAGGAAACTATGTGACGAGATGAGCAAATGTCATCAACTAGCGGAGTAAGAAGGGTGCATAGCGGCTCGAGTAAATGAAAGGGATTTAGCTTGGTCAACAAATCAGAGAAGTAATGTGAGGCAAAGCGTGTGCAAGCGGAGGAGCCTGCTTCACAGTAGAGGAGGTTAGACACAACTAATCAGGCTGAAGTGTCAAACCAGACTGCTCGGCGGAGTACATCACTGTCTCTGTAGTAGGCGTGCGGAACGTCTGATCAAGCTGATGGATGGGCCATGAACTAGAGAGCCAAACTTGAGAACAACGGATGGTAGCAGGCAACAATCTGGACTGAAGCTCTATAGTCATCCGAACTGAGAAACCGGCAATGACTAGCGAGTTGTAGCGTCAGAGTACATCTGACAGATTGTGTGATAAACAGTTGCCTGTGAAATAATCAGGGCGAGGACATGTCGTGTCATGCCTGAAGAGATCAACTCGACTGCTGCGCATCAATTCCGGGTCGGCTAAGTAACGAAGTGCAGGTGCGGAGAAAGACTGCCTATGGAGGTTGAGGCGATCCACGGCTGAATGAAGCCGGATTTTCCACGGGTGCGCATGCCATGCGCGTTTTTGATGGGCGCGATGGCTTGCGGAGCGGTGGAGATCGTGCGGCCGATGGTGTGGCGGGCACGCTGGCAACAACCTGGCAGGCAGGGCAGCGATACCGGTGGAGGGCCGGGGGCGCCGCGAGCAGCGGCCTAGGACAGGATGTCCTCAGGGGCAGCAGCGCCCGATCCGCTAGAGAGTAGAGGCGGGGACGTCCCACCAGCAGGGAGCGCGTCGCGG
The DNA here is from genome assembly GCA_003991445.1 of Oryza meyeriana var. granulata. Taxonomy (NCBI): domain Eukaryota; kingdom Viridiplantae; phylum Streptophyta; class Magnoliopsida; order Poales; family Poaceae; genus Oryza; species Oryza meyeriana. The sequence goes on from RYFJ01000348.1 coordinate 4,456, forward strand.
GGCGATGCAGCGGGAGGCGCACCGGGAGGAAGAGTACCTGCATGCACAGCACTAGGCCCAATGGGCAAAGTGGAACAATCATCATCGCTCAAAAAATCCAAGGTGGCAGGATCCAAGGAGTGGTGGACATGTTGGAGAAATGGAAAAGACGACTCATCAAACACAACGTGCCGAGAGACGATAATCCTATTGAATGAAGGTCAACAGACCGATACCCTTTGTGATCCGCGGAATAGCCAAGGAAGACGCACAAGGATGAGCGAGGAGAAGTTTATGTGGAGCTTGGACAACAGGTGTGGGATAGCAGGCACAACCAAACACGTGAAGGTGAGCGTAGGAGGGGTGCGTGCCGTAGAGAGGCAAAGAAAGGAGTGCGGCTGTCCAACTATCTAGTGGGATGATGATTAAGGAGATATGTGGCGGTGTGTAAGGTGTCAGCCAATAGACGGGAGGTAGACTAGCCTGAAAAAGGAGGGAGCGCACGATATTATTAATGGTGCAAAGGATGCGCTCAGCGCGACCATTTTGTTGGGAGGTGTATAGGCACGACATGCGGAGGATGGCGCCATGAGTGAGGAAGAACGTGCGAGCCGAGGAGTGATCAAACTCACGGCCGTTATCGCACTGAATGGCCTTGATGGAGGCGCCAAACTGCATGTGCGCATAGGAAAAAAAATTGGACAAAAGATCAAACATCTCAGATTTTAGGCGAAGAGGGAAGGTACAAGTATAGTGGGTGCAGTCATCGAGAATAACAAGATAGTATTTGTAACCCGATGCACTAACAACAGGGGAAGTCCAAAGATCACAATGAATTAAATCGAAAGGTTTTGACGCACGACTGTGTGACACGCTAAAAGGAAGGCGTACATGACGGCCTAACTGACAGGCATGACATATATGATTTGTGGTGCGTTTAGTACAAGAAATAGTTTTGGAGATGACTAGCTTGGATAGGACCTCATGACCAAGATGACCGAGACGGCGGTGCCAAAGAGTGATGGAGGACACGGTGGCGGCGAGGGGCGGTAGTGCTGGCTGCAGGTGGAAAGAACGGGTAGAGGTCGCCCGTACTATTGCACCTGGCGATCACGCTCCGAGTTTGTAGATCCTTCACAGAAAGGCCAAATGGGTCAAACTCGATGGAACAATTGTTATCGGTGGTAAAGCGACGAATGGAAATCAAATTCTTAATAATGCTAGGAGCTACTAGAACATTAGAAAGAACAAGTGACCGACGTGGCGTGAAAAAGGAGGAAGACCCAACAGAAGTAACGGGAAGTAAGGCCCCGTTACCGACAACAATAGATGAAGGACCAGAGGAAGGAGGAGGGTGAGATGAAGTGAGTATACCAGCACTGTTGGCCATGTGTGAACCAGCCCCGGAATCAGCGTACCACTCACCGGAGGATGGCGGCGGAGTCAGGGACATGGTGCTGAAGTTGTTGATCAGGGGCCCCTGCTCCCATGAGCCGCCAGCCATCGGCGTCCAGGAAGACTGGGGCGGCTGTGGAGGCGGTGCAGTGTAGACGGGCGATGAGGGTACGCCCCCGTAGGCGAAGCCGGGAGGAGCACCGAGGTGACCCTGCTGCAGGCCTGGCTGCAGCGTGTAGTAGGGCAGCTGCGGCATTACGGTGAACGCGGCCTGCGGCTCAAACGGCGAGAACGCCGGGCGTGGTGTCGAACCGAACGGAGCGCTGGGGCCGTAGGGATGTGGCCACAGCTGTACGGTGCCCGCCCACGGGTTGGGGATGGGGGCGAGTGGAGGCGTAGCGCCGGGACAAGGGCTGCCGGAACCGCCAGCGCCGGGGGTAGCGGTTTTACCGCCACGGCCACGGCGGCGGTTGTTGAAGCGCTGGCCGCCGCCGGGAGTGCTGCCAGGAGCAGCGCCAGGACCACCACCAGTGTGGCCGCCCAGTGGACGCTGAGGAGCAGGGGACGGCGCAGTGACGAGGGCGGGCGGAGGGGCATCCTCGGCGACGTCGTCGATATCAATCTCTTCGAGGAGGAGCAGGGTGCGTGCCTGATCGAAGCTCGGGAACGGACGCTGCATTTTCAGGTTAGAAACCATGTGGCGAAACTTCCCGTTTAGCCCACGGAGGAGCGTCAGCACAAGGGTCCGATCGCCGACGGGATCGCCGAACTCGGCGAGGGCGCTGGCCATCGTCTCCAGGCACCGGCAATAGTCGGTGATGGACAGGGCCCCTTGCTTGAATGTGCGAAACTCGGCGGAGAGAAGGAGCGCACACGATTCGCACTGGCCAAGGAACTCATTGTCGAGCACCGACCAGGCGACGCAGGCATTGGGCTCGCGGAGCATGACCGTCTGTTGAAGATCAGCAGCGATGGTGCTGTAGATCCAGGTGAGGACGGTGCAATCCATCTGCACCCACACTGAGCGATCGGGATGGGCCATGTCGGAGAGCACGTGATCCGTGAGCGCGTACTTGCCGAGGATGACGAGGAAGAGATTGCGCCATCGATTGTAGTTGTTGGCGGTGCGATCCAACATGACGGGGATGAGCACCTTGATGTTGACGACGGCAAGGGCCTAGGCGTGGACAGCGGCGTGTTTCGCCTCATAGGCGTCGAGGGCAGCGACACGCTCGGCTTCAGCCTTGGCGGCGGCCTCGCACTGGAGGCGCTCCTCCTCGGCAGCGGCAGCGGCGACGGCGGCGTCGGCATCTGAAGACGCCATGAGGAGCGGCTGCGCGCAGAGAAGGAGGAAGGTGCCGGCGAGATGAGATCCTAGCGATGGCAAGCCAACCGGCGAGGCGTCTCGGTGTCGGCGGCTTTAGGGTTTGCGGAAGCGGAGAGGTCGCAGGAGCGAACCGTCTCTAGATACCATGAGAGAGTATTAAGGTTTAGATAATACTCAATTAACATTGATTAGTGACAACCATTGAGTACATATAGGCACGATGGGGAGCCGGGATCGGCAGGCCCATGGCCCATGGGCTTACACTCTAACACTTGGGATCAAAAGAAAAGATAATCTGTTTTATCATAACCAATTCGTCAATTCTCTCAGTCATATGGATCCATGCAGATCGATCATCGAAGTGCTCCCGAACATTACCATCGTTGACTACGAATTTAGCAAGAGCTGATTTGCCCACTCCACTGATTCCAACTATGGGAATAACTGCCGGATTCCGAAGGTATGTAACAGTAGTGTTGTGTGGAACATGGATATATTCCATCTTGTTGCCCACTTCATCTTTGGGATAAGGGGGTACCTCCATATCTTTCTGTGTCCTTTTAGACAGATCAATTTTCTGAAGAGTTTCACTAATCCATCCCTTCTGAGGAATGTGTAGCTTCTCAGCTTCTTTCCTAAACTCAAGCGATGTTGCTGCTGCTACATAATGGGAATTGCCCAGTACCATGTTCCTTATCATATCTATCTGCTCATCACGACTAATTTGGAGCTTATCACCAAGCAAATATTTAGCCCTACTACTATCAATGAACTCGGTGGTATTCTTCTCGCCTTTCGATAGATCCCTATTTAGGTTTGGCGTATCAATAATGGATTCACCTTTTAACACAAATATTGAGACGTTTACTAATGGTGTATTTCATTCTGATACGACTATGGTCGTCAGAGCGAAGCGAAGTCACTTGTCAGAAAATATAGCGCAAAAAATAATATTTTAGATGATAATTAGTCGATAACTACATCATACAAAACTATTTTTCCCCAAGAATTTAATACTGCCTAAAGATCCAGAAGTTTATAAGTATATCCCACTCCCGTACCCTTTAGTGACTTTTTTCGGTTTCTGTTTTTTTCTGCCAAATAATGAAGAAGGAAAGGCGCCTCTGCCCTTTGGTACAAGTTCGCTACTGCATCTTAACCAAAAAAATTTACAGAGCACGTTTCCCGAACTATTAAACGGTACGGTTTTTAAAAAAAATTATATAGACATTACTTTAAAAAGTATATAAATTTAATTTTTAAACGTAAAATCCCTAATACTCAATTAATCATAAGCTAATGGCTTATCTCATTTTACGCATTTCTTCAGTCACTTCCTTCAAACTATGTCGAGGACATCGCGCTCATTCATCGTCTCGGAGCTGATCGGCAGCACGCCTCTCCATCGCCGCCCCCATCCCCATCCCTGCTCCCACCACCACCGCCAGTATCTTCCCGCCCCGCCACCGCCGGGGCCGACCGCTCTGCAGCCGCAGCAACAAGCGGAGGAGGGGCAGGTGTCCTGGGCGCCTGCGCCGGCACCGACGGAGGCCGAATTGATTTCAGCGGCAGGGGAATCGACTCCGACGACGGCAAAAGCCAATCTGGCGGCGGGAAGCCACTCCGAATCGACTTAGGCATTGGCGAAACGAGATGAGTGGCGGTGAATCGAGGGCAGGCGGCGGCCGGAACACTCGCTCCAGCGGAAAATGTGGTTGCGCTGTGCTGTCGCCGCCCTTCCCTCCACTTCTCCATCTCGTCAGGTAAGCACGAATCTCGTCACTTGGGCGCGCCATGGCCTCGATCGAGCCCTCGACCAGATTGAAGATAGAATGTGGCTCTCGGGGGGCCATTAGCTTTTTCCGGTCCGCTTCGATGGCGCACTGCCAGATAAGTAAAGTACCATCCGTTTGAGCGACTTCGATTATTTGTTATTTTGGGCCCACTAAATTATTCTATTTCACCATTTTTCCGGTATAATATTACAAATGTGCAATTTGCATCTACATCTAGCATGACCATGAGTGAAAAATGATACTCGTGTCCTTATCTTCTTTCTCTAGTTCATCCCAATCCAGTGGGACCGCCACCACTTGCCTTAGTTTTTACCTAGATTTTTTATATTCTGGTCTTTTTCTAAAAACTTATTTTATAAATAGACTTTTAGAAAAAACTTATTTTTGAAATGGACCCTTTTCTCGACGCCAATGAGCCTGGCGCTGAGCCCCTGGCACACGTGGCGTCGAGTCCACGTCGTCGGATGTCGGCGCCAAAGCGTTTAGCGCCGAGATCATACAAGTCTTAAATAATCTAAACACATTTCTAGTTATTGAGGTATATGTGGTGTAGTGGTGAAACACCTGCACCGGTTTCTCTCAGGTCTCGAGTTTGATCATTGGTAAGCTTTTTTTTCGTTTTTCTTTTTTTTTTTGCACGAACCTCGAGCCTTGGATCGCTTCGTTTTCTCTTTTTCTAGGCACGAAAATCGGATCTCTTCGTTTTCCCTTTTTTTTCTACGCACGCATGCCTTTTTTTAGCCCAAACCTCTACTGTGCATGCCTCAAGTCACAATTAAAAAAAGAAAAAAAAATTGATGCTTCGCTTGAGGATCAAACCCTTGTCACTAGCATAACTTCCCAAATGCCTTACCGCTGCACCACACAGTTGTGCTTGTTGAATAAGAGTTAGCTTATTTAAAAGTGGTATGAGCTCGGCGCCAAATGCTTTGGCGCCAACATCCGATGACGTGGACTCGATGCTATGTGTGTCAGGAGGGCATCGGCGCCGAGAAAAGGGTCTATTCGTAGAACAAGTTTTTCTAAGGGTCTATTTGTAAAATAAGTTTTTAGAAAGGGCCATAATGTAAAAAATCCAGTAGTCTCCACCATGTGCGTGCTGACCACCTACCACCGTTTTCACTATGTGCCTGTCGTGGCGGTCGTGCCGAGGTCCACCACCACCTCCTCTCCAATTGGTGCATGGTGTAGGGACCAGGCAACACTGACGAGCTGACAACGGAGACGTCCACGACACCTAACCGGTGGAGCACCATGGCGCTGTCAATGGATGATGAGCGGCTTCTATGAGCCAAACAACCATGGAAGGTGGTGACATTGGAGGCTGGGACGACACCCTAGTGGTGGACCGCGATGAGGTGGGTGATGTGGGTAGCATCGGAGCGTCCACAACTGCCTTCGCCAGCTTCTTTACCAATGTAGTGGGCTCAATGCTGAGCATGAAGCTAGAGACGGTGGGCTTGACAACAGCAATATTGCCGACCTTGCGTATGAAGTTGTAAACCCGAGCATGGAGACCACCCAGAGCATCCGGAGCGGAGGCTTGGGTAGGAGAGGAGAAGGAGGTAGGGCTCGGTGGTGGCCTACAGGGGCCTGAGGGTGCTTCAGCCATGCACTTGCACCTCCATTGCCGCCATACACCTCAGGAACGAGGAAGAAGATAGATGGAGGAGAGATGAGGGACAGTGAGGTCATTTCTCCCTAGTCGCCACGTCGGTTTGTTGAGTGCCTGAGTTGGCAGCTTGCGGGATATTCTCCCAAAATGGCACTGAAGAGCTCATATGTGCGTTGAAATGGCAAAATATCGAATTCACTCAAGCCGATGGCATTTGGGAGTGCGTCATCGAAGTAGATGGCAAAAGAGTTAATTGCCCTGGCCGTTGGTGGCGAGTTCGGCCAAAGGTGCTATGGGTTATTCATGTCACGTTTTATAAGTACAATTTCTTTAAAAACATTATGTATTAATATTGCTTAGAATACTTTTTCTAAGCTATTTGCTAGCTTTATAATATTTAATATCTCCTATGTCCTGTCTATGATCTATCCAATCATCCATTTTAAAACATGCTCTCATGTGGCATTGTATTATCCAGTTGTAGAAAAGGGGTAGACGGGTCTCCTTCCACGAAAGAAAGTAACAGTGGTTATTGAATTATAGTAAAAGATCTTTTATTGACAGTAAGGTATAATAATGATTTTAACATTATATTTCCAAATTCGGGATCGTTTTAGAAGTAATTTTTCATTTGTATAATAAGACCTAGGCAATATAACTCCTTCCTCTCCTAATTGACATCCAAAAATTATTGGCCGAATCATAAGTAATTTGGAATTTTTAAAGTACACCAAATTATTGTGAAGCATTCTGTGGACATTGATTAGGGGAAACTGGTTCCATGACATCGAAGCAAGGCTGACATTTTTTTACCAGGTAGGTGGTAAAATGTTAGGCCCCTCTTTGAAACGCAGAAACGATAAAACATATAAATAGAAAAAACACAGAATTTTGATAGAAATGCATATGCAAAACAGAGGATTACAACATACAAGAAAGATATAGGAATGACCGTTTGAATAAACCCTAGAAAAAACACAGAAATTGGATGAGACAGATAGACTCAAAGAAAAATTTCTAAGAGGTTGGAGCTCTTGCTAACTTTTCTTCAAAACCTATATGCATTGAACCATTCCTAAGGAATTTCATAGGATTTAGGAAGTTTCAATCATTTGTTTCAAAGGACCAAATAGAAAAAATTCCTGTAGAATTGTAATCCTACATAATTCTTCCAAAAATCCTTTGTTTCAAAGGAGACCTTACTCTCTCTTGCCAAAAATATTTCATGTCAAGGAAAAGATTTTGTGGGACCCCAAATCAGGACCATCTGTGTACACGTACTAGCCCAGGATCACGCTAGCACACACAGTCATAAGAATAATATCACAACCAACGTCACGAAGGAAAACAAACTATTTATTAATAAATTGACTGTGACAAAGCCTTATGGCTAAAGTTTACATTTATTATGCCACGAAGGGCCTAAAGAAAACAAGATAGCAGCGGAAATAAAATAAATACGTGGAAGCTCCATTTAACATGCCATAGGCAGTCAACTGGGGCACACGGCCTATTCCTCATCTTCAGCAGCAAACTCCTCTAGAAACAACGGAAACCTTTCTTCTGGAATGGGGGGGAATTACAAGGTGAGTACATGGAATACTTAACAAGTGCACGGAAATATACATATGCACAGCTGACAAAGAAAGGCTAAGGCTATTTTACATAACACAGCAGTTGCATTTATAAACAATTTATAAACAGAGTTAAAAACAATACTTTAAATAACAGGTGTTACCATCCATACAGGACCACATAGCTAAAATCATTTTCCTGCACACAGCATCATTACCATCCCTTGTTTTCGCAAACTACCCCTCATTTGAATTCACCGAGCATGTCCATGACCACGGACGCGGCTATTCGAATAGATTAATTAAACACTCTGTAGAGGTTGTACAGTTTTACCCACAAGATACATCATCCTCTTAACGGCTATGCGCAAATATCACACTTCTCATTGTGTGCGGCCAAGGAATCTGTAACAAGGCTTTTTATAAACTCTGCCTCAACACTGCCTTCCTCCATGAGAAACCTTTCCCTCACACAGACAAAAAAGTACCTATGGCTAACCATAAAACATATCATCTAATCACCTGGGCCGGCAGTGCCAAGACTCGAAATCCTACTAGGCCAGGTCCTTCGCATTAGGGCATGTGGTTATACGTTAGGCTCAGATCATTGGCTTATGAAGTGAAGTCCTTAATTGACCAGGGCAACTTGCCAAAACTACAATAGCACACAGCTTCATATTAGGATCACACAGAGACCTAACCTGGTAAGGATCACATAGATACCTTACCCCCTTACTAGGTTCACACAGAACCACCCATCACCCTAGTCCAAAATATTTTATCCGCCCGTTGTTTACTACACGGTGCAACACATACTATCGGAAAGATAGCACATAGCCACACAGTTCAAATAAAACAGTGATAAATATATCATTAATCATTATTATATTTTGCTTGTAAAACGACTTTGAGCGGGGCTAAGCAATTACTACTCTACCTTGAGTTGACTCCTATGTTCAACTCACAAAGGCTAGGGTGACAAGGTATCACAGGATATTCAATAATCAAAGGCATGGAATAACCACAATTAGGTCATACTACCCATCGATGATTTGTAAATAAAATAATACATATTTCACAATAAAACAGTTTATAAATTGGGTCCAATATGTTCAAAGGGTGCACTTGCCTTGCTCTAGGTACTGCCCTTGCCCTGCACCTTCTGCGGCGAACTGCTCCTCGGCTTCCACGTCTATATGTTCGCAACAGGAAACAAATAAATAACAAGAAAACAGCCTAAATAACATCAATTAAAATAACCAACTAAACCAGGAGGTAGAGCTCGATTTAAGAAGAATTTAGGAAAAAGAACGGGTCGAATCGGAGTCCGGATGGATGAGATATGAACTCCGGAAGACTGGGAACAGGGAAAATCTGAGGTAAAAGAGAAGGAATATTCCCTAGATTTTAAATTCAGAAATTGAATTGTTTTTGTGGAGGAAAAGGAGCGGGGACCATTGGTCAGTGAGATGGTTCATGGCAGACTTGGTCTACGGACCAGAAGAGTGAGAGGTGCGGTAGACCAGACGACATGGACGCCACGTGGCGACACGTTACCGGATTGGATGATGTGACGATGATGTGGCGATGACAGGGCGAGATTTAGGGCTGACGTGGCGAGGTGATGTGGCAAGATTGGACTAAGAAATTCTATGGCTGAGATTAATCTAGGAAACCTAACGTGTAGATCAAGGGGAATTTTCATATGTGGGTCCCATATGTCAAAGCCACCAGGGGAAAACAGGACTCTGCCCCTGCTTCGGCCTCGGCCGGTCGGCAGAATAGGAGTGGTGCAGGGGCAGTGCAGACCAGCGCAGGGGCGGTGCAGACCGGCGCAGGGGCGACGCAGAACATCGGGACCAGCATCGGCGAGTGACGGCGGACCGGCGGCGGCGGGCGGCGGGCGGCGGCGTCGTCGGCCGGGAACAAGAGGCGGCTCGGTGGCGTTGGCCGGGGAACCGGAGGCAGGCGAGGGCGACGACAGCATCGGCTGGGGAAGCAGGGCGCAGGCGAGACGACGAGGGAAAATGGCACAGGGGTGGCGGTGCTCACCGGCGGCGTCGGTGGCTCGGTGCGGCTGCAGAGGAAGATGGCGGCGGCGCCGACTTCGAGAGAAGAGGAAAGCGATGATGGCTGCACACACACACACACACACACATATATATAGGGGCGGCTTGGTGGCGTTAGGGCGGGCTGGCGTCGGAGTCTGCGGCGACACGGCGGAGGAGGCACGGTAGCGCACGGAAGCAGGCCGGACCGGCTGGCCAGGCGGCACGGCGGCTCAGCGTGGCGCGGGAGCAGGCCAGTCGGCCGAGGAACAGGAGGCCCGGGGCGCGGCGCAGGGGCGTTGACAGGTGGGCCAGCCACGGCGCTAGGAAGGCCTTTGGCCTCCCTGCCGAAGGTAGAAGAAGGGGCAAAAGAGAAAAAGGAAGAAGGGTAGGGGCTGAGTGGAAGAAGGGAAAAGGAGAGGAAGGAAGGGAAAAAGAAAAGGAAAAAGGCAGGGGGTTTTACGGAAAGAAATGCTGAATTCGGACCCTTTGAATTTGTTGGGATTATTTGTAGAGTTAGGGAATGAAATTGAACCTCCGGGGAATTAGGAATTGGTATGGATACAAAAAATTAGAGTCTTGGAATCAGGGGAAAAATAAACTGGGAACAAGCTCCACTTCCGAAATCCAAATAACCCCAATTAAGAAAACGGAAACAAATCACACCGTAATTAATTATTTAATCATATTAAATCCTTTTTATTACGAAATTTTTTATTAAGCTATTTAAGGCGAATAAACCGGAGGTGGATTTTCGCAATCGGCAACAAGAACGGAAAACGAAAAATCCGGACGTGATAGATTTGGTCAAAATTTTAATGTTCCTTCCATCAATAGTTTCTCAAATGCTTATTAGTTTAATATACACATAGATTTGCCTAAAAAGTTCTATCATAATATCATAAATATTAGATTTTATAAACTTATTTTAATATAACATAAAAGTGAAATACAACTAATGGGAACTGCAACTAGGGCGGTAAAACCCCATAAGTGTGTCCAAATGGCTGTATAACTGTGGTCAAATTGAGAGGGTGTGACTTCTTTTTTGGGATAATTGCTCGTTTGCCGCATAGTTGGTTGGTCTTCTCAGATTTAGCCCCAAAGTTGAATGGTATCATAAAAATACCCTATAGTTGAGTGCCAATCTACCTATTTGCTCCAAAGCCACAAGAAATGTCTAAAGTACCCCTTTCTCTCCCTTTTCTCCATCTTCATTCCTCCTTTTTCCCAACTTTGGCATGGAGCCGTTGTCTCAAGCATAGGGAGCTGTCTTGAACTTGACCATGAAGAACGGTGTTGCGGGCTGGAGCTTGCACAAGGCAAGCAACAACATGTGGTCGAGCTCCGGCACGGTGATGACGATGCTAACTCGAGCTTTGAGCGATGGTGATGTGGACTCATGCTCCAGCACAGTGATGGCGGCGCTGGCTCAATCTCCAGCACAGAGACGATCGCTTAGGCTCAAGCTCAGGCATGGAGAGCGATGGTGCGAGCTCAAGCTTCATCATGGCTAGGGCTGAAGATGGCGGTGTGACGACAGGGGAGCGGGATCTAGGTGGCACTCCATATCTGGTTGCCACATTTGGTGAGGCACTTGGTGGGCACCACCACACGGAGGTTGATCGCCACGTCCTTCAAGGGTGCCTCCACCCCAAATCCACCACGCATGCCCGTCGTCGTGCCACTGGGGGACGCTGCCTCTGCCTGGGCCCTGTTGGCCTGCCACTAGGGAGGGCTAGAGGTAGCAGGCGGAAGCATGGCCTACAGCGGGGGAGGAGGGAGGACAACCTTAGCACTGTGCACTTAAGCTTGGCACAACGAGCGGCGTTGCGGACCTGAGCTCCAGCATGATAAAAGAGAGGTAGATGGAAGGAAAGATGATAGGGGCAATTTAGACATGTTCTATGGCTTTGGGGGCAAATGGGCATATTGGCACTTAACTATGGGGATTTTTATAATACCATTTAACTTTACGGCAAATTTGAGAAGGCCAACCAACTATGGGGAAAGGAGCAATTGCCCCTCCTCTCTTTTTTTATGTTTTTAGCTTCGATGAGCTTGCAGTCTTTGTAAGTTTAAGTTTTTTTTTTTTTACTTCTGAAACTATTCTCTCTAGCTATCATGTTTTAGTTGTTGATGATAAGATGCTACAGGTTAATTATCTTTTTCTAGGCATATGGCACAGAAGATATGACGATGAAATTTAATTTCAAAATATTGTATATATATATTGTTTCTATTCAATTTGTTTCACTCATACAACACACTCTAGTATATATGGTGTGGATAAAAGTACAATATAACTTCCTACTCCCTCATTCCACAAATAGATGCCATTTTATGATACGTACAGTTAAATCTCAAAATTACATCATGAATATATGCAAAAATAATAAGATTTGATCTATTTATAAATGATGTTACTAGACTTGTCATGAAATATACTTGCTATGAATTATATATACACATAGAAAGAATCTACTCCATACCATTGAGTTGGTACTGGTTCAACAATTTGTCATTAACTTTTGTCCCTTCTATAATATGCTACTAAGTTTATTTGTCTCTGCAATATGCCATTGGGCCAAATACTTTTTAAAAATTGCCTAAAATACCCTTATATACATATAGGAGTTGATAGTTGATTAATCCCACTAAAAGTTTCAAAAAATTATGATTTTTTTGTGTAGCCTCCTTACACAACATAGATGTTTGGGTATATGTTTCAAGATTTTTTTCATGTTTTTTTTAAAGTTATTTTTGTGTGGCATATGAGAAAGGAATCGCTTACAGAAAGATAATAACACAAAAAATATTTTGGTTAGGATATGAAAGATGATTTATATTAAAAACAGCAACAAAAAAGTATAATATGTATCATATAACAGATAAATTATATTTATAAAAAATTGGTAATGCCAAAATTTTGAAACTTATACACAAACTTCTATGTCATGTAAAGAGACCATAAAAAATTTCCATTAAAACTTCTAATAGAATAAACTAATTGGCAACCTTGTATGTCTGTAAGAGCATTTTGGGCATTTTTTAAAAAAACAATCTCAATGGCATATTGTAGATACAATTGATAAACTCATTGGCATATCATAGAGAAACAAAGTCGTTGGCAAATCATTAAACCAATGCAAACTCAGAGCATAGAGTAGATTCTCTTAAATAAATATGCGATTAGGAAAAGTAATGTTAAAACATATGCGTTGGAGATTATGTCGATATTTTAAATAAGAAATGAAAAAGGAGGTAGTATTTCTTGTTTCCATTGTCTAATAAACTCCCGCATGGATACTGCAGCCTTCATCTACCCACCATCACCCATATAGGTTCTTCTACTTCTGCAGCAGTTGCCACCTCGCCGATCATGTTGATAGGATTGGCTAATCTCAAATTTAAATGAAGCAATGCAAAGAGCCAAAGAGGAACTATTCGCAATTAATCCAAGAGAAAAAAAATCCTAAACTCAATAAAGCAATACGGATAAATGACCGTATTATTGGAACTAGTAAGCATAGGGAAATAAGATGTTCACCTGATCGTCCATATCTCGAACCAGTTCTTGTGCTTCTTCTGTAGCAGCCTTAACCTGTCTTAGCCACACAGCCCTGGTTTCTTCCTGATCGGTCTTGACGTTATCAAGATTGCCAACGGAGAGGAGCAGGATCTTATCCTCCCAACATTCCCGGCATCTTCATAGTGCCCTTGAAGGAGTTGTTGTCATTCTCGAGATAGGTACGGAGCTTCTTCACCACTTCGCTGATCACCTTTGGCACAGGCCACCCATCGTCGCCTTCTTTCGACGACGATCCTCTCGTCATCTTTCTTGAAAGATGCATGTGGAGATCAGATGATAGAATTAGCAGGAGTACATGAAACCGAGGTTACTAAGTAGAAGCAACCATGGATCGCATATGTGCCGTATCATATTTGTGACAAGGGTAAACGACAGTTAAATGAAATATGTACCATAATTTGTATTAATTTATTTGAGGGCTGGTTTTGTTGTAAGACCAAGTCCAACAGCTAATGGTAGTGGTGGCTCCATAATTTTTTTGGTTGGATGTGCCTGTTAGTTCTTAGAATTACTCTAATTATTAGCCTACACATAATCACCTTAAATTATTGCGAAATTTTGGTGAAATTACTGACCGGTTGAGTTGGAGCCCATTGGTGCCGTAGTGGTTATGATTGTCGGCGATAGAGTAGCAGCCTGTCGGTCGGCTTGTGGGTGCGTTGTCCCTCCAGCCGCCACCTGCACTGGCCGATGATGGAAAAGGAGATCGACCTTCGGTCTCCTTCCAATGGGCTTAAGATCGGCTAGAGTTTTTGGGGTTGGCTTAGCGTGTGATAGCGAGCGATTCTATTTACGTGCCGTAGCCCCTTTTATCTTTTGCGCTGGAGGAGATCGGGGCGATTCCGTTAGAGAGAAAAATGGCGCTACCGATCATCGCGTGCGTGCGTGAAACTTGTTCCACGTTTGTTACCGACGTGTGGGAGTGGGTGGGCCGAGCTCACACGCCATGCCTTGGCTCGATGGCCATTAGATCAACCAATATTCTCCCACTTGATCTTAAGGCTAACGAGTCCAGTCTAAATAGTATAATGAACTAAGATAATGTGTCGCAGCGATCAATGAAACGCCACTACGACAACAGTACCTATAGTCACTAAATTACCTCGATAGGAAACAACTTACTCTTATAGAGTGTTGATTGATTCTTATGCCCCTATTTCAGAATCATACTTATAGGCTACCTACTAATCCCATGCCAGCAATATGCCCATTAAATAAATTGGATGATAGGTCTTTAGTGAGCGGATCCGCGAGCATTAACTTAGTGCTTATGTGCTCAACCTTAATTGTTTGATCTTGGATTCTATCTTTTACAACGAAATACTTTATGTCAATGTGTTTGCCAGCACCACTTGACTTGTGAGAACTGCAGTTTTATTGTCGCAGTATATAGTAAATGGTTTAGAAATGTTGTCTACCACTCTTAGTCCCGGAATAAAACCTTTAAGCCATACAGCCTGTCCGGTTGCCTCATAACATGCTATAAACTCAGACTGCATCGTTGACACTGCAGTGAGAGATTGTTTGGAGCCTTTTCATGAAATGGCTCCTCCTGCAAGAGTGAAGACATAGCCTGATGTAGATTTCTTAGTGTCTACACATCCTGTAAAATCAACATCTGAATAACCAATAACTTCAAGGTTATCAGACTTTCTATAAGTTAGCATGTAATGCTTAGTGCCTTGCAAATAACGTAGAACTTTTTTAATAGCCTTCTAGTGGTCTAAACCTGGATTAGACTGGTACCTGCTAAGCATTCCGGTCACAAAGGCCAAGTCCGGTCGCGTACAGATTTGTGCATACATTAAGCTTTCGACAGCTGAAGCATACGAAATCAACCTCATCTGGTCCTTCCCTAATTGATTCCGCGGGCTTTGGAATAAACCAAACGTATCACCCTTAACAATTGGCGCAAGCGTGACAAAGCACTTACTCATGTTGTATCTTTCAAGTACTTTGTCAATGTATGACCTCTGAGATAACCCTAATATTCCTCTAAACCTATCTCGGTGTATCTCAAAACCCAAAACATAAGAGGCTTACCAAGATCTTTCATGTCGAACTTAGAGGACAAAAATGTCTTAATCTCATACAACAAATGCTTATCGCTGCTTGCTAATAGAATATCGTCCACATAGAGTACTAGGATCATAAACTTACCACCCTTATACTTCATATAAACACAATTATCCACTTCATTCTCTTTAAATCCGAAGTTCTTAATTATATTATCGAATTTAAGGTACCATTGTCTAGACGCTTGCTTAAGACCATAAATGGATTTCTTTAGCCTGCATCCCATATGTTCCTTGCCTTTCATAACAAAACCCTCTAGTTGTGCCATGAAAACCTACTCATGCAAGTCACCATTAAGAAATGCAGCCTTGACATCCATCTGATATAACTCTAAATCATAATGAGCTACCAGTGCCATGACAACTATAAATTAGTCCTTCTTAGAGATCAAGGAAAAGGTTTCATTATAGTCTATTCCCTCTCTCTGCGAAAAACCCTTGGCTATGAGCCTCGCCTTGAATCGTTCGACGTTTCTCTTGGAGTCATACTTAGTTTTGTAGACCTACTTATAGCCTACTGTTTTAACTCCTTCGGGAATTTCTACTAAATCTCAGACATCGTTAGCGCCCATAGACTTTAGTTCATCTTCCATAGCGTCAAGCTACTTTGATGAATTCTTACTAATGATGGCTTCTTTAAATGAAGTGGGATCATCTGCTTTCCCAATGTCTTCTCCAATAAAAATCTCATAATCACTAGGAATGGTAGATCTCCTCTCCCGCTGTGATCTTCTTAGTTGTTCATCTGGGATTCCAGCGGGTTGAGGAGTTTGCACATCAGTGTGTACATTATTTTGTGCTACAGGTTCATTAGTACCCTCAACTGTAGATGGATCCACAAAAGAGGATGCATGTGGCACTTGCTAAAACACAGGCAGATTTCCTGTTGGATAACTGGCATGGTGACACGGATTTTCTCAAGGTCCAACTATCTGTCCTGTGAGCTCCTACAGATTCAATCATTCTCTAAGAAGATGGCGTGTCTTGTTTCCATAAATTTATTGACACGGTCTGGGCAATAAAAACGATACCCCTTAGATCTTTCTGGGTATCTAATGAAGTAACAGCTCACAGTCTTAGGATCTAATTTCTTTAGATATAGGTTAAAAGGTCTGGCTTCAGCAGCGCATCCCCATACTCTTAAATAATTTATACTCGGCTTTCTACCAGTCCATAATTCATAAGGTGTCTTAGGTACAGACTTAGTAGGTACCCTATTTAGTATATGCGCTGCTGTCTTTAATGCCTCCATCCACAATTTCACAGATAGGCTAGAATGACTAAGCATGCTACGCACCATGTCCATTAGTGTGCAATTACGACACTCAGCAACTCTATTCTGTTGTGGTTCACCGGGCATAGAATATTGGGCAACTATGCCATTTTCCTGTAGGAACTTGGCAAATGGCCCCGGAATTTGCCCATATGGAGCACTTTTCCATAATATTCTCCTCCTCGGTCTGAGCGCACTACTTTAATTTTAACGTTATGCTGATTTTCTACCTTAGCCTTAAAAATCTTGAACTTATCTAGTGCTTCAGACTGGTCATTAATGGGAAAAATGTAGCCATAACGGGAAAAGTCATCAGTAAACGTAATGAAGGAATAAAATCATCTACTGATGTCACTGGGAAGGGTCCACAGATATCCGTATGGATTAACTCAAGTATTCCTGTACTCCTAGTGGCCCCTTTCTTAATTGTTTTAATGAATTTGCCTTTGATATAGTCTAAGTAGGGATTTTCCTCAGTGAAATCTAATGGTTGAAGTATCTCATCTTTAATGAGACGCTCCATCCTCCCCTTCGAAATATGGCCTAAATGACAGTGCCATAATTTTGATGAGGTCTCATATATCTTAATATGATTAGCAACATCACATAAAATCATTACAGATTCATCAAGAGAGAGCAAATAAAGTTTGCCTCGCTTAAAAGCAAGGCCCACGACCTCATTATTAAACTTAATAAAACATTCAATGTCTCCAAAATCAACTCTAAAGCCATGTTCCGTGAAACAAGCAACAGAAATAAGGTTCCTTTTGACGGATGGAACATAAAGAACATTATGTAATAATAGATTGAAGCCTCCTCCTAGCACTAAGGGAAGATCTTCAATAGCCTCGACATGAAGTTCATTACCATCCGCCACTCTAAGACTTCGCTCCCTCTTTGTGATAGTCCTCATGGAACGCAATTCCTGAAATGAATTGATGACGTGCATAGTTGCACCTAAGTCAATCCACCAAGAACCAGAGACATAATTCATATAGAGTGCATCATCAACATAAGAAATAATATCAATAATAACGTTACCATGCTTAGCAAGCCACTTCCTAAAGCCATTACACTATTTCTACATGTGCCCAGTCTTTTTGCAAAACTTGCACATTACATCATTGGATATAGACGTGGCAGATCGAGATGGAGCACCTTGGGGTGGCTTAAACTTCCCCTTAGGCTTAGGCTTAGGCCTGCCAGTCTTAAGTCTTTTGCTGGATTCGCCTACACAAGCTTCATCAACCTTCCTCTTTCCCTTATCAGACTCAGCGAGGAAAGCCTGTTCCTTTTGCCTTTCTTCCTTTTGGCGCTCCTCCTCCTCCACAGAGTGAGAAATGAGTTCGGCAATGGACCACTTGTCCTTCTGAGTATTGTAGTTAATCTTAAATGGACCGTAATCCGGTGGCAAGGAACTCATGATGAAATGGACTAGAAAGCCATCGAGATAGCCATGTCCATACTCTTCAGTTGTGCTGCCATGTTGGTCATAGACATGATGTGCTCTCGCACACTCCCCTTCCCG
The DNA here is from genome assembly GCA_003991445.1 of Oryza meyeriana var. granulata. Classification (NCBI taxonomy): domain Eukaryota; kingdom Viridiplantae; phylum Streptophyta; class Magnoliopsida; order Poales; family Poaceae; genus Oryza; species Oryza meyeriana. Next base: position 22,658 of record RYFJ01000348.1, read on the forward strand.
TCGTAAAGAGAGGTGAGCATCCTCATGATGAGAACACTGGCATAAGTCTTAGATAAGCCTTTAAAATTTTGCTCAACATTAGTCATGTACCTCCTGGCATTGTCAGCATCAGAAATGCCACCTCTGATGCCAGGGGATATAGAGTTCTTAATGACTATTAAACTCATGCGATTCACTTTCTCCCATTTTTCCGCCTTCTCCTCATGTGCCTTCTTAATTGCATTAGCGGCACTAGCGGGAGGGGGAATGGGTGCTTCCTCGCATAAGGCAACATCATAATCAAGTAGCCTAAGGGTAATATTCACCCTCTCCTTCCATTCTTGGAAGTTAGTGCCATTTAGTTGCTCAATGCTGTTTATTTGAGCAACGACGTCATTAACAACTAAAATTAACGACAAAACATTAGTAAACAGTGAAAAATGTACATAATTCACCCTACGTTGGTTTGGTTAATATACAAGAAAATTATTTTACTCCATAATTCCGTTGGGCAAAATGAAACAAAACTGAATTTTTCGTCAATAATAATGTCCCAAGCCATAACTCCGTTGGGTCAAAATGACGAAGGGAATAAATAAAATATTCCAACTAAATTTCCCGTTGGTTCTATTTAGTTGGAAATTAATTCTAATGCAGAAATATAAATTTTACTTTAATCTATAGCATTGATAAATGGCTCAAAAGAAATTAAATCTCGATGTATAAATCATAAATTAATAATTATGGCTTAAAGAAATTAAATCTCAACACATAAAATATAAGGGAAAAATTTTACTTAAATTTAATGGCAACATAATAATTTTACTAAAATTTAATAGCATCAAGAAATAACATAGAGCAATTTAAATCTGCTTATAGGAATTAATAAAGGAAAAACTGAAGAAAAAAAATAGAAATTGTAATTTGGCCTTGTGGCCCATTAGAGGCCTCCCGGCCTGTTACTGTGCCTGGGAGCGCAGGCGCGCGCACGCGGCCCATAATTCGCGCACGGCCCGATCAACCCGCAGGCCCAAAATCATCCGCCGTTGGATCTTAATCAGTGGCCAGGATCGCACGGAATGGATCGGCGCGGCGCGGGCACGACGATGACCGTCGGGATGTGATCCGACGGCCAAGAACCATCACGGTCACGATAAAACCGCTGGGCAGCGAGCCGAAACCCTAACCCCATTTCGATCCCCTCCTCTCGATCTCCACGCGAGAAAGGCGGCGACGCCAATGCCGAGCGGAGCGGCGACGGCGGCGGCCATGGCGCGCGGTGGTGTCAGTCCGCGCGCCGTGGTGCCCCCCGCCGCCGTCGCGCTGGTTCTCCTCCTCGGTGCGGCGCACGGCCACGCCGGGCGAGCCTCGGCCCCGTGTGGCCAAGGAGGCAAGGCACGGGACCGGTCCAGCACAGCGGCAAGGCGGGGACAATGAGGTCGCATGGAGGCGGATTCGCGGCACAACCTCGGCGAGAAGGACCTTCGGTAAGTCCACTGAGTCCCGCCCTTCGGTTGTGCTTGATTTGGGGTTTTCTTAATTCAGGATTTGGGGAAAAATTGACATTTGAGTTCTCAATCTCGGGGAGAAAAATTTTAGGGTTTTGGCCAAAGGGGATTTTGGGGATTTTAATTCTCTTAGCCCAAATTTGGTTCCCCTCCTTCTAATTGCTGCCCAAACCGAAGTCGATTAGTCACAGCCATGGCCTTAGGGCTTCAACCGAGATGAGGACATATGTAGTGGCTAAGGATGGCTTTGATACCACAATCTTAGTTCTTAGAATTACTCTAATCCTTAGTCTACACATAATCACCTTAAATTATTGCGGAATTTGGGTGAAATTACTGACCAGTTGAGGTGGAGCCCATCGGTGCTGTAGTGGTTGTTATTGTCGGCGGTAGAGTAGTAGCCCGTCGGTCGGCTTGTGGATGGCATCATCCCTCCAGCCGCCACCTGCACTGGCCGATGATGGAGAAGGAGATCGACCTTCGGTCTCCTTCCAGCAGGCTTAAGATTGGCTAGAGTTTTCGGGGTTGGCTTAGCGTGTGATAGCACGCGATTCTATTCACGTGCCATAGCCCCTTTTATCTTTTGTGCTGGAGGAGATTGGGGCAATTCCGTTAGAGAGAAAAACAGCGCTACCAATCATCGCGCGCGTGCGTGGAACTCGTTCTACGTTTGTTACGGACGTGTGGGAGTGGGTGAGCCGAGCCCACACACCATGCCCTGGCTCGGTGGCCATTAGATCAACCAACAGTGCCTACTGCACGCTCAAAATTTCCATAACACTACAAACTGAATATAAATATAGAAAATTTGCTCATCATGATACAAATATAGCAACATTTGCTCAAAATATATACAGATATACAAATATACCAAAATCTAGGTGGTCAAAGGCTTATATGAACCACCACTTGGAGCCGCCCCTGATGTACAACAACTCTTGTCAGTTTAGGAACGTAGGATCAGTGCAAATTTGGATAAGAGGGAGGAGAGTCTCATCTCTCGGCGGATATAGGCATGAAAAAAAATATCGCAAGCAGGAAAAACAGGTGAGAACAAAAAAAATAGGGAGTGGATTAATTGTTACAGTCAGCACTACTTTAGCCATCCTTTGATGATATGGAAAATTTAGGAGCTTGTACCAGCCTCATCTATTGATCTTGCCACATATGCCCAAAGAGAGAAAAAGATAAATTGGAAACAAACTTGTGGTTAAACATTGTAATGATTAGCTTATAGTATTACCTCTAGGCGATATAGATATTTCTAATAGCTAGTAGTTTTTACGGCTAGTTAGTTAGGTCTATTATTCTAACTCGCTCTAAACGTACGACTAACAACAATTATATATCTCTGTTATGGTAACATTAAAACATGAAAAAGACAGCCTCTGCTTTGAAGGGCGATAATTACCATGTCACACATGCTTCCAGCACTACTTGTTAGGACCGAGGCAAATATTACATTGCTAGTGTTTGTCAGCATTATAGGAATCCTGATAATAGTCTACAGCAGGCTAATATCACTTTTTTTTCTATATCTAGAGAAGGGAGGCAAAAATAAGATAGGCGAGTATATTTCCATACGGAGTTTTCTAGACCGAATTTGTCTAGCAAAAGTGGCTGATCTGCCAAACATTCATAGTGGAACTCACCTCAAGTTTCTCCTCGATCTATCCACCGATCACTGGAAGCACAAGCTTGAAAAATCGACAAAGGAGGAGTTAGAAGACAAGGATAGCAAGTTTGGAAGCAAGCCAACAGCTAGAATCGGGATGGCTGTTGGTGGTTGGTTCGCCCAGGCAGTGATGGAAAACCTCGTGGCGAAGGCGCGCTCCATCATGGAAGAACACCACGGCCTGCGAGCCACCGCTGGCGACATGCTGTACAGCATCGAGGCCACGCTCCCCCGGATCAAGATCCTGGTTGACGTGACCGAGCGCAAGGCATTCTCCAACGCCAAATTGGACGCTTGGCTGAGGCAGTTCAAGGACGCCGTGTCCGAGGCCAAAGACCTGCTGGACGACTTCGAGATCAAGAGGATCCAGGAGACGATGAAGAAGGGCAGGGTCAGTTCAGCCGTGTCCTTTGGCCTCAAGTACCTGAGGAATCTGTTCCCTTCTGACACTGATCTCCGGAGGCTCGAACACGTCCTGAGGAAGCTGAACAGCATCACCAGCGATGGCAACGCCGGCTTCCATGACATGCTCATATCTGCCGTCGACGACGAGGGGGTCCTGCCGCGTCGACCAACGCGGCCCATGCAGCCGGTGGTCGTCGGCAGGAAGGAGGAGAAGCAGCAGCTTTTGAACATGATATTGTTCCCCAGAAGAGATGGAGCGGAATCTAGCAGAGGTGTTTCTGTCATATCTGTTGTGGGAGCAGCTGGTGTGGGCAAAACCACCCTTGCTCAAGAAATGTACAATGACCCAAGCGTCAAGGAAGCCTTCATGTTGAGAGGATGGGTGTTTGCCTCACGTAGCTGCAACTCTCGGCGCCTTGACGAAGATATCGTTGATTCTTTTGCGATGGAGCAACAGGAAAATCTGCAAAGAAGGTCTCATTCATCAGGGAGCATTTTGATTAGTGTCATACAAAACAATAAATTCTTCCTTGTCCTTGATGGCGTGCATGATACTCTGCACAAACAATGGGATCACCTAAAATCAACACTGGGAGGAGGGGCAAATGGAAGTGTAATAATGTTAACAGGTCGATCAGAAGAAATCACAAATAGTTTTGGGGCAACAGATCAGATTACACTAGACCATCTGCTATTCCCAGACCTTTTGACAATATTTGAGCACCATGCATTTGGGAAACAAAAAGATGCTTCCCTCCAGTCAATTGGTAAGCAAGTAGTGCAACAATTGCCTGCCTTACCTCTGTTTGCAGAAGCAATTGGAAGTTTGCTGAGACAAAAGTTAGATAAGGTGCATTGGCAGAAAATTTCCACAAGTAACTGGTGGCACCTCTCTGAAGATGATGATGATGTTTCCCTACCATCAGTGACAATTATGTGTGAGCATCTATATGATATTAATCTTATAAATTGCTTGTATTACTGTTCAATATTCCCAACCGTTTATTTGTTTGAAAAGAATATGTTAATTCACATGTGGATAGCTAGTTTCATGCAACAACATGACGGCATTGGGATGGAGGAAATAGAAAAGGAATGGTTTGATGACCTTTTCAGCCGCTCATTCTTTCAGCCCACAATCTGGAAAAACAGATACACCATGCCTGATATGATTAGAGAGCCATTATGTGCCATTGCTGAAAAAGAATGCCATGCAGCTACCGAGTCAGGAGAACACAAAAGATGGCTCCAAGCGTACCGCTACCTAGCCATCAACTTTCATGATTTTAATGTGCATCTCAATTTAAGAGAGGAAAACAAGTTGCGGACCATTTTGTTTTTTGATGGTTGTAGAACAAGCAATCCAGATAAAGCATTTGCTAATATTTTGTTGCACTCAAGTGGCCTGCGAGTATTAGACTTGTCTTACACTGAAGCTAAATTGGAAAATGCTCCTGGTTTCATTAATAAATTCGAACGCCTAAGGTTTCTGGATCTCTCCTTTACTGGGATAAAAATACTTCCAGACTTCATCTGTAAGCTGCACCTACTACAAGTTCTTGGTCTACGAGGGTGCAAGTTCGAGGAGTTGCCTAGAGCTATAAATGAGTTAGTGAACCTCCGGTTCTTATATGCAGAAGGTCACACGGTTTCTTTGATATACAAGATAGGACAGCTTACTAATCTTCAAGGGTTAGAGGAATTTCCTGTTGGTAGAATGGAAGGGCACAAAATAATAGAACTGAAGGACCTGAATCAAGTTAGTGGACGGCTTTGCATTGGCAATCTCGAGGAAGTAACAGACACAGATAAAGTGGATGATGCTAAATTATCTGATAAAAGGCACTTAAAGAAGTTGGTACTGAAATGGGGGTTGGCACCATGTGCTCCAAAAACTGAATGTGATAGTTACATGAGAACACTTAATGGCCTAAAACCAAATTCAAACCTTGAAGAACTGAAAATTCAGCATTACATGGGAGTAGAATTTCCAGCATGGATGGCAGGGGAGGAGTATTTGACCAATCTGCGGCACATTCATCTCATTGAATGCAAAGAGTTATTAACACTTCCACCTCTTGGGCAGCTCCCATCCCTCATGAATTTAATCCTGCAAGGCCTATCAGTACTTAAAAAAATTGGAGTTGAATTTTATGGAAAAGGTTACAAGGTATTTCCATCTCTTGAGGAGCTGATGTTCCTCGATATGAAAAAATGGGAGAAGTGGTCAAACATAGAAACAAGGCAATTCATTCCAAAGCTCAGAAAGGTCATAATTGAGAGTTGTCCTAATTTGAGCGAAGCACCACTGCATTCTTTCAGAACAACATTATTGGAACTTGTGCTGTCAGATTGTGGTTCGATTTTAGCAAGCACTACATGTCTGCAAGAACTTGGAAAACTTGAATGCCTAAAAATTTCTAGATACACTGGAATCATTACTCTTCCATGTTCTTCACTAACATCACTTGTGGTCTTGAATGTTTCAAACAATGAGAAAGAGTTGAATTTTGATGGAGGCAGGCAACTACTCACTAATCTCAAAATGATAGTGATCAATGGTTGTGTACGTGTATTGGCAGATGAAACAAAACCAGTATCAGAGGATAACTCATCTTCACGTATAGTTCCACCATGTGCTTTTACTTATTATTTTGAAGAAGTTTCTACAAGAAAATTTGGGTTGATCCTCTTGTCTTCACAATTTGAATTCTATTCATATAAATACTGAGTATTATCTCTGGTTTGTCAGTTTCTGACAACGAAGCAATACAACTATCAGTACTTACCTGTGGATTAAGGGTGCAAAATTTGTTAGCTAAAGATATTTAAACTGGCAATGCAACGAACCCAAAATAAATATTTTCAATAGATTTATTTTTTTATTCCACATTCATGTAATTTTTCTTGTACTTGTAGAAGTAAAAACTACCAGCACCTTTGCTGAGACGGACACTGACCAGGTGCTCCATCTGAAGCGTAAGGGTGGACATGTTTCTAGTGATTTCGACTCCAAAAGACCGAAGGATCAGCAGAGGAGATGCTTGGTTAAATTAGCTGGTGATCATGCTGTCAGCATTAGCAAGAACTAAATTAATGATTGCATTTTGCACTTAACACACTCACCTGCTACAATATCACTTGGCAATATGCAAATTCAGCTGAAGCCTCCTGGTAAATTCCGTTATTTGTCAGCATCATATTCTGATTTTATAAAAATTCTCACATCATTTTTTTCAATGTCAATGAATATTATTCTTGCTTAAAAGTATTCCTTTTCAGTGCCAACAATCAAGACCAAGGAACCTTGTGCCTACCCTGCAGCTACATCTCTAGCTGAGTCACCCTTCAATGCCAACCCTACAACAACTTCCCATCGAGCCACTCCATCCTGCCCAGAGGCCACAGCAGACTTTGCTATTAAGGAGGTTGATGCTGCTAGACCTAAAGCCAGTCAATGAAGAGACTCATTGGGACGTGAACAGCCTACTCGACATGGATGAAACTTTTGATGTCCTCAAGAAAATTGATTTAATCAAGATCCTTGGAGGTCATCAAACTGACAATGAGACCCATGAGCCTGTCAGGAAACCCAACCGGATCGATGGCAAAACTGGACAAACACTACGCACGTGAGTACTGTAGACGATCTGAAAACAGAACGCAAGAGCTTTGTGCTACGATGAAGCTGCAGCTTTTCGGTGGTTTTCTTCTCCTTTTATTGTGCAAGAAACATGCAACATGCAAAACAGAAAAATGCGCTGGAGTGCTCCACGTCGTGGTATCATCGCGTTCATCCCCACAACTCCGCGATGTGCTCTCGTCCGTTGCTTGCTTGGTCAGTGCAGCGAGCTATTCTCGCTCACATCTCTACAGCATGGCTTTCATAGATCGGAGCTCATGCTCATGCACAAAAGGAATCCAAAGTATAACAGATTAGCTAATGTTAGGCATGCAAGATTTATACTAACAAATCTCCCCCTAAACCTTGCATGATTGATCGTTTTCGACAAGGCCGATCTAGGAGCGAGGCTCAATGAACCTGTCGCGCCCGAGTGTCTTCGTCAGGATGTCTGCCAGCTGCTCGTTGGTGCCGATGAACTCGACTTTCACCCTGCCCTCCTCAATGCATTCTCTGATATAATGGTATCTCATGTCGATATGTTTACTGCGATCGTAGAAAACAGGGTTCTTACTGAGCATGATCATGGACTGGTTGTCAATCTTCAATGTGACGGTGTCGGTTTCTCCTCCACGAAGCTCTGCAAGGAGACGCGCCAGCCACACACTTTGGCAAGCAGCAGTCGCTGCTGCAATGTACTCAGCTTCGCAGGAGGACAAGGCCACGACCTTTTGTTTCTGCGATTGCCAGGTGATCAAGTTGTTGCCGAGGAAGAAGATACCAGAGGTGCTCTTGCGAGTGTCGAGGTCGCCGGCGAGATCACTGTCGCTGTAGCCGATGAGGTGAGCACTTTCCTTCTTCCTCTGGTAGTGACAGCCGTAGCTGATAGTGCCAGCGATATATCTGAGCACTCGTTTCACGGCGGCCTGGTGCTCGGTGGTGGGCTTTTCCATAAACCTGCTGACATAGCCCACGGAGAACGCCAAGTCCGGCCTGGAATTCACCAAATACCGCAGTGATCCCACAACTCGCCTGTACTCAATAGCATCAACGGCAGGAGCAGTACTTAACTTTCTGAGTTTCAGACGCGATTCCATGGGCGTGAGACTAGGATTGCTTTTGCCCATGCCGGCCATCTCTAGTATCCTCCGAGCATAGGCCGCTTGACTCAGAGTAATGCCGTTGTCAGTCTGCTTCACCTCCAGCCCAAGGTAATACTGCAGCAACCCGAGATCACTCATCTGAAACGTACCCTTCATCTCCACCTTGAATTGCTCGAGCTCGGTGGAGTCGCCGCCGATAATGATGAGGTCGTCAACATACACGCCAACCACTAAACGGCGCGCGCCAGAGCCACGGAAATACACAGCGTGCTCGGAGGAACTTCGGTAGAATCCAAGCGATATCAATGATGCGTCGAGCTTGGCGTACCATGCACGTGGTGCCTGGTGAAGTCCGTAGAGTGCCTTGTCCAAGCGCAAGACCTTGTGTTCTTCGCCGTCGACGATGAAACCCGGCGGCTGCACGACGTAAACCTCCTCCTGGAGCTCGCCGTTGAGGAACGCGGACTTCACGTTCATGTGATGGACGGCCTAGCCCTCGCAAGCCGCATGCGCCAGCAACAGCCGGACCGACTCGAGCCGCGCCACCGGCGCAAACACCTCGTCGAAGTCGATCCCTTGTCGTTGCACATAACCCTTTGCGACGAGGTGTGCCTTGTACTTGGTGACATTCCCGGAGGCATCCTTCTTTGTCTTGAACACCCACTTGAGCCCAATTGGACGTTGGCGCGGTGGAGGATCGACGAGCCGCCAGGTCTTGTTTGCCTCGATCGACTGCATCTCCTCAAGCATCGCTTGTCGCCAACAACGGTGTTGCTCTGCTTCAGCTAACGAGGACGGCTCCTCTGCTGTTACCACAAGCAGGTCTTCGCTCAGCTCCTGTGTGGCCAATCCCGGCGGTGTAGACGGCCCAAGTACGTTGTCGATGTGCCGGAACAGGATCGGAGCGTCGTCAGCGTCGACGTCGAGGTCCTTCTCTGCCGCGGGTGGCAGCGTCACGAACTCCATCGGTGGCGCTTCGGCCGTTGGCGAAGTTGTCAGTGGCGTCGAGCTTGATGCCGGCGTGCGTGGCGAAGCTGGCGCCCCCCGGTTCTCGATGTCTGGTTGCGCCGAGGTCGCCCTGTCCGGGTGGTACACGGAGGTGTACTCGACGGTGAACTCGGTGTCGATGCCAATGGTTGCCTCGTCGTCCCACTTCCACTGGGCTTCTTCGTCGAAGACAATGTCGTGGGAGGTGTGGACGCGCCGCGTGACAGGATCGTAAGCGCGGTACGCCTTTGAGCTGGGCTCGTACCCCACGAAGATCATGGGCCGGCTCCTGTCGTCGAGCTTCTTCGCGTTCGGTGAGGTCACCTTCACATGCGCCACGCACCCGAACGTGCGCAGGTGGTGAACGGCCAGCGGAACGCCGTTCCAGAGCTCGTATAGAGTCTTGCCGCCGATGCTCTTGGATGACGACCTGTTCAACAAGTACACGGCCGTGTTCACCGCCTCCCCCCAAAACACACCTGGGAGACCCTTTGCTTTAAGCATGCTCCAAGCCGTGCCCACCACAGACTGGTTCCGGCGCTCGACGACGCCATTCTGCTGCGGCGAGTAGGGGGCCTTCAGCTCGCGCCGCAACCCGAGTTCGGCGCAGTACTCGTTGAAGTGACCGGCGGTGAATTCTCCTCCGCGGTCTGTGCGGAGCGCACGCAGCTTGTGCCCGTTCTTCCTTTCGATCGCCGCTTGCATGCGCTTGATAGCAATCGGTGTGGCGTCCTTGGTGGCGAGAAGTGTCAGCCACATGTAGCGGCTATAGTCGTCGACGAGGAGGAGAAAGTAGCGGTTGCCGCTGGGCGTTGCCGGCGTGATTGGCCCGCAGAGGTCACCGTGGATCAGCGCGAGCGGCTCGGTGGCTCGGTGTAGAGATTGCTGTGGGAACGGAGCTCGTCGATGCTTGCCGGCGAGGCACGCCTCACACTTGTTCAACCTGCTTCAACACTGGTAGTCCGCACACCAGCTGCTCCTACCCCATTTTCCGCAACGCGGCGAAGTTCGTGTGCCCAAACGGAGCATGCCACCGCCACGCCTCATCGCCGGCGCGCGCCATCATGTAGACAAGCTGTGCAAGAGTGATGTCGAGCACGTACAGCCGGCCTGGACTGCGCGGTATCTTGGCAAGAAGCCGCATCCTTTCATCACGAATCCGCATGAGGCCTCCCTTGGCGTGGACGTCGAAGCCCGCCTCATCGAGTTGTCCGATGCTGATGATGTTGGCGGCTCGTCGGGGAAGAAGTTGGTGAGGGTACGGTGCTCTCCATTTTTGTAAGCGAAGAGCACCGTCCTGCATCCCTCGATCTAGACAATGGAGCCATTCCCAAGTCGAACATTGCTGGTGATGCCGGTGTCGAGGTCGGTGAACGCAGCTTGGCACCCGATCATGTGGTTTGAAGTGCCAAAGTCCACAATCCAGCACCGGGGATCCCGTTCCGCGGCGTCATCCAGTGCAGCGAACACCTTCTTCTCCACCAGTTCGACGGTGTCCTGCCGTGTGTGCGATGCCGGTGGCGCTAGCGGACCGTGCTGCGGTCTGACCGGCCTGCAGCTGGGTCGGTCCGGCTATGAGAGTGGTCTAACCGGCCTGTAGGTTCATGTCGATCTCGTCAACACAACCGCCCATGAGCAGCATGAGTGTGGGTTCATCATCTTGAGCCACATGTGCCTGCTCCTCCCGTTTCTTACTCCTGCAGTCCCGCGCCCAGTGACCGAACTTGCCGCAATAGCGACACTTATCGTCCTTGCGCGCAGACCCAGAGTTTGAAGCATCTGGGCAGCTGTTGTTGCCTCCGCTGCTGCGGCCCTTGCCTCCGCGGCGCTTGCCACGGTTGCTAGAGCTGTTGCCACCACCATGCTTGACCTCCAGCTCTTTCTTCTTGTGGCGCTCGAGCCACTCCTCTTCGGTGAGGTAGAGTTTACCGGCTACTCCCGCCGAAGACGAGGATGAGGACTGCCCGGCGTCCTCCGCCGCCTTGAGCCTTCCAGTCACCTCCTCGAGTGACAGCGTGGTGATGTCAAGTAAAGTCTCAATAGAGAGGATGAGTTGGGAGAACCTAGACCGCGCGACGCGCAGATACTTCTCGACGACTTTGTTGGCCGGTTCCGGATCGCCGAGGGTGGACAGCTGAGTGACGAGGCTAGTGAGCCGCATGGCGAAGTCCTCCACAGACTCCCCGTCGCGAAACGCGATGGTCTCGTGTTCCACGCGCAGCTTCTGCGCGCTAGCCTTGCGGATGCGGTCGTCCCCGACGCGCATGGTCTTGATGCAATCCCACGCTTCCTTGGCCGATTCCTTGGTCGCCAGCGTCGAGATCATCTCGGCGGGGACGGCGCTGCAGATGGCGTCCAGCGCCATCCGGTCTTCATGGAGCTCCACGGCGACGCCTCCTGGATCAATGGCGCCCCAGAGGCATCGCGCCTGTAGCTTGATCTTCATGAGCAGTGACCACTCATAGTTCATCTTGGTTAGCACGGGATAGTTGGCCGAGCCTCCCGCCTCCTTAACCACGCGGTGAATCACCAGCCCACGGTCATTCTCGCCACTGCCCGAGGCGCGGCCACCGGAACCTGAGGGAGTGCGCTCCGTCGGAGACGACGAGCGACGGCGAGGAATGAGTGCTGCTTCTAAAGCACGATCGCGTGTCCACACCCTAAACCTCGCTCTGATACCAATTGTCAGGAAACCCAACCGGATCGATGGCAAAACTAGACAAACACTACGCACGCGAGTACTGTAGACGATCCGAAAACAGAACGCGAGAGCTTTGTGCTGCGATGAAGCTGTAGCTTTTCGGTGGTTTTCTTCTCCTTTTATTGTGCAAGAAACATGCAACATGCAAAACAGAAAAATGCGCCGGAGTGCTCCACGTCGCGGTATCATCACATTCATCCCTATGACTCCACGATGTGCTCTCGTCCGTTGCTTGCTTGGTCAGTGCAGCGAGCTATTCTCGCTCACATCTCTACACGCACGGCTTCCACAGATCGGAGCTCATGCTCATGCACAAAAGGAATCCAAAGTATAACAGATTAGCTAATGTTAGGCATGCAAGATTTATACTAACAGAGCCCTCAAGAACCTTTGCAAACTTGGTTATGACAATTGAGGAGGCAATTGGCACCGTTGTTGAGCAAGAGTGTACCATGATTTGTTTTCAATTTTCAGAGAACTACTTTTGTGAAGTACTTGCTGAAAGGAATATTTGAGTCATTTGTGCCCCCCCCCCCGACAAAAAAAAAATGGCTACCTGCGCGTGCCTTGACATTCTGTTGCGCCATCAGTACAGGTACAAAGATTCAGATCCAAAGGCTCCACATGGTAATCCACATAGATTCCTACTTCGCCATGACTCGATCCATAGCCTGGCGAAGGGAAGGAGAGAAAGTGAATCCTATCAGCGTGAAAGAGAGGCGAGCATTTCGTCGAGCAGGTGGAGAGCACTTGGCCACACCATACCTGGAGATGAGAAGCCCACAGCAAAACCGCAGAGCTGCTGCACCCGCGCCCGTAGATCCTAGTAGCGGCGCACACGGGCGCGTACCCCCGCCTCGCCGCCGACCACGAGCCGCCGTCCGCCGTCCGCCGTCCCTCCCCCTCCGGCCTCCGCCACCTCGCCCACTCTTTACGAGTAGAGAACTAGGACGCAGTGGGTTAAGGCCGTCGGCCTTTTGAGAATAAGGCCCTAGAACGAAAGAAACATCTAAATGCGGCCCAATAAATGAGCGGCCTGCAGAGAAATCACGGCCCGCTGCATTTGCAAGTGGAGGAGGCCCACGATATGTAGCTGTCACACTCCGTCATGGCACCGTCATACAGACAGTGTTAAGAAGAGTGCGCCGTAATAGAACAATGAACTAATCTCCTGCACAACCATGATGCCAGTACTAATCTCAAGATACAGATGCTGGTACCTACGGTAACATGATGAATCATTACAATACTAATAATAAATTTAATTTTATGTTGCATCCTCGGATTTATCCTAGAGTAGCAACCTTCGTCTAGAGAAACAGCAGTAGTGGAACTTTAGTGTAGCTAGAACACCAATTTACAGACAGCAGCTTAGATCTAGGGACAAAACTCCAACCTTCATATTCTTTTGCCTGGACTCAGAGAGGGACAAAAACAACAATAATATATGAGTAAGTACTTTCGTACTCCGCAAGCCACTAAGAAATGTGAAACATTTAGAAAAACACTTGGAATGAGACTTCTCGTCTCGATCCGTCCTTAAGTTGCTTTGCAACAACTCGAGTGGAAAAGCTAAATTTTAGTATTATTCATTTTATTCTCTTTTCCTCTATTAGTATATTTGCACTTTCTCTACATCTCTATCAGTTATCTCCACTTCTGAGGGATCAGGACTCGTACAAGTATCTGACGTGATTAGGCAGGGAATGAGACTTCTCGTCTCGATCCGTCCTTGAGTTGCTTTGCAACAACTCGAGCGGAAAAACTAAATTTTAGTATTATTCATTTTATTATTTTTCCCCTATTAATATATGTGCACTTTCTCTATATCTCTATCAATTATCTCCACTTCTTAGGGATCTGCTACATCTTATACCTTGGCTCCTCCGAGCTGTCTATATCCTATACCCTTCCACTCGGGAAGTCTACTCTATGATGTCGTTCCTACATTCTAGGCCACACATGCTCGTTTCAAACCACTCAGGCCATCCATCAGTCACATAGATCGACTTTGGTAACAGTTCCCATTCCACAAATCACTTTTATAAAGCATAGGCAAACAACTTTACGCTAAGGGAATTATCTTACATTCGCCCATAACCGTAGGCACGACTGTTGGAACAGTTTAGTTCAACTCTACAGAGGTTGTATGCTTTACCCATATGACACAAAGCCTATCTAATATTGGCCGGTATCGGACGTTCGTGACAAGGCCTTTCCTAAGATAGCCCAAGAAAACCTCATGCCACATAGTTGAGCCACAAACACAAACCTAGCATCAGGCATCGCAATGCCCTCATCTACTTAGGAACACCGGTGATGTCTCCTACACCTACTTGTCTGGTACCATGTGCCACAATAGAGGTTGTCATTTAGGGTTTGTAAAACACGATGATGTGCAACTCTGTCTCCTATATCCCCAACGGTTCCACAACTAATAGTGTCGGCGAAATGGGACTGGGGGTCCCACGTTCTGCGGGGACGCGTGGATCTCCGGCCACGCGGCTCCTCCGGCCCCACCTTCTGCAGAAGGGACGGCCAGCTACAGTCAACGTCCCGCTGGGCGCCAGGGGCGCCATCTCCATCGGGCCCGGGCGCCGATGCCCGGGGCCGACTACCGGACTGCCGATGCCGACTCACTGGAGAACTCCGCGGAGTTTTCCACCACTACTCTGCCACGTGTGGGCGTCTCCCAATGGCCCCCGTGGACACCCGACTGCTGTCAGAACCTTTTGACTTCTGAGGAAGGGTGTGCGCTGAAGTTAAGAAGAGTCAGAGACTCTTGACTTGGAGGCGTGCGCCATCACGTCTCCCGCTCCATCACATCCCCACGACTCTACCGCCCGCAGCATACCTGCTCCAGCGTGGGCACGGCAGGCGGGGAGGTGAGCGACGGGAGTTCTCCAACTCCGGCATGGGTGTCGCTTGGCGGAGGGGCGCACAGGAGACCTCACCGGAAAATATCTCCTTCCGCGTACCGGCACTGTGGACTCCCCTCGGCCTATAAAGGAGGATCCAGCCGTCTAGACGAACGCAAGCAGCTCAGGCTCCAGCCTTAGACAACAGAGATCTCCTTCTCCTTCCTCGAGCCCGGTCGCTGGTAGAACGACCGACGCCACCTCCGGTTTCCGGTGATCTTCCGAGCTCCCGGGGTCCTCCTTGTAAACTCCGATCCACATTATCTTTCTCTCTCTGATAGTCCAGAACACAGGAGTAGGGTATTACGCTCCGGCGGCCCGAACCTGTATAAATCCTCCTGTCTTCTTTGTGCGTTTTCTTCCTTTCGATCCTTCCGCCGTTCCGCTGACACACCCTGACGCCGGCTTCGCCTGAGAACTACTCCCCTGGCCGAATCTCAAAGGGGTCTCCCGACTTCCCGCGCGTCGAGGGTTTCACTCCTCCGACAAATAGCATACAAGATATTCATGTATTAATTTATTATTCTTCCAAGGGTGTCCCAAACAACCGTATGGTCGTACTGTAAGATACTCAGATATAATTCCCTAAGGAAGGTTGGTCTTACGTGCGAATACAAAAACCCAAGACACAGAGGCCGAGATCTGCATCGCGAGTTTCGCAAACCTTTTCTCTTTTCAAACCCACCTACTCACGAGTCGGGTTTCCGAAGCTCGACCGGATTTAAGAAAACGTAGCCTCAAAGCCACGTGAGCCTTTCATCGAGCAGGTGGCGGATACACCTCAGTACCTCACCCGGCGAAGAAAAGCCTGCCGCGAAGGGCGGCGCGCCTATACCCACGAGCGCGGATGCTCATAGTTGCATGGACTCCAAGACACGTACGGGGAAGATGGTTCGATGCAGACCACTGGCCGCAGCCACTTCCTCTCCGATCCCGTCCTTCGCGTCTCGCAAGCAAATGCAACATGGAGGCGAAGGCATGACGATGGAAGTTCGTGGCGCGTGGGGTTCGACCCTTTACGAGTTTTGAAGTAGGGTAAAATTTGATGATTTGACACTCTCTTCATTGCCATTTTTATTGTATGGACACTTATTAGAATGACATGTGGGACTATTTGAGTCAATGATAGTGAACCGGGACGTTAAATAATCGAAGCCATTTTGTTCAGTTGCTCAAGATTCATACTTGCTAGGTTGACAAAATGTGAGGAGGGATGCCATACATGCGCTATACGGCATGGGGTGTCATAAAGTTTTTTTTTCCACTTACATGCAGGCTTAGGATCGTATAGAACACATAAATTTCAGAAGATTTTGTTCGGAATTTTGCTGAAATTTGAGTACAGTTTAAATACAGTGGAAGCAAGAGAAATTACAGTGCAGTATCAAGGGCTTCTCTCACTTCTCCGTTGCTACATTGCTGCGTACTTCAACATCGATTACAAGTACATTCGATGTCGAGACCAGTGTGCTGCGAAATTAATTAATTTCGCAAACCACATCTCATCTCAACCCTCTGCGAAGTCTTCATCGCTAGCACTGGATGACGGCGTAGTCACTTCCGTTGCAAGCGGCGTCGGCGAAGTCTCGGCTGTTTCCCGTACTACAATGGCGTCCGGCCGGTTGACGAGCACCGCCATCCTTGCACTGCAATGCAGCTGTTCCGTTGTCGTCCCCGGCCACGTCGTCGAAGAGCTCTCCGCCTTGGACGTACACGCCCGCGAGCCTCCCGACGGCGAGCTCCATCCTGGCCTTGTTCTTGGCGTCGGACCGCAGCCACCCGGCCACCACCTCCTGCGGCGCCCTGCACCGCCGCCACGGCGCCCAGCACCGTGCCTTCTCCGCCTCGACGGCCGCCTCCATCTCCCCCAGGAGGTCCTCCAGCTCGTTCGCGTCGCCCTGTCCAACCGCAACTTCTGTTGGCGCCGCACCGCGCCCGCGCCCGCGTGCCCGGGCCCTCACCCGGGACCTCGTCCGGGCACGCGTCCGTGCCCGGGCCCTCGCCCGGCGCCCGCGGAACGTGTCCGCGCCCTTCGCCCGGGAGCTCGCCTGCTCTTCCGGGAACTCGCCCGCTCTGCCAGAAACCGAGCAGCGAACTCGGGCCAAGATCGGTGCGTCGGCAAACTCGGCAAGCTCGGACGAACCTCACAAACACACGCGCACAACAGCAATTTGGAGTTGACACAAGAATGTGGCGACGAACGCCTGCGGCAACAAACGCCGGCAGTTTTTTCTCCGTATTCGACACACTCGGGGCACACTAAAACACGAGCCTACACGGCCAGTTTATACCCACGGCGACGCAGCGCCCACGCACCCACTTCGCGAGCTTCACGCGCACGTACGCATGGCAGCCTAGACGACCTGGTTTCACGCGTTCGTGAGCCACATACTCCTCCGCATGAATGGATCTCCATCCTTCTCGCATGGCGTGCTCCTGCATGCGCTCAACCGGCAACGACTTGGCCTCTTGACTCGATCAGCCTACACCTAAACCTCGACGCACATACGTCCGTGACGGATACGGCCTGACCACACACGCACACGTTCTGCCTCGGCCCGCACCAAAGGACAGAATTATTCCAACAACTTCCACTCGACGCGCGCCACGCGCAGCTCGGGGTCGACGTCGTTCTCGCCGCCGTGGCCACGCCCACTCCCGCGCGCGCCGCCGCCGCCGAGAGGCAGCGCGCGGAGCTGCGCCTCCACCACGTCCAGCGCGAGCAGCGCGGACTCGTACATGCCATAATCGTCGTCGAGGAAGGCGCGCAGCTTCTTGCCCGCCACCGCGATCGCACCGGAGACGAGCGCGCCGAGGTCGAGTGGCGAAGGAGAAGCCATCGCAGCGATCGGTGGCGTCAGCCGCCTGGTGATTCCGGCTTGATTTATAGTGCCATGCATGCGTACGTGCACGTTCGTCTGTGTCCGATCGAGCTGGTTGCTGATTATCCACTCCGTTTCGGACTCGGTGCTCTGTCCTGACATGTCCAAGCCCATGCTTGCATATTGGGCCAAAATAGCTTGGATGAGGCGAGTGCACGCTGGTGTCGCAAGGAGTACTACCTATGAGAGGGGAGGTGAGGCATAATGGACGAGTCTTCGTGGGTCTAAGCTGCGCACGAAGGCTTCGGTTTGACCCATATGTGATAAAGAAACTTTATACATAAAAACATTATATGTATAAACTTTATATATGCAAACGTTGTTACCTGTAATACCTATACCAGTCTCAGGAGACCAGCTGGTATATACAGGACATCAATGGATCACAACCAAATCTGCTTTATTTATTATACATAGTTCTTACATAAGTTGCAGCCTCGGACAGAACCCGAGAAATGCAACGATACATTACAAAAGTAGGCTGCGGAGATACACGGGTAGACCTATACCCGCAAGCAAAGGCTTGGGAACCTAGATCGAAACCCTAAAACTCCTCGTACTCGACTTGATCTTGGTAGAACTGGCTGAAGGCGGGGTCTTCACCTTCATAAACTTCTGAGAAAAAAATGAGAAAGGGTGAGTACACGAGGTACTCAGCAAGTCACGGAAACTAGGCGGCATGCAAGGCTAGGCAAAGAAGGTTATGGTTATTTTGCAAAAGTGTTTTTTAAAAATTTTGTGGTTTTAAAAGTCTAAGTGTGCTCTTTGAGTTGCTGGAAAGAAGCTCATGCTTCAATCCATTCCGTGAGTTGCTTTGCAACAACTCACCACAATTAAGTTTGCCGGGAAGAGACTCACGTCTCAACACATTCCATAAGTCTGAGACTTGTCACAAATTCTGATTTGGAGCATACCATCCTCTAATACCTCCATTTAGGTGAGTTCTCTTTATTTCCAAAACTCATCACTTAACTTAAACAACTCAACTATGGTGTCATCCAACACCCGAGGTCACACAGGCCCGTTTTAGGCCACACATGCCATCCACTAGTCACACAGACCGATTCTGGTAACGATTCCCAACCCATAAAACAATTGCACATATATTTATAAAATAAAATCTACGCTAGAAGAATCACTTCACATCCGCTCATAACCGTGGGCATGGCTGTTCGAACAGTTCATAGACTTTTGCAAAGGGTGCACGCTTTTCCCACACGACGCGAGCTTACTCCCACACTGACCAAGTGGGGAGGTTCGCGACAAGGCCTTTCCAGAGCCTTCCTAGGATAGCACGTTACCCTATAAATGGGTCCTCTCAACCAAGTACCAGGAACTCATTTCCTGTACTCAGGGACGGGGGTATATCGCCCTCTTGGCACCCAACCGCTCCCACATTTATTAGCAACTGACAACCATCCTGGAAATACTAGTTACTTGGCCAGGGGCGTCCCATTCCACCCGTGTGGTTGCACTGTTATATGCTCAGTGCAATTTCTCAAGGACACGGTCCTTAAAAGTCATGCGGAGTCAGAGCCACACAGGCAGTGATGACTCATGACCAAGTTTTGTAAAACTGTTTTATTTCACAAACTCTCGACCAAGGGTGTCGAGGATTTTAAAAAGTCATTTTATTTAAAACCCTGATTTTCCCATCGTCACATTTTTAGTTTAGATAAAAAAGGGATCATCGATATTCGTACTCAAGTACGAACATCAAGATGACAAGGTTACAAAGGACAGGGCATCAAATTATCCAAGGCAGGGTCAAATGCAACAAATAGGTTAAGCCTAACGGATTCGATTTCGAATCACGGCCGAAAATAGTCGTGTTCCTAATTATGCAAATTTTAGAAATTAAAATAAATTTTCAATCATGAGTCCAATATGGTCAAGGGTGACTTGTCTTGCTCGAGGTCCTGCGAATCTTCGACAAACTTGTCCTTCGGTGACTCCTCGGAAATGACCTCTACGCGTCGCAAAAGAAAACAGGCAAAAACACCAAGAATTAGAACCTATCTCATACAACTAATAGTGCCAATGTGTAGATCTCATTTTTAGAAAAAAAATTTGAGAGTTGAATGGGCTCAAATGGAGCTACGGTTTAAAAGTTATGATTTTTCAAAGTTTAAATCATTTTTCTGCAAATAAAAGCATTAAAATTATTTGGGAAAAAGGAATAAAATAAAATAAAAGGTCTAGAGCCTGACAGGTGGGGCCCTCGGGTCAGGAGAGAGAGAGGAGGTAGAGACTGACATGTGGGGCCGGTGGAACAGTAAAGAGAGAGGGAAGACAGAGGAGCTGACAACTGGGACCGGGCTGTCAGTACGGGTGGAGAGAGATGGGGACGCTGACAGGTGGGGCCGGTCTATCGGTGTCGGGGAGGAGAAAGCCGAGGTGGCCCGCAGTGGGCCACGCCTGCTGACGCGGCGTCCACGTGGCATGCCACGTCGGCATGGTCGACGGAGCGGACACGGCGGAGGATCAACGGCCGACGGTCGCCGGAGTCGATCTTGCTGGCGGCGGTGAACCATGTCGAGCGGCCGACGGCTACGGGGAGCGGAGACGACGGCGAGTCAGGTGAACGGCTCAAATTGGCTTATTGGGCGCTAACGGCCAGCCCGAACCGGCGGCGGCGGCGGCGGAGGGAGAAAGACATCGCCGGTGACCATTTGAGTGGCAGAGGGGCTCGGGACTGGGTGGTTTAAGTGCGGTATTACATGAGGAAGGGATAGAAAGAAGCTAATTTGTATTTTACCTCCGTCTACGGCGAGATACAAAGCGGTGGCGACGGCGGATGGTGGCGGGCGGATTTGGGCGTTTTCAAACTAGTGGCTAATTGACGGCAGGAAGTGGCGGAGGAGCTTCCTAAGAACTCAAGGAACTCGGCGGTGGCGGCGGTTTGGCCGGCGGTGCTCTAGAACGGCGGTGGGAGCTTGGTTCAGAATGCGGCGGAGAGAGTCTCTCGATGGCAGGCTTGCTCGGGCTCAGATTCTTGGCAGCCGGAGGAGGGGAGTGTTGCCCTATTTATAGAGAAGCTCGGACACTAGCCGACGGCGGACAAAGGCGGTGGAAGAAGGGATAAGCTCAAGCTCGGCCGACGAGACGCGACAATGGCAGAGCTCGCCATGGCTTGCGTCATGCACGGCAAAGGCAAGAAATGGGACGGGGAGATGACGGCGAAGCGACAGGACGGCACGCCCACATGTGCGCACTGACTCCAAAGCTCGGCGGTGAGGGGAAAAGGCTTCGGTACCAAGCTTTTGTCTCCAATGCTCACGGCGACGATGGCGAAGCGGTTTTCTCGCCGGTGCTGATGCAAGGATAGGACGGTGAAGGCTGACAAAGGCGTCCACGAGTCTTTAAGACGCCGACCAGATGGTATGGGCGTGAGCAGAGAGAGAACAGAGAGAGAGATAGAGAGAAGAGAGAGAAAAGGACGGGCGGCGGGAGGAAGAAGACGATTGTGTCGTCGGGACTGACATGCGGGGCTGAGCGGCAGCGAGGATCTCGGCCGTCCGCGTGTGAGCATCGGTCGGTCAAGAGGAGAACGAGGACGGGGGTCACTGACACGCAGGGCCCGCGGGATTGAAATCCCAGGCGCACGAGCAGGTAGGCCGAGCGAGCCGGCGAGGGAGAGAGACAAAGCAGGCCGGAAAGGGAGGACTGTGGCCTGACATGCACAGTGTTGTTTCATCTTTTCCCAGGAATTGTTTTAAAAGGATTTTAGAGGATTTATATTTTGTTAATTGATTTAAATAGAGTTTTTAATTTTTGCAAAAATTTTGGGGAGTTTTGCAGAGAGTCCAGGGATGATTTTTGGATAAATTTTTGAGATCACACATGGCACGAAATTCCAAACTCGAATAAAGAGCCAAATTTTGAATTTAGGTTTTTATTAAAATAGTTTTGGCACAAAACAAAAATGCAGTCATTACAAACCTACCCCCTAAAGAGAATCTCCACCCGAGATTCAGAAGCTAAGCGAACAACTCAGGGTATTCTACACGAAGGTGGTCTTCTCGCTCCCAAGTGGCTTCCTCCTCTGAGTGATTGCTCTATTGCACTTTGTAAAATTTGTTCGAGGTTCTTCGCGTGCATCTCTCGGCTTCTTCTAGAATGCAGACTGGTCATTCTTCATACATCAGGTTCTTGTTTAGCTCGATGCCTTCGAGAGGAACTTGTTCTTCAGGTACGCGAAGGCACTTCTTCAACTCAGAAACATGGAATACGTTGTGCACGTCTACAAGTTCAGGGGGCAGCTGTATCTGGTAGGCAACTTCTCCTCATCGAGCGGTGATAGGATAAGGACCTATAAATGTAGGGGCTAACTTTCCTACCATGCCGAACCTCTTCATACCATGCAACAGGGATACCCTTAGGTATACGTGGTCTCTGATCTCGAACTCTAGGTCACGGCATCGGTTGTCGGCGTAACTTTTCTGTTGGGATTGGGCGACCTTCAGATGTTCCCCTATTATCTTTACCTTTTCTTCTGCGTCCCTTAGGAGGTCAGGTCCAAATATTTGTTTCTCCCCCACATCGGTCCAACAAAGTGGGGTACGACACTTGCGTCCATATAGTGCCTCATTTGGGGCCATCTTGATGCTGGCTTTATAGCTATTATTATACGAGAATTCGGCGTAGGGTAGGCAAAGGTCCCATGTCCCTACGAAGTCTAGGGCACATGCTCTCAACATGTCTTCCAGAATCTGGTTCACCCTTTCGGTTTGACCGTCTGTTTGAGGGTGATATGTGGTATTGAAGTTGAGGTGGGTTCCCAGGGCTTCATGTAGTTGTTCCCAAAACCTTGAGGTAAATTGGGTACCTCGGTCTGACACGATCTTTTTGGGAACCCCGTGCTGACATACTATTCTGGCCATATATAATTCTGCTAGTTTCTTTCCTGTGTAGGTGGTCTTAACGGGTACGAAGTGGGCTACCTTGGTAAGTCGATCTACGACTACCCAAATCGAGTTGTACCCGTTGGGCGTCCCTGGTAGGCCGGTTATAAAGTCCATTCCGATTTCTTCCCACTTCAATTCGGAAATTTTCAAGGGTTGTAATAGTCCTGCGGGTTTTTGGTGTTCCGCTTTCACCCTTTGGCAGATATCGCACATGGCGACATATTCGGTGACATCTCGCTTCATCCCAGACCACTAATAATGTTGTTTAAGATCCTGGTACATCTTCGTAATGCCAGGATGTATGGAGTACGCGGACTCGTAGGCTTCTTTGAGGATAAGATTCCTTAGTTCCTTATTGTTGGGCACACATATTCTCTTTTTATTCCATAGGGTTCCTTGTTCATCTATCGAGAATCCAGGGGCCTTGTCTTCGGGGATATTCTCCTTTATGATCTTGATTTCTTTATCTTCTTTCTGGGCTTCTCGAATTAGACTTTCTAAGGTAGGTTGGACTACCAGAGTGGCAAGTGTTCCTTTGTTTACCATGGTCATTTGGAACTTCCTGAGCTTGTGACATAATTCTGGCCGAGGCGATCACGGCAAGGCGGGATTGCAATAGCTTTTCCGACTGAGGGCATCGACCACTACGTTGGCCTTTTCAGGGTGGTAGTGTATCCCTAGGTCGTAATCCTTCAATAGTTCCAGCCATCTTCTTTGCCGTAAGTTGAGCTTAGTCTGGGTGAATATATATTTTAGACTCTTGTGATCGGTGTATACTTCACACCGATTGTCAATCAAGTAGTGCCTCCATATCTTTAGGGCATGTATTACGACGGCAAGTTCCAGGTCGTGAGTAGAGTAATTCATCTCGTGCGACCGTAATTGTCTAGAGGCATAGGCTACCACTTTGCCTTCTTGCATTAGTACGCATCCGAGCCCTTGTCGAGAGGCATCACAATAAATTTCGAAATCGTTTTGGATATCAGGCAAGGTTAGGACAGGGGCAGTGGTCAACCTTCTTTTTAGTTCTCGGAAGCTTTTCTCACAAGCTTCTGTCCATTCAAACTTCTTTTCCTTCTTTAGTAATTCAGTCATAGGCCTTGCTATCTTAGAGAATCCTTCGATAAATCTTCGGTAGTATCCAGCTAGGCTTAAAAAGCTTCTGATTTTGGTGACCGAGGCTAGGGATTTCCAAGCAAGGACAGTTTCAATCTTACTTGGGTCTACTTCTACTCCTTGGGCTGAGATGACGTGTCCTAGAAAAGCTACTTGATTCAGCCAAAACTCGCACTTCGAGAATTTGGCGTATAACTGGTGTTCTCTTAATTTCCCTAGGACCAATCTTAGGTGCTCAGCATGTTCATGCTTGTCCTTGGAGTAGATAAGGATATCGTCTATAAACACCACGATGAACTTGTTGAGGTATTCCATGAATATGTTATTCATTAGGCTCATGAAGTAGGTTGGGGTATTGGTGAGTCCAAACGACATCAATGTATACTCGTACAGGCCATATCTCGTGAAGAAGGCAGTTTTTGGTATATCTTGTGGTCTAATCTTCAATTGATGGTATCCGGTTCTCAAATCTATCTTAGAGAACACGGCAGCTCCTTTGAGTTGATCAAATAGGTCGTCGATCCGAGGTAATGGGTATTTGTTCTTTATGGTCACCTCGTTCAAGGCTCTATAATTTATGCACATCCGTTGAGTTCTATCCTTTTTCTTAACCAGGAGCACTGGGGCTCCCCATGGGGATGTGCTGGGTCTGACAAAACCTTTAGCCTCTAATTCTTCTATTTGTCTCTTGACTTCGGCCAGTTCATTTGCGGCCATTCGGTATGGTTGCTTGGATATGGGTGCGGTTCCTAGTGCCAATTCAATGGAAAACTCTATTTCCCGGTCTGGCGGCATCCCAGGGAGTTCTTCAGGGAACACATCAGGGTACTCATTTACGACGAGCACATTTTCCAAGCTGGTAGCCTAAAGGCTAGTCAGAATTGGTCGGGTTGGGTTCTTGAAGGGGTAAACTTTACTTCTTGCCCATTGGGTCCTTGTAGGGTTATGGTCTTATCGGCACAGTCTATTTGTCCTTGGTGTGCAGCCAGCCAGTCCATTCCTAGGATTAAGTCTAGTTCTTGGGACTCTAGGATGATGGGGCTAGCTAAGAACTGAACCCCTTCTATTTCCAGGGTTACTTTTGGGCACAATAGATCCGACCTCATCTCCCTTCCTGGGGAGTGTACGATCATCGGTACCCTCAAGTCCCGGGTTTCCCAACCATTTTTGTTCACCAAAGCCCGAGAGATGAACGAATGGGAAGCTCCCAAATCAAACAAAACGACTGCGGGTACGAAGTTAAGGAGAAATGTACCCATGACCACGTCCAGGGCTTCCTAAGCTGTTTCTGCCTGGATGTGGTTCACTCGGCCTCTTCCAAAGGTCGGAGTTGTACGAGAAGCTTGCCCGCTAACTTGGGGAGTAGTCCTTCCTGGTGTAGGTGCAGGAGCTCTAGCAGTACTGACGTTGGATCGTGTTGGTGTAGTACCCTCCTTACTCGTAGGGTAGTCCTTGGCATAATGCCCGTAGTCGTGACAGGCATAGCACCTTATTCCCGCAAGATTAGCAGGGTTTCTTGGCTGGATACTGGTTGGGGCAGGGTTACTTCCCCTGGAGCCTGAGGTGAAATTACTCGATTGAGGTTGTTGAGGCATTGGTGGGCGAGGCGTGCTCCCAGTGGGTCGACTGTATTGTGGGACAGCCGGACAATACTGGGTTGGCTGAGTCATTCTCCTTCGCTGCCCACCACGAGGGTTAAATCCAAAATGAGCCATTTTTCTCTTCCGATAGTCGTCGGCTTCCTTGCGGGTGTCTTTTACCATCAAAGCCTTGTTAATCATTTACTGGAATGTGGGAAAATCATGACTTATAAGCTGAATCCGTATTCCCACGTTCATTCCTTTAAGGAAGCGTCGGATCTTTTTGTCCGTGTTCACCTCTTCTGTAGCGTACCGAGCCAACTTATTGAAATGGCTTAAGTACTCATTTATGCTCGAGGATCCCTGCTTGAGTTGCTCGAACTCAACTCTCTTCATGTCGATAATGCTTTCGGGCACGTAGGTTGCCCGAAAGGTGGCTGCGAATTCATCCCATGTGATGGTCGAGGAATCCTCATGGGCGGCGCAGTAATTATCCCACAAATCCGCGGCAGGTCCCCTTAGCTGGTGGGCCACGAACAGTCTCTTCTCGATGGGAGTGCACTGTATTAGGTTAAGCTTCCGCTCTATATCTTTGAGCCAATCATTGGCTTCTATTGGCTCAATGGTTTGGGAGAATTCCGGAGGGCGGGATCGGAGGAACTCCATGAGTTTAGCCCTTCCATTCTGTGGAGCTTGTGGGGCTTGCTGAGGATTTTGCTAGAGCATGGCTAGACTCTGAGCTATGCCCTGCATAATCTGAGTTTGGATGGATACGATATGCTGTGGGTCTATGTTCAGTGGTAGGGGTGGTGGTAAGTCTTGTTGGACTGGGTTGGACTGAGGGGGCGAATTCACGTTGTTTTCAGACTCTTGTTCCTGATCTTGTGGGTTATGTCCTCGGTTCTGGACTGGCACTTGGTCATCCTCATATCCATATCGGGCTGGAGTACGCCTTTGTCGTTGGTTGCGGCGAGCCATCTATAGGAAAGAAGGGGAAGAATAATGAGGGAAGAAATAAAAGAAGAAAGAAAGAAAGAGGCACTTAAGCACAAACTGATTTTTAAAATATAAGTACTTTATTTATATACAAGAGGGGTGGCCAAGTCGCATGGACTGGACGCACACCATACAAGATGCGGACTACCATACATAACACACACACGCACTACTTGCCACGACTCCTAGTGAGTTGGCGACGATACAAAAGGTCTAACATCCACTATTTACATCCGGCCGCCATAAACTGCTGTTGCCCTACTCCTGCTCCTCGCTCTCGATCATCACACGCTCGAAAGGATCCTCCTTCTCGGACGGGACAGGAAGGGTAGGAGCAACTGTCAGAGGAACAGCAGGAATAGGAGCTAGGGCTAATGCGGGGGTGTCGGCTGGAGTGGTAGCTAGGCGAGGAGTAAACTGCACAAGGTACTCACACGCAGTCATGCGGCGTCGGCGACGAGGCGAAGAAGGTGGAGTCAGGGAGGAACTCTGAGAACTAGTGGCATGTCCCTCAGTGGGGTTAGGAAAGTCGGAGGTGTGGGCGGAAGTCAGGGTGTGTGGGGATGGAGGGATGCAGTCGCGGAGGGAGTGGTAGTGCCTCTTGAGGCTACGGTATGCCTCTAAGAGTCGGCGGTACTGGTGGTCCAAGGCGGTGGTCATCTCAACAAAACGAGTCAAAGAAGGAGATGACTCACAATAGGTGCAAGGGTAGATGCTAGTAGATGATCCACTAACTCGGTGGAGAAGAAGGCGAAAACGGGAAGAATCAAGGAGAGGGTAGTACTGGTCACAGAGACGACGAATGGCTGCGAAGGCCACGTCCTGATAGGCGAGCTGAAGTGTAGGCCTCACCATCACGAAACGGTGATGGCGTAACTCAGGACGGAGGGGGTGGAGGCGGAGGGTAAGGCGACAACGGGGTGGTACAGTGGCGACGGTGAAACCTGCGAACTGGGGAGTGGAGTATTCGAGGTAGTAAGCCAAGTCTCGGAGAATCTCGACGAAGCCTCCCTGACCGAGGTCGAGTGGCGAAGGAGAAGCCATCGCAGCGATCGGTGGTGTCAGCCACCTAGTGATTCCGGCTTGATTTATAGTGCCATGCATGCGTACGTGCACGTACGTCTGTGTCCGATCGAGCTGGTTGCTGATTATCCACTCCGTTTTGGACTTGGTGCTCTGTCCTGACATGTCCAAGCCCATGCTTGCATATTGGGCCAAAATAGCTTGGATGAGGCGAGTGGACGCCGGTGTCGCGAGGAGTACTACCTACGAGAGGGGAGGTGAGGCATAATGGACGAGTCTTCGCGGGTCTGAGCTGTGCACGAAGGCTTCGGTTTGACCCATATGTGATAAAGAAACTTTATACATAAAAACTTTATACGTATAAACTTTATATATGCAAACTTTTGATACGTGGATATTCTACGTAAAAGATTTTGATTCCGAATCAAATCCAAATCCGAATCGAACGTATAAACTTTATATAGAAACTTTATACATAGAAAACATTGTATATATAAATAAAAAAACTTTTCATATATAAACTTTCTATGTATAAAATTTATGTGTATAAAGTTTCTATAAAAAAAAGCGTTCATGCGGACGCCCTACGCGTGAACGTTCGCTAAATAGTCTTTTCGCGTACGAGATGGAGGACACAGCAACGGTCGGCGACATGGACAATGGAATGGGCTGCTACAGATTGGGTTGTCTTATAGGTACTAATACGCCCTTATATGGTGGCTGCTTATTAATTACTCCTCCCTATAATAAGTACTCCTATTTAACTTTTACATAAGATTCGATCACGCAATTTGAAACTTTGGCTATTAATTTTATATTAAAATAAATTTATAAAATTTAATAGGTTTATGGTATTGTGACAGTATTTTCTAAGTCAGATTTAAACATGATATTTTTTAAAAAAAATAAGTATTTAAGACATTATGGATAGGTAAAGTTTCAAAGTCCTACCAAATCTTATTCGAACCGTCAATATTTATGACCGGAGAAAATAATTAATTTATTAATATGTGATTATGTCGGCGAAATGGGACTGGGGTCCCACAGCCTGCGGGGACGCGTGGATCTCCGGCCACATCGGCTCCTCCGGGGGACATATCCTGCACGACCGGCGGCCGGCAGGGAGGCCGTGTCTCCCGCCGGTCGTCCGTGCCCGGAAGCGCCGCCTCCGGCCCCGGGCGAGTGTTGCCCGGGAGCGGGCCGCCCGAGAGCGCCTCCTCCGGCCCCGGGCGAGTGCCGCCCGGAAGCGCCGCCTCCGGCCCCGGGCGAGTGCCGCCCGGGAGCGGGCCGCCCGGGAGCGCCTCCTCCGGCCCCGGGCGAGTGCCGCCCGGAAGCGCCTCCTCCGGCCCCGGGCGCGTGCCGCCCGTGCCCGGAGGCGCCGCCTCCGGGCGTGTGTGGCAACCAGGCGACCAGACCAGCCGCCCGCAGCACCCGACAGGGGCTCCTCCAGGCGTGGCGCAACAGGCGGCTGCTGGCATGCGCGTGCTCCAGCCGCCCACAGCAGCAACAGCTCCGGCATGGGCGTCGTAGGCAGACGTGTGCACAGGAGAGCTCGCCGGAAAAGCTCTCTCTCTGTATTCTGGCACTGTGGACTCCCCTAATCTATAAAGGAGGATCCAAGCCACCGAACCGAGGGGCAAGCAAGCTTTAGCATTAGGAACCCCGAGCTCGGACTCTGCCTAGACCCCGGGCTCTCCGACTCTAGCTCATTCTCAGACGACTGTTCTTCTACCTCAGCTCCGGCTGAGCTCACTTTGTAACCGCATTCATTCTCCCACCTAGCCATACACACAGGAGTAGGGTATTACGCTCCGGCGGCCCGAACCTGTATAAATCCTCTCGCCTCCTCTGTGTGCCACTGTTTCTCGTCTTCTCCAATGCCTCGTGCACCTGAGAACTACTCCCCTGGCCGAATCTCAAAAGGGGGTCTCCCGACTTCCCGCCGTCGAGGTTTCGTCCTTCGACAGATTATGTAACGCCCCTCTCCCGTTAACCCGAATCAGGTTAACAGAGGAGAAACGTCGTTACCTGTAATACCTCCACCAGTCCTAGGAGACCAGCTGGTACATACAGGACATCAGTAGATCACAGCCAAACCTACTTTATTTATTATACATAGTCCTTACATAAGTTGCAGCCTCGGACAGAACCCGAGACATGCAACGATACATTACAAAAGTAGGTAGCGGAGATACACGGGTAGACCTATACCCACAAGCAAAGGCTTGGGAACCTAGATCGAAACCCTAAAACTCCTCGTACTCGACTTGATCT
This sequence comes from Oryza meyeriana var. granulata, assembly GCA_003991445.1. Taxonomy (NCBI): domain Eukaryota; kingdom Viridiplantae; phylum Streptophyta; class Magnoliopsida; order Poales; family Poaceae; genus Oryza; species Oryza meyeriana. The sequence goes on from RYFJ01000348.1 coordinate 52,334, forward strand.
TGGTAGAACAGGCTGAGGGCGGGATCTTCATCTTCATAAACTTCTGAGGGAAAAATGAGCAAGGGTGAGTACACGAGGTACTCAGCAAGTCACGGAAACTAGGTGGCATGCAAGGCTAGGCAAAGAAGGTTATGGTTATTTTGCAAAAGTGGTTTTTAAAGATTTTGTGGTTTTAAAAGTCTAAGTGTGCTCTTTTAGTTGCTGAAAACAAGCTCACGCTTCAATCCATTCCGTGAGTTGCTTTGCAACAACTCACCACAATTAAGTTAATCAGGAAGAGACTCGCGTCTCAACACATTCCACAAGTCTGAGACTTGTCACAAATTCTGATTTGGAGTGTACCATCCTCTAGTACCTCCATTTAGGTGAGTTCTCTTTATTTCCAAAACTCATCACTTAACTCAAACAACTCAACTACGGTGTCATCCAACACCCCAGGTCACACAGGCCCGTTTTAGGCCACACAGGCCATCCACCAGTCACACAGACCGATTCTGGTAACGGTTCCCAACCCGCAAAATAATTGCACAGATATTTATAAAATAAAATCTACGCTAGAGGAATCACTTCACATCCACCCATAACCGTGGGCATGGCTGTTCAAACAGTTCATAGACTTTTGCAAAGAGTGCACGCTTTTTCCACACGACGCGAGCTTACTCCCACACTGACCAAGTGAGGAGGTACGTGACAAGGCCTTTCCAGAGCCTTCCCAGGATAGCACGTTGCCCTATAAATGGGTCCTCTCAACCAAGTACCAAGAACTCATTTCCTGTACTCAGGGACGGGGGTATATTGCCCTCTTGGCACCCAACCGCTCCCACATTTATTAGCAATCGAAAACCATCCTGGAAATACTAGTTACTTGGCCAGGGGCGTCCCATTCCACCCGTGTGGTCGCACTGTTATATGCTCAGTGCAATTTCTCAAGGACACGGTCCTTAGAAGTCATGCGGAGTCGGAGCCACATAGGCAGCGACGACCCATGACCAAGTTTTGTAAAACTATTTTATTTCGCAAACTCTCGACCAAGGTTGTCAAGGATTTTAAAAAGTCATTTTATTTAAAACCCTGATTTTCCCATCGTCACATTTTTAGTTTAGGTAAAAAGGGATCATCGATATTCGTACTCAAGTACGAACATCAAGATAACAAGGTTACAAAGGACAGGGCATCAAATTATCCAAGGTAGGATCAAATGCAACAAATAGGTTAGGCCTGACGGATTCGATTTCGAATCGCGGCCGAAAACAGTCGTGTTCCTAATTATGCAAATTTTAGAAATTAAAATAAATTTTAAATCATGGGTCCAATATGGTCAAGGGTGACTTGTCTTGCTCGAGGTCCTGCGAATCTTCGACAAAATCGTCCTTCGGTGACTCCTCGGAAACAACCTCTACGCGTCGCAAAGAAAAAAAAGGCAAAAACACCAAGAATCAGAACTGTCGGAGGATGAAACCTCGACGGCGGGAAGTCGGGAGACCCCCCTTTTGAGATTCGGCCAGGGGAGTAGTTCTCAGGTGTAGCCGGCGTCAGGTGTAGAAGAAAGATAGGCGAAGAAGACGTAGAAGAGGCGGGGTTCGGACCGTCCGAAGCGAGTCCGGACCGTCCGAACCGCGGTGAAGCAGAAGGGTCCGGACCGTCCGATGCGGGTCCGGACCGTCCGAAGCGTAGTAATCGCGCAGGGTGCTGGGGAAGACGATGAACAGAGGCGCACAGAGGAGACGGGAGGATTTATACAGGTTCGGGCCGCCGGAGCGTAAAACCCTACTCCTGTGTGTATGCTATGTGGAGATGATGTGGTTTGCTGTGTACAAGATGAGCTCAGCACGCGGCCGGAGCCGGAGAAGAAGAGCGGTAGGTTGAGAATGAGCTCAGGTGCTGAGAGCTGGGAGCTAGAGGTCCTCCGTGGAGTCTGCCTTTCGCCGGTGGCTTGGTCCTCCTTTTATAGAGCAAGGGGATTCCACAGTGCCAGGCATACGTAGCGAGAGAGAGAGAGTTTCTGGAGAGTTCTTCGGTCCTCCCCTCCGCCTGCGACGCCCACGCCGGAGTTGGAAGACGTCCAGTCGCTCACGTTCGCCTGCAAAGCCTGTGCCGGAGTCGGTGGAGCGTCTAGTCGCTCTCGTCCCCGCCTGCTGAGCCCATGCCGGAGTAGGTATGCAGCGGGCGGTAGAGTCGTGAGGATGTGACGGGATGTGATGGAGCACGCTGCCGAAGTCAAGAGTCTCTGACTGCTTGGACTTCGGCGCACGCCCTCGCCACAGAAGTCAACAGGCCTCTGACAGCAGTCAGGTGTCCACGGGGGGCCGTCCTGAGACACTTACGCGTGGCGGAGCGGACGACAGGGGCAACGTGCCCCGTCGCCTCATTATTAATGCTGATATTTTGGAGAGCTGGTCCATCGATCCTGCCGGAGACCGACATGTGGGCCTCGGGCAGGGAGTGAGACGATGGTGCCCGGAGGCAAGGCACGGGCCCGAGGCCAACGACGCCTCGGGGCCGAAACCGGTGGGGACGGCGCCCCGGGGACAAGCCCGGGGCCGATAGGGTCAGCGCCCCAAGGACATGCCCGGGGCCAAAGGCGAGGGCGCCCCGGGGTCGTGCCCGAGGCCGATAGGCGCGGGGCGCCCCGGGGTTGTGCCCGGGGCCAAAGGCGAGGGCGCCCCGGGGACATGCCCGGGGCCGATAGGCGCGGCGCCCCGAGGCCGAAGGCGAGATGGCCCCTCGGGGAACTGACTTGGCCGATGACCCACGCGTCCCCAGGGTATGTGGGACCCCCTATCCCATTTCGCCGACAAGAACCTGTCTCATACAACTAATAGTGCCAATATGTAGATCTTATTTTTAGAAAAATTTTGAGAATTGAATGGGCTCAAATGGAGCTACAATTTAAAAGTTATGATTTTTCAAAGTTTAAATCATTTTTTGCAAATAAAAGCATTAAAATTATTTAAAAAAGGAATAAAATAAAAAAGGTCTAGAGGCTGACAGGTGGGGCCCTCGGGTCAGGAGAGAGAGAGGAGGTAGAGACTGGCATGTGGGGCTGGTGGAACAGTAAAGAGAGAGGGAAGACAGAGGAGCTGACAAGTGGGACCGGGCTGTCAGTGCGGGTGGAGAGAGATGGGGATGCTGATAGGTGGGGCCGGTCTGTCGGCGTTGGGGAGGGGAAAGCTGAGGTGGCCCGCGCCTGCTGACGCGGCATCCACGTGGCATGCCACGTTGGCATGGTCGACGGAGCGGACACGACGGAGGATCAACGGCCGACGGTCGCCGGAGTCGATCTCGCCGGCGGCGGCGAACCACGTCGAGCGGCCGACGGCTATGGGGAGCGGAGACAACGGCGAGTCGGGTAAACGACTCAGATTGGCTTATTGGGCGGCGGAAGATGGTCGGCAACGGCCATCCCAAACTAGCGGCAGCGGCGGAGAGAGAAAGACGTCGCCGGCGACCATTTGAGTGGAGGAGGCGCTCAGGACTGGGTGGTTTAAGTGCGGTATTACGTGAGGAAGGGATAGAAAGAAGTTAATTTGTATTTTACCTCTGTCTATGGCGAGATACAAAGCGGTGGCGATGGCGGACGGCGGTGGGCGGATTTGGGCGTTTTTAAACTAGTGGCTAATTGACGGCGGAGGAGCTTCTTGAGAACTCAAGGAACTCGGCAGTGGTGGCGGTTTGGCCGGCGGTGCTTTGGAACAGCGGTGGGAGCTTGGGTCAGAATGCAGCGGAGAGAGTCTCTCGGCGGCGGGCTTGCTCGGGCTCGGATTCTTGGCGGCCAGAGGAGGGGAGTGTTGCCCTATTTATAGAGAAGCTCGGATGCTAGCTGACGGCGGACAAAGGTGGAAGAAGAAGGGATAAGCTCGAGCTCGGCCGACGAGACGCGACAATGGCGGAGCTCGCTGTGGCTTGCGTCATCCGCGGCAAAGGCAAGAAATGAGACGGGGAGATGATGACGAAGCTACAGGACGGCACGCCCACGTGTGCACACTGACTCCAGAGCTCAGCGGTGAGGGAAAAAGGCTTTGGTACCAAGCTTTTGTCTCCGGTGCTCGAGGCGACGATGGCGGAGCGGTTTTCTCGCCGGTGCTAATGCAAGGATAGGACGGCGAAGGTTGACGAAGGTGTCTGCGAGTCTTTAAGATGCCGACCGGGCGGTATGGGCGCGAGCAGAGAGAGACCAGAGAGAGAGATCGAGAGAAGAGAGAGAAGGGCGAGCGGCGGGAGGAGGAAGACGATTGTGTCGTCGGGACTGACATGCGGGGCCAAGCAACAGCGAGGATCTCGGCCGTCCGCGTGTGAGCATCGGTCAGTCGAGAGGAGAACAAGGACGGGGGTCACTGACACGCGGGGCCCGCGGGATTAAATCCCTGGCGCACGGCAGCTGGGCCGAGCGGGCCGGCAAGGGAGAGAGAGAGCAGGCCGGAAAGGGAGGACTGCGGCCTGACATGCACAGTGCTGTTTCATCTTTTCCCAGGAATTGTTTTAAAAGGATTTTGGAGGATTTATATTTTTAAATTGATTTAAATAGAGTTTTTAATTTTTGCAAAAATTTTGGGGAGTTTTGCAGAGAGTCCAGGGATTATTTTTGGATAAATTTTTGAGATCACATATGGCACGAAATTTCAAACTCGAATAAAGAACCAAATTTTTAATTTAGGTTTTTATTAAAATAGTTTGAGCACAAAACAAAAATGCAGTCATTACAGATTAGCCCGATAAGTAAGCAGTGGCAAAGACATATACAGAAGCTAAAGTTTGTCGGGCGAATAGCACTACTGGTTACTTCAAAACTTGCTTACATGAAATTCGAATATATATTTAATAGGCGTTGAGGGTGTACTTGGTAGGACTTCAACTTCTTAATCTAGCTTCTGGAGAAGAGTATGTAGTAGAGCTATGAAGCAGTCCAAATCCTATTCCATCTCTTTAGCTTATTTTTTTTAGATTACTTCAGTCCACTCCGGTTCTTTTTTGGCAGAACTCAAACCGTTTAGTTAGGCTTAAGCTTAAAAAAAATAAAGCTAAAGCTAAAGCCTTACTTAAACAGACATCGAGAATAAAATCACCACAAAAAACGCGTTCGGCATCACTCCTGCACGATATATAGCTGCTGCACTTTTCCACTTTAGTTTGCACTCACACGGTCACACCGTCACACGTGACGTTCAGAGTTTCGGATAGAAGGAACGGGATGCAAGTGAACCTGAGCACATCCAAACAGCTTTTTGACTGTTTTTCAACGAGAGAAATATAATACTGAACTACTACGTGATTTGCACCACTCCGTTAAGTTACTAATTAATTATCTTCCACCAACAGGCATGCGCTGCGTCGCCATCAAGTTAGCTAGCCAACAATAAGCTAGACCCAGATACTTTTCCAGTACGCCATGGTGGTCAAAGACGAAAAATCATCATATCAATTACTTTGAATCAATCTCCCCAACCGATTCTATCGATCAAACTGAAGTCGTCGTCGATCCGGGGTTCTGGAATTCTAGAAGCATGTGCTTGCAATTCAACAGCAAGAACCGGTTCAGTGCCACTCTGGTCATCAGTCGCATGAACCATTATATCTAAAGAAAAGTCGCATGAACCTGCGGAGCTTCTTCCTTTCCAGTTTTTTAATTTACAGGTATGTGACGAGAATTCTTCTTCTCTCTCTGTTTCCAGAGCCAGCTGGTTGTAGTCACTTTCTCGGTATCAATCACAAAACTAAGTATTTGATCGTCAGAAAATCAGAGAATGTGTTGTGGGTGCATCTAGACATTCCTTATGGTGCTCACTTATCCCTATCACCCTATAAATGCATATATGTCCTACCAGTACAACTAGTATAAGGATATTATAAGAAATATATATTTAATTTATTAGTTATTTTTAACTCATTTATATCAATTTTTACTGTCCGATCGTGCTAGGTAAGGATGAAAATAAACTCCAATAATTTGTGTCATTTTTGAATGTCTGATCATGCCAAAATTTATGCTAGGGATGGCAAAATAAGATCGTACGTGTGCAGAGACAGGGAGTGGATCCCACAAACCCATGGGTTGGTACAGTTCAGTATGCACTATTATCCGAGATCTAATAAAAATTTACGCATAGCTTTTTGTCTTTGGCATAAAATAATTTATCAAAATGCATCTCTCGGAAAGAATTTTACCTTACAAGCAGGCAATCGTGAACAACATAGTAGTACCTCTAAGGACTAGAGAAAAATTAACTAGCCATTAATTTGTTACCAATTGCGTGCGGTTCAAGTTGCCCTTCATGGACCATATGTTCATATATTATATTGTGCCCGGGAGAACCAACGATTGATCGACACAGATACACACCTCATAGTTAAAACGCACGATCGTACTGTCGTTTTTGATGACACGTTGTTGCAATGGTTTCACGTAAAGGTAGTGCAGCCACCTCGGCCGCCCTTGCATGCATGGCGGTACGATATTTCCAAATATTTCTCCTTTCGAATGTGACGGGGAGGACGAGAGATTACTTAATTTACCTGGTGGTCAAGGCTTAATTTACTAGCTAACCTACGACGGCCGGCCGCGCTACGCTGGCCGTTTCACCCGACCCCCAACCGTTTTCGTCCAAAACAGCGTGAATACCTTTGGATTAAGATCTAACGGCCTAACAATCGTCTTCAACATCCATCTATGAAGACTTACCAGCATCAGCGATGGCAACTTCTTTGACGAGCCTTGGCAACGGCAACAACTAAACTCCGACGAGCTTTACCGGATTAGGCTTTCAAGGTTAAAGACAGTGAGAGGGGATAGGAGATGTTGGGGGCGGACTAAAAGGGACGATTGGGGTGGTAAAAGGTCGACGGTGAACAACAAATACGATTGGATGATAAGACATCGGCGACGGCAACAGAGCCACGATGAAAGAGGACAATGGGCGGGATTCGAGGCGAGGACGCGACGGTCCTTGTGGTTAGGAAGTAGGGACCATGGTGGTAGATCCAGCAACACATGATGTTGGATATGGGAGAGGAGAGGTGGGGACGAGGGAAAAGTGCCAAACTTGAAGACGACGATAGAGATGACAGTGTGGCGACAATAGACCTGGGAGAGGAGGAGCAGGGGAGACGGTGGGAAGGGAATGGTAGTGCCAGTGAGGTGGAGGACTGCGATGCGCTAGATTGGGAGGGCGAGGCAGAGGACGGAGGCGGTGATCTAGTTGGGAGTCATAACGTGTGGAGAAAGAGAGGACGAAAGCGGTTAGGGTTATATAAGAGCTAGGGCCGAAAATGGTATGAAAATTCTCGACCGTATCAAGACCGTTTCTGTAAAAATAATATAAAAATAATATCGTTTTTGACTGTTTCCTTTTCTAGCCGTATATAAAATTTAATTTTTCTAATTTTTGTTAACATTGTATTGAAGTCTCCACTAAATAATTAAATTTATAAATATGGAAATTGCCGACTAGCGAGACCTTTTTGGTAAAAATAATATAAAAATGATATCATCTCCAACCGTTTTCATCCCTAATTAGAACACACAAATCTTGAAGCAATCCTAACCGTTGAGAAAAATAGTTGATTGAGGAACAACAAGATCAATACTTCTCATGCATCAGTGTAATTAGAGACTGAAGCGTTAACAGATACGATCGAACGTATAGTCACATGTCTCGACTCCAAGGAAACTACACTATTTTTTTAATAATGGAATTGGTCATCTTGACCTCCACTTCAAAAATACAACCAATTATTACAACAGTCATAGTTTAAAAACTGCAATACAATTCTCAACACGAGATGATATATTTTCTCAATCCTATAGGAATTAAAAACACATAAAACGGGAAAAGAAGCTCTTTGATTGCACCAAAGGGATAAATGAACCAAAGGAAAATTTCCAGGAGATCTAAACTCTCGTTTATTTTTCTATAGAATTGTCCATGGTAATACAATCCTATCGAAAATTTCCCATCTTCTTTATATGAATCAAATAGGCCTATAGAAAAAAATCCTAAGGAATTTAAATTCTCCAAAAAAAATCTTTTACCAATCCTCGAATTTAAAGGGGCCCTAAAGGTTTAAGGACTTTAGGTGGTCTTACGTGTGGTCTAGAGTGCTCACCGTGTATATTACTCCCTCCAATCATAAATAATTAGTGTTTAGGATAAGATTTTAACAAATGCGTGACTTTTGTCTCTTGTTATAAACGTCAAATATTATTAATAGGAGGGATACTAGTTTTGTCTGATGCTTGAACACTAGTGTCCTTGCATTGATAGGTGAATCAATGCCTTCTGGTGTCTTGTGCCTCTGAATAAATACGAAGTGTTTTACAATGGTATGGTCTTTACTTATAGAATACTACCACAATAAAGTACTTCTTTGAATACTGTTCGTCCATCTAATGATTAATTCCACGTTGCTCATAAAATACAACTCTGCAGTTCACCAAATTAAGACATGGAAACTGCGAACGTAATACTGTGTTAATATCTCGAGCTGCCAGAGTGAGCTGATCTCATTCAACGCTCTTGTTGGTGGCCAAACACACATAACATACAGGTACCACCTAGCCAGTATTACAAAATATATTTTGATCGGTCGCTTTCAACGGTGAGTAATTATTACTACTTTCTTGGCGAGGTTTCTCCATTCTTATTAACCGCTCGATTAGCTTTTCCATGTTGACAAGGCACCAGCTGTTCTTCGTTGTTACTCAATTGTAGGAGCAGCCTTCTAGAAGCAGACCCTAGGAAATCTAGACTTAAAATAGCGTCTGCTGAGAATATATGGCATGCCAGCTAGCTAGACATTCTTAGGCATAGTTTAAAGGTAAAGTAAGTAAAAGAAGAAGAAAATCATATAAAACGAGGTAAGTCATTAGTGCATGATTAATTGAGTATTAGCTATTGTAAACTTGAAAAATGGATTTATATGATTTTTTAAAGTAACTTCTATATAAAATTTTTTAAAAAAATACACCGTTTAGTAGTTCGAAAAATATGTTTACAGAAAATAAGGAGTTTTTTCTCCTCTCTCTTCACTATCGAACGGTGCCTTAGGTTTAATTTTTAGTCATATCTCTCGCATCTTTTTATATATTGTTATCCGCAAAACAGGTCATGATTGAAGAAACTAAGAAAGAAAGAAAGCCATGACCTAATCCTAACAAGTTCTTTTTTTTTGTCATTTCGTGTGCACATCGTCATCATGGATATATACACCACTGATCAACGGTCAAGAGTACACATGCAAGCTTGCGTGCTATTGTGTCTGGAAAGGAGTTAATCAAAAGTCAGAATTTTGGTTACTCGCTCCGTTTTAAAATATAGCAACTTATTACTAAATTAGATACTCTCTGATATCACGAATCTTGGTTGATATATTTTAAAACAGAGAAAGTACATCCTAACATAACAGTAGAAATAATCTACAAGCCTATATATAGTACATAGCACCGTTCTAGAAGGTCAAAACTAAGAAGAACGGATTCCCCTGTACACACGTTCTTAATCAATTCCCAGATGCCAGATGCGTGGAATGGATCTTCCAAAGCTAGCTGTATCAAATGAGGTCCCTTCTAATTCTATAACATTTCAAGCAAGGTTTTTATTATGGTTTTAATAACATAATGAATAATTAGCACAAATGACAACAGAGCATATTTTTACCAAATGATCTGGCAAGATAGGCCCAGCAATATATATCATTCCATAGTCCATACAACCAAAGTATTTCATCCACTTAATTTAACATACACTGGCATATTAATTTCTTCCATCTCCAATATAATATCATCCAAACTCTCCCAAAAGTTTGGCCTATTTGGACTTGGCACTTGCCTCCAGAAGATTCTAACCACTGAACCTTCCGAGCACGTCAACTTGAGCTACTAATTAATTACTAGCAACTGATCTGCTAACAACAACGTGCACTTATCCTTTTTTCTCCGTTAATTAATTCTCGCGCAGGAACCTTCCTTTGAAATCTGCAGCATAAATCTCATCTGGAAATTTGCACACAAAATTCAAACAAGTGCTGACCTGTACGTGCGGTCACTACACCGGGTCACGCGCGAGCCGTGCTAGTCGCGGCTTGATTAATCAGCTCCCTATAAATATATAAACTTACTCCCGCAAAAGCATATAGCTACCACGCCGATCAGAACGAACGTCTCATACGTCGATCGCCGGCGGCCGCAGCTAGCTAGCTAGCAAAGTGATCAAAGGCATCAAAGGAGAGGAGGTGAGCTGAGTGAGCGGCGCGATGGCGGGGGAGATCACGCCGTCGGCGAGCCGGCGGAGCTGGCTGTCGTCGGGGGCGGCGTCGCTGGCGCGGTCGATGCGAGAAGGGGACGACCCGTTCACGCGGTCGGCGGCGGCGAGCCGGCGCGATGAGGGGGACGACGAGGAGAACCTGCGGTGGGCGGCGCTGGAGAAGCTGCCGACGTACGACCGGATGCGGCGGGGCATCATCCGGAAGGCGGCGGACGGCGGCGACGGGTTCAAGGCCGACGAGGTGGACATCGCCAACCTCGACCCCCGCGAGGGCCGCGAGCTCATGGAGCGCGTCTTCAAGGCCGTCGAGGACGACAACGAACGGTTCCTCCGCCGCTTCAGAGACCGCCTCGACCAGTAAGCGTCTGGAGACCACGTCCGTGTGAGGACTATTAATGGATCGAAATTTCTTATGAATTACTGCGATTTGCAGGGTTGGGATTGAGCTGCCGAAGATTGAGGTGCGGTACGAGCATCTGAACATCGAGGCGGACGTCTACGTCGGCAAGCGCGCGCTGCCCACGCTGCTCAACACCACCATCAACACACTAGAGGTATACACACATCGCTTAGCTCGATCACTTCGCAGATTAAAAGCACTAGCTAGCTATCGGTACTCTGCCTGTTACTGCTGCTAGTGCTAGCACACACGGGCAACATGTTGATGGGTGGAGCTGGTCCTTTGGAACCAGGAATTTTTACGAACTAATTAATCCTATAAAAATCCCTCATTTCAAACAAGTAATCAGACGAAGCCACCGGAAACGAAAACAATCTATCAGGTCATTATCAATCATGTATTCATGTACTAGCAAAAAAACAAGACCATTTTTCCGTTCAAAAAAAAACAAAACCATTTTTTTGTCCAAAGACGTAAAATCCACACTACCTCACCCTTGGACCGTGGGGTCCACCATAGAATCTGCAAATTTTAAGCGTAACGGCCGGTGGCGGCCTGCAAAATTTTGGAAGTGGGTGCATGCGCTACGCTGATCATTATTCACAGTTTAGTCAACCACGTTTTGGTGAGATAATGATCTTTGACCAGTTGCTATCTGCCGATGCCCTTGGTCACAGTCCGTGATAGAATTTCTGGACAGACGACAGCGACGCCTCCTGGTCTTACTGGAGAATTCCGCGGCCATACCCACTTACATTCTTACTTCCTCTATCTCTAAAAAACCAATTTTTAGTTCATATTTAAATTCAAAGCCAGAAATTATTTTTTTAAAATAGAGGAAGTAATTAATTACATGCGACAAAGCCGCTATGCAACAGCTGCATGCAACCTGCTGCACTGGCAATCTGGCATGCATCCAAGCTTTGTCAAAGTTCTGATGCCGGGTTCAGATTTTAGCACGCACACATAACATGTATCGGTAGAAATTTTACGATGTTTTCATACTTACCGATATCAGTTATACATGTGGTTCGCGGGAAAGGAAAAGAGAAAGACATTTCAAGGAAAAAAATGAGAAAGAATGTGAAAGTTTCACATTCTTTAGCTAAAGCCGCTGGTTAGGCCCGTATACCAGCCCATATAGCGGCCCATGTCGTCGCGAGCCCACCAGAACAGCATGACAGGTAGGGCCAGGGAGATAGATGGGCCTTGGGCCTTGGGCCTCGCCTGCCGATCCGACTCCGCGACGCCGCCCTCCTCTCGAGCCAAGCAGCCATGGGCAATGGGGGCGGAAGCCTCCGCTCCGTCCGTGGCCGCCGTCCGCGGCGGCGGAGGTGCGGCGAGGGCAGCCCTCGTCGCCCACGCGGTCGGTCGTTTCCCCCTCTGCAGATCTGCTCTCCCATGCGTCATCGGTCCACCTCGCCTTCGCCGTCGCCTCCTCCCGTAGGAGCCCTCGGTTCGTGTGTTCCCGCACCATTTCCTCCGGTGCGGGGTCGGCGGCGGCTGCTGTGGCCGTAGAGGCAGACGGCACCACACTGGCGTTTATGTTCCGTGGGCGGAAACGACCTTGGCAGGATTTGATTCGATGCCATCGAAATTTCCGGGGATGCTTCCACCGCAACATAGGATGTGACTAGCGGTGGTAAGGACGAACTGTTCGGGCGTTTCGTTGGTACTTATCTAGCTAGCAAAGTTCATCGGTATTTTAAGTGTTAAATTTTGAGGAAGCAGACTCCGATTTTGCCAATTTGTGGTTGTAACGGTACAAGTCCAATGAGATGCTAACTCTACTTCTTAATATCGCCTATACTTGTTACTTCCTGTGGCTCAGAGTTGTTTTTTTTAATGCTTTATGACAGGGTCTCGTAAGCCAATTTGTCTCATCGAACAAGAGGACGGTTAAGATACTCAACGATGTTAATGGCATTATCAAGCCATCAAGGTACTTGGCAGTTCTTTGAAACTCAGTTATAGAACGTTTTAATCCAATCCTTAATCATTTAGAGTCTTAAATGGAACTGTTGTATTTTTAAGAGGGTTAGTTGCAGAAGAACTATGGCTGGACGCATTCTAATCCTAACTAGTTTAATAAACTATCTGTAAAATATGTATCAGATGTGTACTATACAAAAAATAACTTTCCTATCTTTTTGACAAATTAATTGTGTTTTTTTAATTTTTTACAGTACAAATATGCCCAAATTTTTGGACATTTTTTTGTGTGTAAATATACTTTAATATGATCTATACATCTATGTATTTTTTTTTCAGAATTATGTAAATTACACAAAGTCAAGAGTCCATAAGGGGTGTAACTACAGCCAGGACTAGCTGGAATTTCCTCAGCGTTTAATGCACAATATTTAGTTCTGCTTGCATTTTATTTTCTTGACATAACGTATAACTGGCTGTCCTATTTCTGAAGCTACATCTCCTCATTGTCATCAAAGTATCTTAAATGAACCACACTAAAATTTGAGGATGAACATATTTTTGTCGTTTTATCCCTGTGTGATCCTGGTAATTAATCAATTTAAAATTAGTGAATAACTAATGCTTTCTCTTCTGTTGGCCATCCTTTTTCCCAGTAGTAACAAAATGAACTATCTCATATACTCCATATCATATTGGTTCCAATTGCTTTTGCTACTGGTCTACTATATCCTTCCCAACCACAAGTTCCCCTTGTCCCCTCTGATTGGTTGAGCTCTGATAAGCCGTAGAAATTTGAATGAAGCAACCACAAATTATTTATAGGTAAAACTTTTATATCTGTAGTATTCACGGTTTAAAAGCCAATGGTGGAAAGTATATTACGATGAAAAAAACTTCAAAATCAACTATAAAATTATGTTTTTAAAAATTCAGATTTTGGCTGTGGCTGATAAGCCAATAAGCAGACAATAAGAGTTCTTTACAATTGTTGCATTAAACTACTTGTGTCAGGATGACTCTTCTTCTTGGGCCTCCATCATCTGGAAAAAGCACACTTATGCGAGCACTAACTGGCAAGGCTGATAAAAATCTCAAGGTTACAATTTTTCTTATTTAGTTCAATGTAACCACTTCTGACAATATAGTCCTACCACATGTCTAATCACTCAATGGATACAGGTGTCTGGCGAGATCACTTACTGTGGTCATACATTTTCAGAATTTTATCCTGAGAGGACTAGTGCGTACGTCAGTCAGCATGATCTGCACAATCCAGAGATGACAGTAAGAGAGACATTGGATTTCTCAAGACGATGTCTTGGAAGTGGTGCCAGATATGATATGCTCTCAGAATTAACAAGACGGGAACGTAATGCAGGCATTAAGCCTGACCCTGAGATTGATGCTTTGATGAAGGCAACTGTAGTAGAAGGAAAACAGAACAATATTGTCACAGATCTTGTTCTCAAGGTAACACTGTTTAACTTTTCACAAGTTAAAACAACGTTGTTTAGGTCTTCTAGCCTCAATTTGTCCATCTTCTTTTTTGTTGAAAAATTAAAAGGAAGTTTGAGAATCTGTTTTCTAGTACACCTTTTTTACAGGAAATAATATACTCCCTCCGTCCCATAATGCTACTACCTTAGACATTTGAATTTGTCCAAAAATACTACTACTTCTCCACCTATCAACCAATCACAACCATCCCTCCATTAATTTTTTTCACCTACCTCCTCATCTCAACTAATCACAACCACTCCTTACCCCAACCTTAATTTTCTCAAAAAATGGAAAAGTCCTACTATTATGGGACAGAGGGAGTACATGTATGCATTTACTTCGACTGATACACAAGTGAAAACTTGATACTTCTGTTTATGATGCAAACTGAGCATGAATTCTCAGTCAATATTTGCTGTGCTGATTGAATTTATAAATCTCGGCAGGCGCTTGGGCTGGACATTTGTGCCGATATTATTGTTGGTGGTCCTATGATAAGAGGCATTTCTGGTGGTCAAAAGAAACGTGTGACTACTGGTATGCATGCATATCACATACATTAAATATACCATAAGTAATTAGTCATGTTTTCCATGAAATTTGCTTCAATCACTACATCATAATCATAATAATTATAACCTAAACATGGATTTTATGAATAGTTATTTATCTCGAATCATATTGTTCAGAAGTCACTTGTGTTCCTTTTCTCCTGTGGTGGAGCCTAGATTTTACCCTGTGGTATACTGGGATGTAATTTGACATGACACAATCATGTGGAGTCTACACCTTACCTTTTTTTTCAGCTAAATCGTTAGATTTATCAATATACTATAACTAAAAAATCCAAGACTACAAGGCAACTCAGCCACTGCTTTGCTCTTTAAACTTTTTACACTACACGGTAGCTAAAATTTTCTAGATAAAATGTTCATGAGATCATGCAGGAACAATAATTTGTCAGGCCCACCATAGAATGTTATTACTCCTGTACTCTAAACTTGTGGTCCTGTACACATAGCCCATGTAAAAAAAATACTTCCCCACTAGCCCATGGACCATAGAGTACACACAAAATAACAAAGTGAACATGTCGGGAGTGGGACTAGCGGTAACAAGAAAACACATAAACCCATTACTGTCTATGCTTGGTGAATGGTGATCGATATTAGAGTCGGGTTGTATTGCCGATCATAAATATCGATGGTCTTGTGAATCCACAATAATATTGAACATTCAATAATTTACAGCTGCATGAGGAATCTTAATATTACATTCGTGACACATTTACATCCTAAGATTGGCACCTGTAATTGTTTTGTTGCAGGGGAGATGCTCACTGGACCAGCAACAGCTTTGTTCATGGATGAAATATCTACTGGGCTTGATAGTTCTAGCACATTTCAGATTGTCAAATTCATCAGACAGGTGACCCATGTGATGAACGCTACAGTCATGATGTCTCTCCTGCAGCCTCCACCTGAGACCTATGCTTTATTCGATGACATCATTCTTATATCAGAAGGTTACATAGTCTACCATGGACCACGGGAGAACATCCTTGAATTCTTTGAGAGTGCTGGTTTCCGGTGTCCTGAACGGAAAGGAGTGGCTGACTTTCTTCAAGAGGTGACTTCTAGGAAAGATCAACAGCAGTACTGGTTCCTTGAGCAGGATCATTATCGTTATGTGTCAGTTGAAGAGTTTGCTCAGCATTTCAAGACATTTCATGTTGGGCAAAAGCTCCAGAAAGAGTTGCAAGTTCCCTATGACAAATCTAAGACACATCCTGCTGCATTGACTACCAAGAAGTATGGGTTATCTAGCCGGGAGTCCCTCAAAGCAGTGATGTCAAGAGAGTGGTTGCTGATGAAGCGGAATTCATTCCTCTTCATATTCAAGGCCGTTCAATTGCTTATCCTTGGATTTATAACCATGACTCTGTTTTTGAGAACAAAGATGCCCCACGAGAAATTTTCTGACACCAATAAATTTGTTGGTGCTTTAACTGCTTCTTTGATTACAATCATGTTCAACGGATTTGCTGAACTTCAAATGACTATAGATAAGCTCCCGATATTCTACAAACAACGAGACTTCCTGTTCTTTCCAGCATGGACATATGGACTTGCAAACATCATTCTAAAGGTGCCTTTATCCCTTATGGAATCATCTCTTTGGATAGTTTTGACATACTATGTTGTGGGTTTTGCACCTGCTGCAGGAAGGTAGTTTTTCTATTTTCTTTTGCTTGCCTCAGTGTATCATTTTTAAAATTCTTTATAAACAAAATTTTCTACTAGTGATTGACTTTTGAGGGGTTTGTCTGTGATCTTTCTACTGATTTCAGGTTCTTCAGGCAGTTTCTAGCATACCTTTGCACACACCAAATGGCTTTGGCCTTGTTCCGGTTGCTAGGTGCAGTTTTAAGATCAATGGTGGTAGCTAATACATTTGGCATGTTTGTGCTGCTGCTTGTTTTCCTCTTTGGAGGAATTCTGATTACCAGAAGTAAGTATGTAGCTGTGGGAAGTGTATTTTAAATCTTTTGTCCATATGACCCACTATTTTTCCAGTGTTAACTACTAATGTTTTTTATTTCGTTTTTAAAATTTATGTTAAAAGAGGACATTAAACCATGGTGGATATGGGGATACTGGACGTCTCCCATGATGTATAGCAATAGTGCCTTATCAGTTAATGAATTCCTTGCCAGTAGGTGGGCCATTGTAAGTTTTCTGTCAGCACAACCCTTTTCTTTCTAGTAGCACAGTATTTTCTTTGCATAGATAAAACTGTTGGTTTTGTTTTCTAGTCTAGATTTTCGATAGATATTCTCAACGTCAACAAGTTTCATTACCTCTAATTTTTTTCTAGACATTTAACAGTATCACTTTTTAACTGCAGCCAAACAATGACACAAGCATCAATGCACCAACGATAGGGAAGGCTTTTCTTCAATCCAAAGGATACTTCACGGGAGAATGGGGGTATTGGCTTTCCATTGGAGCCTTGATTGGATTTATGATTATTTTTAACATTCTCTACCTTTGTGCTCTTACATTCCTAAGACGTAAGAACTTTTCCTTTACCTAGTATTGTCACTTGTTTGTAACACCTACCTTTAGCACTCACACAATACTTCTTTTACAGCTATTGGCGGTTCAAATACTGTTGTTTCTGATGATGATGCCAACAGTGAGTTGGACAAAGAATCAACAAATCAGGAACAAATGTCAGAAGTTACCAGTGGTAATACAGCGGTTAATGTGTTTAACATGTCATCATCAATCATATTGGTTGTATATTCTCCATTTGTATCAAATTGTTCATGACTTAATGTTGCTGGCCCGGTTTGGATGAACATTCAGCAGGAAGCTCACAGAAAGAAAACATCTGTATAACTGGACGTTTGATTTCTTATGAGATTTTATGAAATGCAAATGGGCCCTAAATATTTAAATTATGTTATGGATGAATTCCAATACAATTTTCATAGTAGTTAATTCAAGTACCATGAAGCATATAGTTTATTTATTGTTCTAATCTGTGTATTTAGCATCTCATAATTTATCCTGCACCCACATCATTATCTTAGGTACGAACGGAACAGAAAACAGGAGAAGCCAGAAAGGAATGGTTTTGCCGTTCCAGCCTCTTTCACTTTCTTTCAACCATATAAACTACTACGTCGACATGCCTGCTGTAAGCTGATACCCTAAAAAATATCCCAACTTCTTTTCTACACAACCATATCTGCTAAGCTTACGGGACATATTATCTAGTATTGAGGCCACATGTTCTTTCAGTATTTTCTTTTTGCAATTCAGCATTGAAAGTTTGCATTACTACTTGCTTTTGTTAGTTTTGTTGTTTTATAGAAATATGTACTAGTAGCAGGCTCTAGATTGTTTGACTTAATGATGTCCCTTATTGTATATTCTAGATTATATGACTTACGGAGTGTTTTTTCTTATTATATCATTGGATTGGTATCCAATGGTATAGTGATTGTGATGATGCGGGGCTCTTTTGTGCCCGCTGTTGCACTTAGCTATTTAGCTTTATTAAAGATTAAATATTTGTGTTTTATCTAGCTGATAATTTACTACTCCCTCTGTTCCAAAATAAACCAAACCCTTGCATCCCGAGGCAACTTTAGTGGTGAGGGAAAAAGACTACAATGCTGCTCAAATAGGAAAGTAGTATTGGTGGGTAGGTAAGGGGTATTGAAGGAATAAAACTTCTTGATTCGTGGACCAAGGGTAGGTAAGAAAGTAAGAATTGATTTATTTAGGGACAAAGTTTGAACTCTAGAAATTGATTTATTTTGCGAGAAGGGGGTAGTTGTCATCCGATAACCATTTATTAAACTAAGTTATTAGTAATTTCATCTTGAATCAAGGAGTGCAATTCAAGCATGAACTTAAAATTTTAAATTCTTTTTTGTAGGAAATGAAAGCACAAGGATTCACAGAAAGCCGCCTCCAACTACTATCTGATATTAGTGGTGCATTCAGACCAGGTGTTCTAACAGCATTAGTTGGTGTCAGTGGAGCTGGAAAGACCACTCTAATGGATGTACTGGCAGGAAGAAAGACTAGTGGAACGATTGAGGGAGATATCAAGCTTTCTGGTTACCCTAAAAAACAAGAAACTTTTGCTCGCATCAGTGGCTATTGTGAACAAACTGATATACATTCACCAAATCTTACCGTATATGAATCCCTTGTTTTTTCTGCTTGGTTGCGCCTTTCCTCAGAAGTTGATGAGAATACGAGGAAGGTATGTGTTCCTACTTACTTTTAGTTTTGTGGTGGATTCCATTTTAATAAACTCAATAACTCATGATGCTGCTTGGGGGAAATCAGAAACCCCTGTGAATTGCAGTTGATTGTGTGTACTGCTCATTAATGTTCATTTACTCCACTTACTGGTCCCTAGTTATACATTATAACCTATCAAAGAGGCCAACATGATTGTGCAGGCTAGTATGTTACCTGGATCTCATCCACACGCAACGCACAATTATTCATTGAGTTCCTAGAAACTTTTTTTCCTCGAACACGCAGGAGAGCCGCACATCATTATATTAAGAAGAAGAAAGGAGTCTAGGAAGACTCGTACAAGCCCTTAAGGCCAGGGTTAAACACAACAAACAAGGCTGCCTTGACAATTATTATATTGAAGAATCGATGCAACATTTTTTATCTTGTGAGTTGAAAACACTAATTATTTCTGATGAAATTAATTCCACTGTGTAGGTGTTTGTGAAGGAAGTGATGTCACTAGTTGAGCTTGATGTATTGCGTGATGCTCTGGTTGGTCTCCCTGGTGTTAGCGGGTTATCAACTGAACAAAGGAAGAGGCTGACAATCGCTGTAGAACTAGTAGCAAATCCTTCAATTATCTTCATGGATGAGCCAACTTCTGGTCTTGATGCTAGAGCTGCAGCAATTGTTATGCGTACTGTGAGAAATACAGTTAACACAGGACGGACTGTGGTTTGCACAATCCATCAACCCAGCATTGATATCTTTGAGTCTTTTGACGAGGTCCTTGCTACTTTGCTCTTGTTTCTTTTGTCTGTTAGTTCTCCTTTTAGTGCTGCAAGGTTATACTGAAAAATGGTTGTTATTTCAGCTTCTGTTGCTAAAGAGGGGAGGACGGATTATATATGCTGGCCAGCTTGGTCCCCATTCCCACATATTAGTTGACTATTTCGAGGTGAACTGCCTTTGATAGTATATTTCAATCATGATAACCAATTTGCAATATGGACCATCTGTATTGCTAAAATCAGTTAATACACCACATCTATTGTGGACCCGTGAAATTCCACTGGGCAAACTTGGATGGCATTAGTAGCACAATAATATGCACTTTCTTTTTATAATCAGTGAAAAATATGCATTTTAGTTGGGATTCTGCTCAACTATTTGAAGGTCTTGTAGGCCCTTTCTAATAATGCACAACTGTGCAGATATAAATTTCAGTGTACATGACAGTATCTGTGTATAGCATAGATGTCATTTTAGAATATGTGCAGTCAAAACCTTCAAATCTTAACTCACTAACAGATGCAAATAGATGTTAATTTAACTAGCTGTATATTAAGATTTGATATGTGAAAATGACCTTTCATATAGTTAGCTCTGTTTATATTAAGATTTGAAAGTATAATTCTTTAGTACCTCTGTTTCCAAATGCTGTTTCAGTGTGTGCGTGTAACCAGTTAACTACTGTTTTGAGCAATAATCAATATAACTTCGAATACCAATACTAATGTCAAGATTTATTGCATTGAAACAATATTAGTATATTTCACATCGACAGTATTTATATACCATTGTATTTTTTACTAATATATAATTAGAAAAGTAATGATCAAGATTTATTGGAGACTGCCTTAATGCTTAAAACAAATGTCTATTAAAAAAAGCATAGGGAACATGTATGGAATTAAGAGTACTTGGATAACTGCATTTAATCTGAGACAAAAGGAAAAAAAAAGAAAGGCTTCTTGCTTCTAATGTATGTTGTTCTCCTCCAGGCAATTCCAGGGGTTCCAAAAATCACAGAAGGATATAACCCTGCAACATGGATGCTGGAAGTTAGCTCTACTTTAGCTGAGGCACGCCTGAACATAGATTTTGCTGAAGTTTATGCTAGTTCTGCACTTTACCGGTAAATATGTGCACAATATTATTCTAAGAACATTTTGTAGTACAATTGTTGTTGCTTACCTGCTTTAATACGCATAAGTTGTGATAAATTCTTTCAATGGTTAAACAAGCAATATAAGTATGTTCCTTTTTCGTATGCTCTCAGTCTTACATCATTTTCATCAATGTGTTCAGGAGCAATCAAGAACTTATTAAGCAATTGAGCGTTCCACCTCCAGGCTTGCAGGATCTCTCGTTTCCTACCAAATATTCCCAGAATTTCCTAAATCAGTGTGTGGCAAATACATGGAAGCAATTTCGATCTTATTGGAAGGATCCACCCTACAATGCTATGCGTTATTTGATGACACTTCTCTATGGCCTTGTGTTTGGTACAGTCTTTTGGCGGAAGGGAAAGAATGTGTATGCTCCTACTTTTTATTCTAATTTATATTCAAATTCCACCCATTCATCTATTCTAATTGCAACCATTTCACTGAATGTAGTTTCACAGTGACACAACTCTAATGCCTCTTATCTGATCTGTTGAATTCTTTCCTGACTGTACAGAGAGTCCGTGAATGATCTGTACAGTCTACTTGGAGCCACCTATGCTGCTGTTTTCTTCCTTGGAGCAGCAAATTTGCTCACACTTTTGCCTGTGGTGTCAATTGAGAGAACAGTCTTTTACCGTGAAAAGGCAGCAGGGATGTACTCTCCACTGTCCTATGCATTTGGACAAGTAAGTTCTGAACAGCCTTACAAGTTATGCATTTACTTATACGACAAGCAAGGCATACATTAGTTTTTCTCCAGCTAGAACCTCCCAGTTCAAAGCAGGCAAAAGAAAAGGTTAAACAGCAGAGGACAACTCGTTTCTTTCGTACATAGTAGGATAACGAGACATGTTGAAAAGAACAAATCAATTATTTAAGAGATTGGATTTGGTTGTCTGTCATCATAAATGCCTGCTGCATTAGGCCCTAAATATATGCGTACATCATCATAACCTGGATTGTGAGGAAAAACTCCTACAGGGTAAAATAGTCTGATTTCAAAGTAGAAGGGGGTATCTGAGTTAGTAGTTTAGGGTGGGAGGTGGTCAGGTGGACTTTAGTGATATTCAACTACAGCTAATATGGACCTTTCACACCTCTGATTTTTGTAGCTGAACCATTTTTTTTGTAGATGAGCTTTTAGAACATGCATAGGATGCATTTTTGTCATCATATACACGTAAACTAAAGTCGTGAATATACCCAAATATCTACTGAAGCTTCTCTCCCAAAACTGAATGATATGCACAGGGATTTGTCGAGTTTTGCTACAGCGCAGTTCAAGGTGTTCTTTATACTGTCCTCATCTATTCCATGGTTGGCTATGAGTGGAAGGTGGACAAGTTCTTCTACTTCGTGTTCTTTATGGTTGGAGCCTTCGCCTACTTCACATTGTTTAGCATGATGTTGATTGCATGCACTCCTTCGGAAATGCTCGCGAGTGTTCTTGTTTCATTCGTGCTCTCCTTTTGGAACAATTTTGCTGGATTCATTATAACCCGACCAGTAAGTGTTTTCAACAAGAAGTGATGCTACAGGGCGTACATTCTTACTAATTAAGTTCTGAACTTTTTGGGGGATAAAATCTCTAAATACTTTGCTCTTGCAGCTGATTCCTGTTTGGTGGAGATGGTTCTACTGGGCCAACCCGGTCTCCTGGACCATCTATGGGGTGATTGCGTCACAGTTTGCAGACAGTGACCGCATCGTCACAGTTCCTGGCCAGTCTACCACCATGGTGGTGAAGGATTACTTGAAGGATAACATGGGCTACAAGCACGACTTCCTCGGCTACGTTGTGCTGGCGCATTTTGGCTATGTCATCCTCTTCTTCTTCCTCTTCGGATACGGCATCAAGTACATGAACTTCCAGAAACGGTAGGAGGCCGGTGTCGAGCAGGATGTGAATCCAAAGCGACATTTTGGAGTGTAAAGCAAATGGAGCAATCTACCGATGCTTTTTTTTGTGTGTATAGATATAGATATAGTCTGTTCGATATCAGCTAGCTTGTACCAACACTTAATGTATAATATTATTTACTCAAATGTGGTGATGAATTATGTTGTATTCTTTTTCTACGTTACCAATCATCTTGTCAGTTTGTCAGTTCTACATGATCCATTAACAACTGGATGGATTGGTTGTTTGGTACACTGGAAGTTGACCTACTTTGCCACGGTTTGGAAGTGTGGCTTATTACCTCAAATACGAGTATAAGAAAGTGCGTCAAGTCGTGCTAGGAAAGAGTGAAATGCAGGTTACGAGGATAAGATACAATTGTGACAAACTATAGCGTGACTAACAGACTAAGCTAAGCCTTGGGATGCCATGTCAGCGACAGCAGCAGTGAAGCTCTCCAAGGTACTTGCACACATGCCTATCAGCCATGGCCACGGTTCGGATGAGCACAACGCTGAGCGCGCGGCTAGGGCACGCGCGACAACACGCTTAGCACTGTTTTTTTTTCTTTGATTAGGCACACCAAATAACTCTTTATAATTAAATAATCAATAAATAATTTAGTTGAAAGTTTTAAAATTTGGGTAATTTTTTTTAATTTTCATATGAAAGCTGTAAAATTTGTATTCAAAGTTTCAAAATTCTGGTAGAGCCTTTTTTTAATTTTCAGTAAAAAGTTTCAAAATAGGAGTTGAAAGTTTTAAAATTTGAGTTGAAGGTTTCAAAATTTGGGTAGTGTTTTTTCAAATATTCAGTAGAAAGTTCTAAAATTTAAGTTGAAAATTCTAAAATTTGGGTAGAGTTTTTAAAATTTTATGTAACACAGAAAAAAATCAAAATATTATTGTTTCCATTTTTGGTTTTGGGTTGCTTTATATAAAAAACTAGATGATGTCCCACGCTTTGCTACAGAATATATGGATGCATGTATGTTAAATATTGTTGAAATGATAGATGAGTATATTTTAAAATATAGTAGAAATGACGTAGGGGATGATAATTTAACATGCTTGCATGTTAAGTTCTACAATCTAATAAATTGTAGATAACGTGGTATGCTCGCATGAGCTTTATAATAATAATTGCTAGTGGGGGATAATGTGACATGTTTGCATGTTAAGTTTTAGAGTTAGGGGTTCTAACTCTATAGCATATATAGACGTGTCGTCCATCCAATCTCATCTAGTCGACATTGGAGGAGCCTGAAGACAACTAGCCACTGACGACTATACCAGAGCTCTACGTTGACATAATGGCAGACTAGATTAGAGTTTTCTCCCTATATTTTATACTCATGAGATTGATATAGTGAAAAACACCGGCCTCTTAGCCAAATATGAATAGGGCCATTATCTACCATAGGGTCTGAACCTATATAAAAATTCCTGTCTCCCTTGCTCCCGCTATATCTTCCTTTGCATCTTTATATCAGCCTTACCCTGCATACATAAATATACCATATATACACGGATACTGCGGTTAGGTACTAATCCATCGACACTCCTCTTTGAGACTTTATATCAATAATTAAGATAATACTATACGTTAAACTACGTATTTTGTTTGAATCATGTTTACTACTCTAAGTTGTTTATGGTCATTTGGTATGCTCTTGGCGAGAATAATGTTATAAGAGTATATGGTCTCATCCGAAGGATTATGGTTATGATATTATTACTCTATTGTCATCTCGCATTTGTATTGTATTTAGAGTTATTTCGTGAACCTATGATTAGGATTGTACTGGTACAACACCGTATATCGTTGTAATACGATGCAATTTCACACTTTGTTGGGTATGAAGGCTGGAATATCATTGCATTGCATATGCACATCTTGGAATTTTGCTACGGAAGTTATATATTCTATTGAAGTTATTTTAGAGAAGTGCTTACTTCTTGTGAAGTTATCAAGATGCGGTTTATCTTTTACCTATGAGGTTATGAATTTTATGAATTTGAATGTTTGAATTTATTTCTTTAAATGATGTTGTACTTTTGTTTTTAAATCATTACCTAATGAATTTGTAGCTTAAATAACTTGCTAAAGAAGTTTCCATGCTGAGGTTTATCCTCACATCCCTACAATCTTTTCAGATGTTTGATGTGACATGCTCGTTTGTGGGTTAGGAGTAGCTACACTTCTACATGTCATATAGCTACTTAAACCATAGATGTTGTGCTATTGCTTTAATAAATAATAGATGCTTTTATTGAGCTATTAAGATAGATGAGCACCTGAGAGATGAAACTTAAATTAGTTTGATTATCTTTGTTTAGATTATCTTTGTTTAGACTGCATCTACTTGTTACTGTGTAGTTGATTCATTTTTATATTATTCCTCTATGTTGATGCTTCCTCAATGCTTTTGTTTAAGAGGAAGTGTTGTCAAAATTTCTTTGTAACATAGATGTTTGGTCGTTTAGTGGCATCTCAGAATTGTTTTATTTTTTGGACTCCATCTTAGAATTGTTTTGGTTCCTAGGATGTTCCATTTTCAGTAGAAATTTTAAATTTTGAGTAATATGTAAAAATTACAATAAGAGTAGGTGGGATGGTAGATTCACTGTTACCACCATTGGAGTCTTTTTAAAGGAGTATAGGAACTTTTACTTGAATCTCAAAAGTATTCAGAAATGACTACAAAATTATACAAATTTCAGAGCTATCCAAAATAAACTTTCAATAAAATTGCCAAAAGAAAAAAAAAGGAAAAAGGACAGGGCATCCCATGTGGCCTATTTTTCCCCAAAAGCCCTATAGCCTAAGTGGGAAAACTCAACCTCGTGCGCACGCGCAACTGCGCATGAGAAGAAATAAAGATGCGTGAACCGCACATGCCAAACGTTGCCTTCTTTTTAAATATATGATATTGTTAACTTTTGAAAATGATATTTGACCATTCATCCTATTTAAAACAACTATGTAAATATTATTTATTTTGTTGTGACTTGTTTTATCATTAAAGGTATTTAATCATGATTTATATTTTTATATATTTGAACTAAATTTTTGCATAAAACAAATGATCAATAATTATATCCAAAAATCAACCGCGTCTTAGCATTTTTGCAACACTGAGGTGCGCTGCATAGTCCAAGTGCGCAAGATGGGTAGCGGAGCTGACAGGAGTCCCACTAGAACTGAGTGGCCTAATTTAACCGATGCAAGGCATTGTACACCGTTTTGGGAGAGTTGTTGCACACAAGGATTTTGGCGTTGCTCGTGGACCATGAAAAAGGGAGGGCTAGCAGTTGTCAAGACTTGGAAGTTGGTACTGGCATTGTCGTTGGTGTGATGCTAGTCCACCCTACTCTGCTTCATAGGTGAACAAGCATAAGTTCTATGCTAACCAAGCTTATTTGATTTGTTGTCAATGTAAATCTTACCAAAATATTGTAAGCTAAAGTTTGGATGATTGGTAACACTAAACCAAAAATCTGGTAAAATTTATTTATTCACCTTTTTGTTTATCCGTACCAAGACAAATTCAAAAATCTTGCCAACAAACCGAATGTATGAGGTAGTTACCAAATGTTGGTAGTAAAAAAGGTATATTCGAAATAAATGTAGGATGCCATCTAGGGTTTACGATTCCAACCAACATCTGCCGTCTTTTCCCAAAGTTTTGTAATTTCAAGGTGTATAGAAATCAGATTTCGAATGGTTTTCGTGAAACTCAAATTTGAAAAAGTAAATTTGCTGAAATTTGATCAAAATTGGTCAAAATGTCTCAGTTTTTTTACATTTCACTATACACAATAGTATTGTGAACAGTACTTCCATCACGATAAATTTTCCATCAAGATTTTTCTTTTAAAATATTTTTTATGTTTGAAAAGAAGCATCAAGAAATTTTGTGCTAAAACTATTTGAGAATGTGCCCATGTATGTGACCCAAGTTGGTCGGCTAGAAAGAAGCATATGCCACCTATCAAAAGGACCACAATAGAAGAATCGTGCATAACTAGTTCTGACTGTCAAGATACCTTGAGCAATCGTCAACTAATATTTTAATAATAATCAAGGCCACTACACGGTAGCCACCTCCGCATGATTGCCATCAGCTTTGAACCCCAACAATAGTAGAATCTAGTCATAATGTGACAAAGCACTAGCCTCATTGATCTACCTCCATCAGGGTGGCTGAACAAGGTCCATTGTCCAAGAAATAATTCTGTCATCAAACTAGAGTACGAGCCAACGTCCTTCGGCTTGAAGCGCCGCCCTCGCTGATCCATTTCTAGACAGAAGGAGAAGGCCATGTTGTTGAGGGACCAAATCCACAAACAACACGGAGAAAGGGACCCATGCTTGCCCTACTCCGCCACACATGATGGAAGGAGGAAGATGGGTGGTGGCATCAGGATCCGTTGCAAGCCAAGTTGTCACCATGCCTTTAGGGGTGGAAACAAGCTGAGCCAAGCCTAGCTCGGCTCGTGAAAGCTCGATGCAAGTGAAGCTTGGCTCTGCTCAGTTGAAGAGATGAGCTAAATCACAGGCTCAACTTGGCTCGTTGATGGGCTCGAGCCAGCTTGACTTGGCTCATGGGCTTGGCCTTCCTAGACAGCAGCGACTACGGTGCAAGGGTGAGGGCGAACTAACAAATATCGAGGGGCATTGACACTGTCGTGGCCTGCATCTAGGGGCAGGAGTGAGGCGGCCACCCGGAATTCACCAAAATTTTTAAAGCTAATTTATGCATTAAATTCTCGTCCAAGAATCACTGAGGTATACAAATCAATAATTTGATAAACATAACCAAAACGATAAACGATAAATACTTACAAAAGAGGTATTCAATCGTCACACAAAAGAAAACTGCAGCAGAATGGCAATCCTAGCGAAGCTTCAGCTCCAAGCCCACAGGCAGCTCAACTGGTGTATAAGCCAAACACCAAATTCCACGCAAATCTTCACTCTGATGATGTTAATATTGCAAGACTGAGTACCACCCACCGTACTCAACAAGCCACACATGAATGCAAAGTAATACAACAGGATTCTAAAGGAAAGACATAATATGGCTTGTTTGCAAAAAATAGCATTTAAAACATTTATATTTAAAAACATTACAAAAATAGTATATTTAATTAATATCAATATTAACCAATCACTGAACCGCACTCCAATACAATTCAGGCTTAAACCAAAACCCTCCAAACCTGGAGCTATCAAGTTTCCATCAATTCATTACCATTAATGAGTAGTGTGGGACTAATCACGAAAAACATTGCCAGACCGCCCATTAACCGCATGCAAGGCTATTCGAATAGTTTTACTCTGGCCAGAGGTGTACCAATTTACCCACAAAACACAACCTCACAACACGTTACCGTGCGCCTTAATACCACTATGGTACTTCGGAAAAGAGTTGTGACAGGACCATCTGTGTAACGCGCACAACAAGAGAGCCATCCACCGAACCACCTTTCTCCAGCAAGAGCTGATAAGGCTCTCAACAGGGAGACGGCCCAGCGCCCGAAACATGGACTTATTGACGACTGCCACAACACACCGTGGGGCCTCCGGTTGAAAGAATCACACTTCAGTTCCCGCCATTACCCATTCTAGCTTGTGGTTATTACGAGTATTGCTTCGTAACAAGTAGTCCGTGAGTCGGTCATTAAATATCATGAGCACCACTAGCATCATCATTCTTCCATGTGCTCACAACCCACCATTAGACAAATTTTATTTGATCAAATTAATTAACTAACCACGACCAACCGTCATGAAAAATATAATCATTAATTAATCATGAGTGATTGAATAGTTGTCCCACATAAAATGACACTAGGTTTTCTAAGCATTGGCTAAGCAAAACCTAAATAATCTAGCTAGATCATTAATTAGACATCTAGCTAGCCAATATTAATTACCTAAGGGATCAAGGTAAAGGTATCAATAGCAAAGTGGCCATAATCAAGGAATAAAGGAATAATTATAATTACCCGTAATAATGACATTCCAAAACTTTGCATGCAATAACGTTAAAAAAAATAATTTTCATAATTGGGTTCAACATGCTCAAGAGAATTGTCATGTGACTTGCCTTGCAATAGAAAAAGCCTTCAACCGATCTTCCAAACTCTTCCTCGAACTTCGTGCTCTTCCGGAACGACGAAACGACTCAACAAATCACACCCGCAAATATGCACCATGTACGGGAATCAAAGGTAGGCTAGGGGTTTATTTTCATAAAAGCCTTGGCAAATATTAGTAGTTTGCAAACAGTAAAAATGGTGATTTATTAAGCAATATTAATCCTCCGCTGGTCAACGTTACACCACATTAACCAGGCCCAACCATCCATCCTATCACTAAGAAAATTTTAAGTCAACTTATTATAACGAGACTAATCACAGCGAGTCTTGACCAATATGCCCATAACCGCGGGCATGGCTATTCGAATAGTTTTTAACTCTGATCAAAGGTGTATAACTGTACCCACAAGACACAGCCCCACACACGTTCTCGTGTGCCCGTGTATCACCACAACACCCCGTGAGAGGCTGTGATAGGACCGTTCACGCAACCTCTCCCTAACCATCCACACCACGCTGAGGTTGCACCTACCAACAGGACACCCCATCTCGGCCAGGCTACCCTCCTTGCGCCACAATGGATCCGAAAGCCGATCAACCCTACCCCGAGCTGATCCAACTCCATTACGCCCATCCTCACCATCAGTGCCTAGGAGAGGGAGAAGAGACGCTATAAGCCCAGTCGTTGCCCACGCTGGCTTGTGGAAAGTACGAGTAATTGCCTAAGGGGTTCCCGCGAACCGGTCTTTAATTGCCATGGGTGCGACTAGTAGAATCATGCACCCACAGCCCACCATTTGGGTCAAATTTTAGTAATTTAATAGTAATATGTCCAATGTTACATTTCCTGACATAGAATCGAACCATGAATGTAAATGATAATATTTAATTCCTAGGTGAACTAATAGTTTTTAAGCATGGTTAAGTATCCTAAGAATAATATTCTAATCATGTTGTTACCCAGGTGACAAGAAACAAGGTTCAACAACTAAGGCATAATCTTATCTATATAAAGGTCATAATCCATACCACATGAAATAATAAAAATATGCGTGTTTATTTAAATAAACAAAATATTTTAAAAAAGTAGGTACAAAATGATCAAGATTACAGTGTGACTTGCCTTGCTCCGTCTCGACGTACTTGGCTACGGCCTCGTAATACACGGGAGGGTCGACTGCGTCGGATTCTAATACAGACAATGCACAAACAATTAAAAACAGTACATGAGGGCAGCCAAACATGAGCTGAAAATATTTTTAATGAATTCTTGGTATTTTTCTGGATTTAATAAAATTTAAATGGACTTAATCAAAGTTCGTATGAATTAGTTATGAATTTTTAAAGTTTCACTGTGATTTCCTATACAAAATCAATTATTAACTGATTTTTTGTGCAATTAAACGAATTAATGCATCACCGGACCCCGGGAGCCGGCGTCGACAGGCGGGCCCCCTCGGTTGTGACACAGGAGAGGGCAGCGCATGGTGGACCGTGTCCACCGCGGCACAGCGAAGGGAGGCCATGTGACTGCTACATGGCAACCACGGCGGACAAGTTAGCCCACGTGGCACCAACGCGGCGCTGACGTGGCAAGGACATGGGCACCCGCGGGGTGCCACGCGGCCAGTCCAGATCTGCCTAGAGGCAGATCGGACGGCCCCGGACGAAAGGGGGCTCGCCCCCGCTGGCGCAGGCGTGCCGCGGCGGGACGAGCGGCCCAATGGTCGCATCCGGCCCGGCGGAGGACGACGAGAGGCAGCGAGGAAGGTGGGGAAGACGACAGAGTGCTCACCGAGGGCTCGCGGTGACCGGAGTGCGGCGAATAGAGGGAGTTGGCGGCGGCCGAGGTTCGGGATGGTGACGCCGGCGGGGTTCCAGCGGCGCAGAGGGGCAATGGGGCGCGGACGAGATACGAGAGGACCTAGGGAAGATTTAGAGTGGGTTAGGGGTAGGAATTACCGAACCAAACGGCGAGATTACGCGACCGAAACCCAATGGAGGAACTCATCAAGGGGATTGACGGAGAGGATGGGCCTCCGGCGGCGTAGGAGCTCGCGAGGATGGCGGCCTAGATGCTCCTGGATGCGGCGAAGCTAGTGGTGACGAGAGACAGACCCGGCGGTGGCTAACGCGATGGCGACGAGCGGTTGAAGGTGGTGGTTTGCGATGGCGGTTCGGGATTGCGCTACGCAAGGTGTTAGAGGGCTCGGGAAGCGTCGATGTTTGAGGGAAAAGAGAAAGGAGGGGATGGCGAAGGTTTTTAAGGGCTCAGGTGGGAGAAATCGTGGCCGCAACGGCCCAATTGCTCACGGGATTGAGGGTGGCGGCCACAGCGTCGTGCACGCGATTCTTGCGCGAAAACGGGTAAGAGGCGTGGGGAACGTGGGGGAATGGGCGAGGACCAAGTCCGCCACGTTTTGAAACCAGAACGGGCGCGCGAAGAGGCGGGACGAGGCGGAATCGGATGGCGGTGGGGAAAATTCCCCTCCGCCTGATTCGGACGAAGGTTGACGACGATGCTGACAGGTGGGCCTGGCCTGCAGCAGGAGAGCGAGCGAGCGAGGCGAGTGGGGTCTGATGGGCGGGCCCCACGAGTCAGTGAGAGAGAAAACGAGGTGAGCAACCGACAGGTGGGCCTGCGGGAAGGCACGTGCTCACAGGCCGCGCGTGCAGGTCGGCACAGTGCTGGGCCGGTGGCCTAGTAGAAAGGAAAAGAAAAGAAAAAGAAAAAAGAGAAAGAAAAGAAAAGAAAAAAGATTTTCAATGCTCTTTTAATTTCGATAAGAGTTTTTGATTTATTAAAAATACTTCATGTGCTCTAAAAATTCCAATAAAAATCCTGTTAATGTATTTTGGCAAGAGGAATATAAGAAAAGTATTCCTAGTCATGATAATTTATTATTTTATATTTTCATATCTAATTAATTTATTTGGCCAATTTAAATTATTTTACTTGGGACACTTTTTTAGGTATATTTTGTGTGGCTATATTTAAGGGGAAAATTCAGGGTGTGCCAAAGGGGCACCACTGGGGCCCACTGATCAATGGCGTGGCCCGGGCGAAGCAGGTGTCCCGCGCCATGGCGTGACGCCGGCGCCGGCGGCGCGAGGCAGAGGGGTGCTCGACGGCGACAGCGATGAACGGTGGCCACCCCGAGGCGGCGCGGAGCGAGACGGCCACGGCGGCTCGATGGCGAAGACCGATGGCGGTGATCGGCAGAGGCAAGGTGGAGCGCCGGCTTGGGAGGGAGAAAACGGAGGCATCGAAGCGGGACGACGGCGATGGTGCAGAATAGGCTTCGGTCTGGATGCTCAATAGTGGCGACCTGCAGACGCGAAGGCGACGACGACGACAACCCCGAATGGCGACAGCCTGCAGCGGCTAGAACAGAGCGGCGGCTAGGATGCAGCGGCAGCGCTCTGCTCGTGGCGGCGCGAGGTGGCAGGGGCACGGGGGCTAGGGCACAGGGGCGCGGGGAGGGCGCCTGGGCTATTTATAGAGGCGGGAGGCAGAGCTAGGGCGCAGGCGGTTAGGCGGCGGCGGCGGCTCTGATTTTGGCGGCGCCCGAAGCGCGGGGAGGCGCCGCGGGGGCGGCAGCAGGCCAGGCCAGGTTGGGGCAGGCGGCGGGGATGTGCCAAGGCGGCTCGGCCTCCTACATCCAAAGAAGAGGAGAGAAGGAGGAAGAAAGGAGAAGGGAGGAAGAAGAGGGGAGAAAAAGAAAAGGAAGGAAAAAGAAAGAAAGAAAACGAAAGGGAAAAGGAAAAGGAGAGAAAAGAAAAGGAAGAAAAAGGGGTTTTTCTGGAATTTTTCCCAACTTTGGAAAATTGGAATTTAGGAAATTCAGGGAATTAATTGTGAGGAATATTTAAAATGTTGGGACATTTTGTGGAAATTGGAAAGATTGGACATTTGGGATATTCAAAATCTTGAGAATATTTTCACGAGATTGGAAAATTGAGAATATTTTATGGAGACTAAGACTTGGGCAAAACTCGGAACATTTGAGGGATTTGAATCATTTGCCAAAGGAATTGGATTGATTTCAGAGGAAGGGAGTTTTTGGGAATCAAAGGAATACATGGGATTTTAGGATTTCGGAATTGGATATATTCGAGAACTCCGGATTCGGAATTTAAGGGAATTCCCCGGGATTGGACTTTCAGGGAATTAGGGATTCGGGAACGATAACCCGAGTCTGGCAGAAAAGAAAGATGCAAGGGGTTTGGGCCAGAAATGACCCGAGAAAAGGATTTTGGAATTTGTTTTAATAATTGTTGAAATAATCTTTGTAATCTTAAAATTAATTCTGGAGCTCCGAAAAATCCGAGAAAATTTTAGAGAGTGTAATTAGACAGAGTGAATTTATTAAAATTGAATTCTACAATGATTTATTAAAGAAATTTTTATTTCACATTTTTACCTTACTTGATTAATTTACTTTACAATTTAATATAAATTCTAGAAAATCTATTATTAATTAATTATTTAATTCCTAAAAAATCGGGCTGTGACAGCCGACAGCGGGGCCATGCCCGTGAGGGCGAGACGAGCCGGTGAGCACCATGGAGCGACGGTGTTGTTGCGACCTGCGTCCGTCCAAGACGGGAGTGAGGCGACCGAAGGTGGAGACTCCATCGCTGACGATGGCAAGGAGAGATGCTTTCAGGAGTTTTGTCAGGGAGGGTGGTAGTGCGGCGAGTTGGCAGAGGTGAGTGGCATGCCGCGAATCGGTGGCGTCAACGTGAGGTATCGCCGGCATGCATCGTGTGCACGAAAGTGGCTAGGAGGGAATGGGCGGATGGGAACCTAGTGGGAGTCTAGAAGGAAGGAGTTAGGGAGTTAGGGTTTTCTTTAACTGGGCCACTAATGGGATGGGCTGGCTAGGCAAAGTGTGCGAGCTCAACGAGCCAAAGGAGTGGCTCGTGAGCTAGCTCGGGCTCAACTCGTTTGGCTTTTGAGCCGAGCCTTGCGAGGCCGAGGCATGTTTATGAGCCTGAGCTTTTTGTCCACCCCTACATGCCATGGCCAGGGAAGGCGGGTAGCAGTGGTGGAACAACTGCACACCCCCATGATACTGTACCATTTCGCTTGGTACTATCGCGCTCATATGAAAAATCTCATTGTATGTTTCTTTAACAAATTCAGACAAAGAGAGAAGAACCAATAGACGATGACAACCACCTCCCCTCAGCATCCTAGTTGTAGGCTCACTGTCCATTCTATCTAGGAAAATCCCCCCTTGAGTATTGGCATTGACAATCCATTACACCAAGATGATTGATCGAGACATGAGCTAAGATGCAACTCCACTGGAAAAGTTATGTTGGAAAAATAAGCACATATAGATTTAATTTATTCCATAAATAAGTCATGACATTGACTGTCGGTGAAATAGGATAGGGGGTCCCACATACCCTGGGGACGCGTGGGTCATCGGCCAAGTCAGTTCCCCGGGGCCATCTTGCCTTCGGTCCCGGGGCGCCACGCCTATCGGCCCCGGGCGCGTCCCCGGGGCGCCGCGCCAATCGGCCCCGGGCACGACCCCGGGGCGCCCTCGCCTCTGGCCCCGGGCACGTCCCCGGGGCACTGACCCTATCGGCCCCGGGCTCGTCCCCGGGGCGCCGTCCCCACCGGATTCGGCCCCGAGGCATCGTTGGCCTCGGGCCCGTACCTTGCCTCCGAGTGCCATCGTCTCACTTCCTGCCCGGGGCCTACATGTCGGTCTCCGGCAGGATCGATGGACCAGCTCTCCAAATATCAGCATTAACAATGAGGCGACGGGGCACGTTGCCCCTGTCGTCCGCTCCGCCACGCGTAAGTGTCTCAGGACGACCCCCCGTGGACACCCGACTGCTGTCAGAGGCCTTTTTGACTTCGGTGGCAAGGGCGTGCGCCGAAGTCAAGCAGTCAGAGATGCTTGACTTCGGCAGTGTGCCCCGTCACATCCCGTCGTGTCCTCACGACTCCACCGCCCGCCGTATACCAACTCTGGTGTGGGTTTGGCAGGCGGACTGGTCCGGCAGGCGGCAGCAGGCGGACGCGCTCGTCAAGACGGCGACAAAGACAGCGATAAGACAAGCCATACCTGCTCTCTCATGTAGCTCTCTCTCTCTATCAGCATGTATCTTGGCACTGTGCAATCCCCTTGCTCTATAAAAGGAGGACCAAGCCAAGGCCAAAAGGGGAGAGAGCTTTCCCCGTCCTCTAACTCTCTGCTCTGCACCCCCGAGCTCACTCTCTAACCACTATTCTTCTTCTCCGGCTCCGGCCACGTGCTGAGCTCATCTTGTACACATCTAACCACATCATCTCCACATAGCATACACACAGGAGTAGGGTTTTACGCTCCGGCGGCCCGA
Source organism: Oryza meyeriana var. granulata (assembly GCA_003991445.1). Classification (NCBI taxonomy): domain Eukaryota; kingdom Viridiplantae; phylum Streptophyta; class Magnoliopsida; order Poales; family Poaceae; genus Oryza; species Oryza meyeriana. Next base: position 87,516 of record RYFJ01000348.1, read on the forward strand.
ACCTGTATAAATCCTCCTGTCTCCCTTGTGCGTCGATCCCCTCTTCCGACCGTTCGTTGTTCATTGTCTCTCCCGCGCGATCTCCACGAATCGGACGGTCCGGACCCGAAGCGGACGGTCCGGACCCTTCTGTATTGCCTCGGTTCGGACGGTCCGGTCCAGCTTCGGACGGTCCGGACTCCTCTGTTGCTTCCACGTCTTCTTCGCCTATCCTTCTTCTACACCCCGACGCCGGTTTCGCCTGAGAACTACTCCCCTGGCCGAATCTCAAAAGGGGAGTCTCCCGACTTCCCGCCGTCGAGGTTTCATCCTCCGACATTGACCGTATAAGCTAGCAGAACCATCTTACATAATCTAGACATGTATACAACAGAACAATACATGAATAGATCGAACACGTAAAACATGATGAATATGTACCGACAATTCTGTTTAGGAGGAGGGCTCGGAGCAGTTGTGCTCAGAGCACCATACGTACAACGCGCGGTACAGGATGGTGACGACGACGCGCAGCACCCGAACGTAGAGAAAGACAAGCCTGGTGAACAAACAATGAGCAGTCGCGTGGAGCGCTTCCCAAAAACCTTATTCGCCCTCTCCCGGTGCAGGACTTCAAGAGGAAGACAGTTCTGAAGACCTGCTCTCTCGATCGCTGGTGCATGCCGACAAGCGAGACAGAGTAGACGACGTGTGGCGACGCAGTACAGAGGAGAGGTAAAACCCTAGATTGCTTTCGCGTGTGTTGCGTGGAGGTGGCGGTTTGGTATTTATAAGACGTGTGATCAGAACACCTTCCATAACCCGTAACCAAACCGGATAAGTCACGAGTAACCTACCTAGACTCCACACTAGTCCAACGCATTGAATAATCCAGTGAGTTTCAAAACAAATACCGGAATATCCATTGGATACAGCAAAACCAAAATTACAAAAGGAAGCCGCTTCTGCGCAAACATGAGGAGCCAATTTTGGCAAAACCCTAGATTGCTTTCGCATGTGTTGCGTGGAGGTGGCGGTTCGGTATTTATAAGACGTGTGATTAGGACGCCTTCCATAACCCATAACCGAACTGGATAAGTCGTGAGTAACCTACCCGGACTCTATACCAGTGCAACATATTGAATAATCCGATGAGTTCCAAAACAAACACCAAATATCCGTTGGATGCAGCAAAACCAAAATTACAAAAGAAAGCCGCATCTGCGCAAGCATGAGGAGCCAATTTTGGTGGACCATTCACGCGTATGTCGCGTGCATGCGCCCCTTGACCCTAGCCCTGAGCCCGGCCCGGCGAGACGAGTGAGCGCGCGTGTATTTCTCTAGTTCTCTTCACCACACATTGCTCAAGTGGCTAGGAGAGCACTCACCATTTTAAGAAAGTTTCTCTAAGGTGGTACTAAAGTTCACATGCATGCCTCCCATGAGGTGGGTTTTTAAGATTTTTATAGGAATTATTCTCCAATTAGACGCTATGCCCACTAATAATTCTAACAAGTTAAGCGTGAGGGAAAACTCTACCGCCGCCACAGCCATAATGGCAGCGATGGTGGCGAGAGGGTTTTTCCACCCTTTGCGCTGCTCCACGGGAGGCAGCCTGAGGAGGACCTATGATTAGAACATATGTACGTAGTTGGAAGAATCATATTTCACACATATGTGCACCTCACAGTTTATAACAAGTCACAACATGCCTTGAGCCACATCATCTAGAAAACTAACATTAGCCATTGGATCTCTACTGAGTTTAATCTCGACCATCATCCATGTCTTCAATTACAATTTCTTTTATTTATTGATGGCATTACTCCTATGTATATATAGATGACATTCCTTTTTCTTAAAATTGTTATTAACCATGCTGTCAAGTTTGCATCACTATTTTTCAGCAAAAAGTTGTTCCCTTCAAATGTAATATACTATGAAGGCTTTCAGGCATGTCGTTACAACTTGCGGGAAATCCTCTAGTTTCGAGTCTCTATTCAAATCCACCATATACATGCATGCATCTAAGTGACGTGCCATCCAACTTAATTAAAAATTTTGTAAGGGTGGTAAATACTATTGAGTTGTATAAACCAATCAGTTTATTAAAGCTAATTAAAATTGATTGAGAAGGGTAAACAATTCATTTATAACTCAATATATACCATTAACCATTAAGTATTTTTCATAAAAGTTAAGTCCGATTTATCCCTCAACTATCATAAAAGTACGATTTATTCCTCTTAAAGAGACGAATTAACACACACCACATCACTAAACCGGGTGGTTTTCACTTAGCCTATGTGGCAACTACATGGTACAGTAATGATTTCTGCTCTTCCCATTCTTCCTCCTCCCATTCTTCCTACTCTGCGTTCTCTTCCCTCTGTCTTACATGAGCAAGAGCAGCCATCCAAATCGTGTTCTACTTCTGTGATTGGCCTGACGCAATCGGTCATTGGCTTTTGCTCGAAGCAGACGCCTCCCAATCTAAGTATCCAACCGCACAAGACTGATTACTTCCCGATCGATCTCTCTGCCGTGATGCCATGGACACCTAGAGTTGGAGCTACTTCTCCACGCGGCTGGAGCTCGCCGGCCGTCCTTTTTTTGGTGACCCTCCTGTGAACTTGGCTGCCGCTTCCCTGAGTTCACCAGCCGCCTTTCACCGACGGCCCCAAACAGCTAATATGGCCTTGCTGGGGACAGATCGAGGAGGTCGCCAGCAGCTTGGGCTCCTCCACCGCTTTTGCCCCCTCCCCCGATCTGTCCCCTGCCGCTGTCGCCTCCTCCGTCGTGCCGATCCTCTACAGCGGCTCGGCCGCCTGTGCCCCATCACGCCTGGCCGCTGCCGCCTTCCGGCCCTGGCACCTCTTCGTCTTCCTTCATTCCCCCGGTCCCCCCTCTCTGAAGCTCACAGGTGAACGACGAGCTCACGGCAGTGCAATAGGCGGCTACGGGCGGAAGCCGAGCTAAGGGGAGGGAGGTGCGACCCGGCGGCTGTGGCCTGCAGGGGAGATCGAGCTTGAGGTAGCGGGATCGTGCGGTGGCGGGATGAAGCCATGGTCGTCGTTCTCTAATCCAGGCGCCGTCGCTTCGAAGGTTGTAGGAGGTGAGCGGAGAGAAAGAAGAATAGGTGAGGTGAGGTGTATTAAGCAGAGAGCGGTAATTTATCTAGTTTAAGAAGTTGGAGGTATCAAATGAATGTCAGATATTAGAGTTAAGAGTAAATTGTACCTTTACGGTAATTGAGGAGGTAAATCGAAGCTAACCCTTTTGGTAACTATTAACACAAGGCAATTGAGTAACATTCAGAGCAAAAAGGGTTTAACATCCTATCTATATATGTTCCTAGTTTCTTTCCGTTTACAGTTCCATGCATTAAGATGAAGGCTACTTTGTGCTAGTGCTGTGGAAAACGAAAAACGGTTTTCGGACGAAGAGCATATCATTTAACGATTAACTGGAATAAGGGTGAATTACACGGAAATTTGATATTCGCAAATATATGTACATATTTTATAATATTATGTCATTCTTTGAAGATTTAAATACATACAACTATATAAATCAAATATGTTCATAAATTTTTCTAACTAAACAATCATAACTTTGATATTATCTCAAAGCAAAGCTTCCAGTACTTAGGTTTGTACATCAAATAGTGATAATTTGCTTCATATTAGATAAATAAAAAAAAAGTACGTAACAAAACGTAAAAATGCTAAACAAGATTCAAAAAATAAATTTATTCCTTTCAATCATTATGAAGCTCAATACACGAACGATTGAAAGGAAAACAGCGGGTTAACGGCTAAAAACGTAGGTTTGATGTTCATAAATAATAATTATAAATTGTCTTCGTTAACAAAATGATTTTTTCACCGTATTTATATATATGGCCGACTTAACAGTCGGTAAGGCCTGCTTTGTTCTAGGACTGCTAATATTTACTGTCTAATGCTTGAACAATGAACAGTAGCGTGTTTACAGTGACTGGATCGAGACCTTCGTGCTTCAGCTGTCTTGAACAACACTGTGTACGTCGTTCATCTAGTGATTCTATGGTTCGCCCAAGACATGGTAACAGTGTAATTAGGCTATTCCTAATGAGAGATGTTATGGGGTTTTATTTTTATTAATTAGTATGTTATATAAGATTTTCTAATAACATGACATTAAATTTAAGAAAAAGGGTGAATCAGTTTTATGTAGATAAAACCATCTATATATAAATACCTAAATACTAACTCTTGATGAGTTATAAAATTAAATACTATTTAAAGTCTATAAAACTACATGAAATTATGTATTAGAGATGTGATTTTAAAAACCATTTTATCTTGGAAATATCAATATAAAACCCTATTAGGATTAGCGTGAGTACTGTGCTGATCTCTCCAGCGGTCAAGGTGTGCTGAATAGTAACTACTAGCAAGTATTACGAAATACGTTAAAGTTGCTGTCAACGGTGAGTAGTTGTTTTCTTGGCGAGAATTTTCTCCGTCCTTGACCGCTTTATCGTGATCATGATGTAAATATTGCTTTTCAATTTCAGTGTTGACAAGCTAAGTCACTAACTGTTGTTCATTGTTAGGCCCTGTTTTGTAAGATTATTTACCGAATTACTGATATAGATTATTTGCTCTATGTTTCAAACAAATGTTTTTTTTAAAAAAAATTTCTACTGCATTATTTAAACCACTTGTTTTAAACTATTTGATAAGTTTATTTTTTTAAATATTTAATCTATCCCTATAATCAATTAGATAATCTATCTGTTTTAAACATGGCTTTAATTGAGACTTTCTAGAAGCCGATGACCCTGGAAATTTAGACTTACAAGACCGTGTGATTTTATATATGTAAGCTAGCTAAATATTCTTAGGTCTCTTATAATATATTGCTATATCTGTAAAACGGTCATGATCGAAGAAACTAAGAGAGAAAACCCATGACCTAATCCCTAATAAGTTTTTCTTAAAAAAAATTGTCATTTCGTGTACACATCCATCATCATCTCGTCGATATGTACACCTGTTCAGTACATGCACCGATCGACGACCAAGACGGAGCTGTTCAGTACATGCAAGCTTATTACTGGCTATGGTATCTGGAAAGGAGTTAATCAAATGTCAAAATTTTGATTACGTCTTTATCCAGAACAGCGGAAACAATCTACAAGCCTATATATATAATAGTACCGTTCTAGAAGGTCAAAAATAAGGACAACGGATTCCTCTACACGCACGTTAATTTTTTTTATTTGAAGATAACACTGAGTTTAAGGCCTCGGTAGAGGTTATATATATTGATAGTCAACTGTAAGTGGCAGTTTTACACAAAGGCCCCTCAAATATGGGAAAATGATCGTAGACCAGAAATTTGCAAAGAAAGACTTCTAAAGAAATAAAAAAGTAATCAAGTCCTCCGTTCTTCCAACAGGATGGAGAGTAGATATCTCCACTATTATAGAAATACGGAACGATTCTGTTCGTCCGCTCATGCTACATCATGCTGACGTCAGTATGACATCGACGAACTCGAAATAGAAATCAAAACGATTCGACGAAGACCCGAACCTCGGAAGGAAACGAAGAGGAACCGAGGAGCAGGTGTGCGGTAACAAGGGAGCTGGGGAAGGAAGGAAGAGTGGGAGAGACGGCGGAGTAGCAGGTGCTGCTTACACCGCTCCTCGACGTGGAGGCCGCCCTGGATAGTGGATCCGAGACGGTCCATGGCTTGGCCTGTGCCGTGGATCCACTTGCCCACCGTGTAGATCGCACGCCCGAGGGTACCCATGCCTGTCCCGAGCTCGTGCTCTCCTCTGTTCGGAGCTCGCCGCCGCCGCCCACGGGAAGTAGGGTTTGATGGCGTCTGGTGAGAGTGAGATAGGGAGGAGAGGAGAGAGATAAGCCAGGAGGAGGAGGCAATGGTGAGTCTACGGCCACACATGGTGGCCATATGGGCCGGGCCCAGCCGTGTCGGCCATGGCACGGCCCGACCATTTTTCCCTTCTTTCCCCACATTTTCCCTATTTTTTTAATTGAATCACTGTAGAAAAGAAAGAAAGAGAAACGGAGGAGAGGAGAAGAAAAGAATAAAAGAAAGAGAGGGGCCACTGACAGGGGGTCCCATCTGTCAGTATCACAAGTATTAAAGAGGAGCTTAATTAGAGATTAGCCAAGTTGGGGCCCACATGTCAATGTCTGGTATGAAGGGGATTAATTCCTGTTGCAACGCACGGGCACGTTGCTAGTGTGTGTGTGGCAACAATGGCAACAAGAAGTTGTGAAAGAACATGAAGCATACCCAAAGGAGGCCTCTGCAGTTGTTCCATTACCATAGAACACTTTATCTATAATCGATCATCAGTAACGGCTCAACAAAAACCGTTTGTAATGACTTAATCTGTATCAGGTAAATATGTCAACCGTTAAAAACAGTGGCAGAAGTAAACACCCGTTAGTGATACCAACTTATATGTAACGGTTCTTTATGTAGAGCTGTTACAGATGTCTTTCATTACTCACAAACCATTATAGCTGACTTTGTATCTCTAACGGGCCAGTTTTGTGAACCGTTAAGAAAAACAACCATCATCTCAAACGGCTCCAAACAACCAACCATTATAGATAAAAAAAACCCTAGCAGCCCACCAAGACCCAGTACATTCCACCTATCTGACCCATCTCTCTTTCTCTCTCGCCATTTCACCAGGAGCACCGTTCCCACCTCCCACCTGAGCGATGCGGCATCATCGACTCCCCCTCCCTCCCAACTCCCGAGTGTAGCCACTGCTCCCACCTCCCACTTGAGCGATGCGGCATCATCGACTCCCTCTCCCTCCTGACTCCCGAGCGCAACCACTGCTCCTAGCTCTCGACGCCATTGACTTACCTTCCTCCCGAGCATGGCCATTGCTTCCTCCTACCCTTCCTTCTCTTGAGCGCCACCCCGGCTGCCGTCTTCCCCTTCCTCCGTTAGATCCGGCCTCCCCAAGTTCGGGGGCCACCGGATCTGACTAGCCCGACCTCGGGGTGCCAGATCCAGCCGGCCAAACCTCCCTTTCTTCTAGAAGCTCTGGACCCTTCCCCTCCCCCCTCTCCCTCCCACACAGTCGACGGCGTGTCTACGCGTGTGGTTGCAACGCGGCGGCAGTGTGCAGTTTGGTGGCGGTATTCTTACGAGTGCGGCGACCATCACGACAACGACGAGGAGCGCCAACTTGCGGCGATGACCGACAATGTGTAGGTAGGTGCCTTGTTGGTTTTGATGGCTTGTAGCGCCATGGAGGACTTGAGGCCTGGGTCTGGACACACCGCGGCTGCCTGACCTGGCCTCGACTTCATGCGCAGCAAGGCGACGGCTTGGACGACGACCGTGAACACAAAACAGGGTGGCCAATGACGGCAATGGCATTGTCAATATCTCCTCCAAGCACGGCTAGCACGGTGACGGCGAGGACGATTAGCAAGAGGTGGATGTTTTTTTTTCTAGATCACTAATGGTTCAACATTTCTGATAGTTATAGATAAAGAAATCAGTAACGGGTGACGAGCCGTTGCAGATGTAGCTAATCATCTTTGACCAATTGACAGTGGCAGCTGGCTCAGCCGTTACAGATAGGCTTTTTCAACTCTTAGAGATGAGCCTTTCTAAGGTAGTGGCCGCTCTATGTAGTTTCTATGGGACAATGTATTTGTCGCACTTGAAACTACATATATAAATCGGACAGTCCACCTATGGCTAGACAATCCAGTGTCTTAGATGTCCAAATGGACTGGACAATCAAGTTAAATTGGACAGTCCGGTCAAACCTTAGTTCGGTCGGATTTTGGTCTAGTTGGACAATAGCTTTGAACGGATGGGACAATTTGATGGAGATTGGGTGGTCCGATGGCCGGACAGTTCGTTGGTGACCGGACTGTTCACCCCTTTATAGCCCAACGGTTAATTGTAAATGACCATTACAAAGGTATAAATTAACGAACGGTTAATTTGAACGGGTGATTGATCGGACATCATATTACACGTGGTGTAATATGCATTTTACACCTACGAAGTTACACCTGAGGTCCCCCGGGTCCAGGAAGTAAGGCCCCGACCTTGCGACTCCAAAGGTTGAGCTCGAGGCAGGTCCCGAGCTCGTGGCTGTGGTGGCCACACTCAAGGGATAACCTTGCCCCGTCCCCGAGCTCGGCTTCCCAGAGCTGGTCGGGGTTGGCGCAGAGGCAAGGGCATTAATGACGACGTAACGTAGCATGCTGCCTCGTTTCAGTCCTCGCCCATCTTTCTAATTAAGGGCGACAGGACATTTATCTACCGGGCGTGCTATGTGGGGCACATTACGGCTGTACACCTCCCGCCGTGCGCCATCATCACACTTTCTTGGAAGGGGGCGAGGGCTGACAGATGGCACAGTTGACTACCGCGCCTCCCACCCAGCCTTATTGTGTTTCACCTACTTCTACAGGAGGCTGATAGGAGGGGCCCATCGTCAGCGTGGCAAACCTAATCTTCTCCAGCAAGCACTCGATGCCATGCCAGGAAGTGTCGTGGGCGATAGCCCTCTCACTCTGAACTAGCCCCGAGAGGCCCACAGGAGCATGACAAACGGACTCAACCGGTTAGGGAGATGGCAAAACCTTACCATACCTAATTCTAATTTAATGCTCTCAACCCCCATAGTCCTGCAACTGTGGTATTCCTTTAAGAGTTATAAGGGGAGAACCAAGACCAAGAAAAGAGGGATCGGATCCACAAATTCTAAGAGCCTAAGTCTTGTAAATGCTTCTCGCAAGCAACCCAGAAAGAAACTGAAAACACAACAGGAGTAGGGTGTTACACCACTGCGTGGCTCGAACTTGTATAAACGCTTAGCCTCATTTACTTACGCATCAACCTAGGATAAGTCAAACGCATTCACCCCCCCCCCCCCCCCCGGGCCAAACTCACAATGGGGGTCCTGCAGGATCCCTGCATACGATGTTCATATGCCGACACAATATATCATCAAAATTTTCTTCCAAAAGTTTGGCCTATTGTGCCCTTGGCACTTACCTCCTATAGATTCTTTTAACTATTGAATTCTTACGTCACCACGAGCTAATTAATTAACGATTTAATTGCATGTTGGACCATGTTTTCTTGACTAAGTTCCACAAAGGACTAGGTCTTAACTATCATTTTCACTTTAGGCTAGTTATTGCTACTAAAATTTTCACTTTGGACTAAAGGTCCACATGTTCAACCACACTGGTGCTCTCTTTGTTGCTCTCTACCCCCTTCCTCCTCCAGATCGGTGATCAGGGCCGTTCCTAAGGGTGGGCGAGAGGCGCGGATGGCTAGGGCCCCCAATCAGTATATATGCTCCTATACATAAGTATATAACCATGTCTAAAATATAGGCCCATCAATCAATTATTATTTCTAATTCATCCCCTACCTATGTCTCAACGAATTACAAGTTGCACGTATTGTATCAACTCGACTATTTGGAACTTAATATTTTTTCTCTAAAATGAATAACATTTATGTCTCTTAGTCTTTCCTAAGTGCTAAATAGTTGCATGCTATTAATGAGTAGTGCTCAGTTTCATAGTTTTCTACTACTTGTCTACGATTAACTTATAATAGTTCTATCTCAAATTCCATCATATGGAAATCGTTTGACATTATTGCATTTTTTCAAAGATTCAATCCTTTTAGCATGATCTGTTTCAAATATTTTTTATACACAATATTCATGCCAATCGAATTTCACATATGTTGTTAAAAAAATAACTTGACATTAGTAATTTTCAATTCTTGTTTAGTTCATTTTTTAAAATATAAAGAGTAGAAAACATAACCTTACAAGTTTAGTCTTGTAAGGAAAAGAAATCTTTTCATAAGATATTCTTGACTAGGACTATAGATTTAGAATTTACACAGAACGTAGAGTAGATATAATTTAATATAGTGACAGTCTATTAATTAAATGTTTTAAAACCATTTCAAATAATATTTTCTGCATCCAAAGGTCAAGATACGAACCATTAAATACAGTTACACATATTTATGATTGAGTTATATAAATTTATAATTAAAGTTGCATAAATTAATAATGGTAACTATAACAAGTTAAAAGTGCAACTCGGAACTCTCTTCCTCCGTCTCGAATCTTAAAGTTCTATTAAGAATTAATATTGTTGTGTTGATAAGAATCTTAAAAAATTTAAAACATAAGCAAGTCTGAATACTTGTTATTAAAAAAGGGTCCTACCTTTTTTCTGGCCGGCCCCAGAAATATCAAGAAGAGTCCTGTCGGTTGATTCAGCTAAGCATCAGCGACAACAGCGGCAGATAGCCAATCACTACGTGGTGTTGAATCTGCGCCGGCTTGGATGAAGCAGAGGCGATGAGATGGAGCACGCCGGCAGTGCTAGATCTGCATCATCCTCTTCTAGTTAACTAATTATCCCTCTACACACAGTGCTGAGTACCTGCACGGTCACTATACCGCCAGTCATATGCCGTGCTAGTCGCAGCTGACTAATCCAGCTCCTATATATATATATAAGGGGGCTTCCCGCCAAGCCTTAGCTAAGCTACCACGCGATCAGAACGCCGGCCGGCGGCCGCTGCTAGCTAGCTAGCGAAAAAGTGATCGAGTTCTTCAAGTATCTGATCAGCTGAGTTTGAGCGGGCGAGGTTACGTACTACGTGCAGGGCGCGGGGGGCGAGATGGCGGGGGAGATCACGCCTCGGGAGCCGACGGAGCTGGCTGTCGTCGGGGGCGGCGTCGCTGGCGCGGTCGCTGGGCGAGGGGGACGATCCGTTCCAGAGGTCGGCGGCGTCGAGCTGGCGCGACGCCGGGGACGATGAGGAGAACCTGCGGTGGGCGGCGCTGGAGAAGCTGCCGACGTACGACCGGATGCGGCGCGGCATCATCCTGAAGGCGTTGGAGGGCGGCGACGGGGAGGGGACCGGGTACAAGGCCGACGAGGTGGACATCGCCAACCTCGACCCCCGCGAGGGCCGCGAGCTCATGGAGCGCGTCTTCAAGGCCGTCGAGGACGACAACGAGCGGTTCCTCCGCCGCTTCAGAGACCGCCTCGACCGGTAAGCGTCTGGAGACCATGTTCGCGCGAGGACTGATACGTAACTGATCGAGATTTCTTGTGAATCACTCAGTGCTGTGGTTGCTGCTGATTTGCAGGGTTGGGATTGAGCTGCCGAAGATTGAGGTGCGGTACGAGCACCTGAACATCGAGGCGGACGTCTACGTCGGCAAGAGCGCGAGCTGCCTACGCTGCTCAACGCCACCATCAACACACTAGAGGTATACATACATCGCTCAGCTCAGCTCAGCTCGCCGGGGAGGGCTTGCAATTTCGTTTTGCTTATTTATGCCGGGGACACCGAAATTTAAATTTCGGAACGAAATTTTTGAAAAATTGAACAGATTTTGACCAAATTTAAATAAAATTTGATCAAATTCGCAAAATTTTGAAAATTTGAATTTTTTGGACGAAATAGTATCATGCCGGGGGTGTCTCCGAAATTGCAACCCTGGGGGACGCATGCTTGCGTCGATTTGTTCTTTTACAAAGGAAGTAAGGATGCATGTGTGCGTCGGTTTGTGATAGTGCGGTCTCGAAAAAACTTGGGAATCCTGCTTGCTGCGTGCTCAGCGTTGGCCGTTGGCGGTAGCTCATTTCACAAAAGCACTCACTCCAGGTACTGTGTATGTTGCCGCTTGCACGCAGGAGCAACAAATAAGTAGGTGCCCGAGTCGTAGAGCTTTCATAAACGCAGAAATTTTATAAAATTTTTCGGACGATTATTAGTTTAAATTCGTAAAAAATCCTCTATTTAGGACACAACTTTATCAAAACCACATAATACACAATTTAAACGTCGCCGAGTCATCTACTTATAGTACTCATTCCATTCTAAAATATCACTATTTTTAATTTTTAAATTTTAAATTTATTCTAGATGTAAGTTATTTTTTGACCTACCTCCTTATATCAATCAATCATAATTATCTCTTATTTAATTTCTTTATCTGCTTTCTCTTCTGAAATAATCATACCTTTTCACCATTTAAATCTACGTACTTTTTTTAATTCCTACAAAAATCTCTAAAAAAATAAATATATTTTAGACAAAAAGAGAAAAGCCCCAGGAGGATGAACTCGGAAGCTAGATTCTCGTAAGATTGAAGTTGGACTGTAGAGTCCACCATGGATTGATGTTGGAGCATTCCCAATGCTCCAACTAGCTCTATAGAGTAGTACATAAAATTTATTGTGCCAGTTGAGTAGAGAAAAGACCTGCGTCACGTACAAAAGCTAGCTCGGGTGCTAAGTTCAAGACATGGTGAGAGAAGGATGTCATTAAATTAGCCTATTAAATCAATAGTGTGTGCATTAGGGGAGTTGGATATAATATTTTTTTTCTAAAAAGAATACAAATTCTAGTATTTAAATTTTATAAAAAAATACAATTTCAAAGAGCACTATCTCTAACCATACCTTATTTAAATTTCTCCCAGGCTTATTTTCGACCATCCTCCCCTTTCAATCACCCGTCATTACCCTCATTTAGGGCGTCTAGATTATTTCCATTCACCATTAATTTGTCCTTTGAATGATACAATTTTATTTTTTTGGACAAAGGGAGCAGTCGTTTCGAAATGATGTGAAGGATATAGACATTATTGTAGTGTCTTTCGCTTATGGTTAAATAAACTGCCACGCACTATCTCTTTTTCAAAAAGATTTTATTTTTAGTCTTAGATTTATCTTAAAAAGACTTTATCTTTTAAAACAAGTTTATTAAAGCGAGAAACAAATACATTAGGTTTGATAAGAAGGGGAACAAATGCATTGGGTTTTGCTAGAGTTAGAGATAATTATATTAGAGTTTACTAAAAATAGAGAATATTCTAGTCTTTTTAGCTTTATATTAGTATGTATGGGATAGGCTAAAAATAAAGTTTTTGCGAGAGAAGAGAGTAGGTTTTATGAGATGTGGTAAGAGATTTACACTAGAAAGGTTGCAAAACTGTTTTATATGAGGCTTGGTTTTTACACACTGTTCAAGAATAATGAGAGAGAAGTGCTATTAAATTAGTAGAATGTGCATAGTGAGAGTTCGAGCTAGTACCAACTTTTAGATTGGAATCTTGGACGATATAGACACTGCAACGGTATTTTGCACTGAAATTGCATGTGTGTGCATTGCGCTACGTACGCCGATAATTATTGCCAGGTTAGTCATTGCGCTACGCCAATAATTATTGCCAGGTTAGTCAAAGCACGTTGTGGCGTGCTTCTGACTTCTGATCTTTGACCAGCTATAGCTGACTCTGGATAGACAGCCACGCCTCCTCGTCGTAGTGGGATTCCTCCCGCACATGCTCACTTACTCCTCACTCCGTGTTTAAAAGTATAGATTTCTTTACGATTTCTTAGATATATCATTAATAACTATAAAATAAATATCATATAAAAATATTTTTAAATATGAATTTAGTGATACATATATCACTAAACACATATATTTTTAATTTAATATATTAATGTTAAATTTTTAAATATTAATTTTGTGAAAAATAGAATGTCTTATATTTTATATTTTAAAGAGAGTGAATGATATATTATTCTTACATACGACAAAGCCTCTCGGCGCCGGTGACAAAGCTGCCAAGGCAGCAAGTTGCAACCTAACCAAAAGTCGCATGGAGCAGCGTAGTACTAATAATTAATTAAACGAGATAAGTAGAGTTTAATTATACGAGATGAGTAGAGTCGTAGTAGTCTACGACTTTTGAAAAGCCCGGATGTGGGGTTCAGATTTTAGCGTCCATATATGGCTTATGCACACAAAACTGTATCAGCACAAATTTTATGATGTTTTCGTACTACTTGCCAATATCGGTTATAAGGTGCTAAGAGAAGGAAAGAATGGCATGTGATCGGTGAAAAGAGAAAAAGAAAGACGGTTAAAAAAATAGATTTGCTGACTAACATTTCACAGAAAATTAGAAGAGAAATCTTAAAGATTTTGACATATCCGATTTACTTTAAAATTCATGCATTCGATCTCCTTCTTCTTTAGCTCTCGTGAGTTCAACAACTCCAACGACTCACCAACGCGAGTCCTAAAGGACAGCCCGTTGCCAGTTAAGATTCTTTTTGAGGAGCCGATATAGAAGAAGACCTAGGTAGCAGCGGTCCGACAATGGGCCATAATGACAAGGGTGATGAGGCAGCAGTGGTAGCGCCAAAGCCACAAGGTCTATGCGCATAGTTTGTAGCAAGTCAAAGAAGTAGCGATCGTGTTTAGGAAACGTGTATATCCAGTGGCTATTGTCATTGGAGACGTGGAAAATAGTGGCGTGGGTGCACGGGAGATGACGAAGACCATCCCAACACTGATGGTGAATAAAAAAGCCGCCACGAAGAGGGGGCGAGGGAGGATGGCGTGGTGGAGTGTTTATCTTTGATGGCAACACAGATGGGCTGGGCGGTGTTGTGCGGGATGGGTCAGGAGGGGAACGAATATATAGGAGATCGTAGATGTGATCTGGGTTTTTGGGTTATGATCTAATGGCTGAAAATTTATAAGATCTAGACTAACAATTTTCTGGACACATGACGCTGTGGGTCCTGTAGCTTTAGCTTTTTTTTTTTTTTGACAAAGGTTTAGCTTTAGCTAAAAGCCACTGGGCGAGTTCCGGACACGAGCTCATATACGCCGCAGGTCTTCGCTAGCCCATCAGAAGGACGACGGATTCGGCCTAGAAAGATGGGCCTTGGGCCTCGCCTGCCGCTCCTACTCCCCGGGCCCCGGCTCCGCGACGCCCTCCTTGAGCGAATTTTTTTTATTTTTTTATTTTTTTAATAAAATATTTACAAAAGTATACATTTATTTCAAAAATTTACAAAAATATACTCTCAGAGGGTGTTTTTTAAAATCATTTTCCAGAGGCGATTTGATGACGTGGCTGATGGCCGTAGGTCGCTGCAAGGCCGCACGACCATCAGCACTTTTGTAGGCGCCCCCACCGTCTAAAACCATCCTCTAGGAGAGCACAAGAGGACCATCTGTAAAACGGAGGGCGGTTTTTGGGCGGCCAAGGGACCGCTTGCAAAATGGCCACTTTGTTTTTTTTTATATTTTTTCTCAACTAGGAACTCGAGAATAGCAAAACCTCGTGAAGGTGCAGCTTAAATCACATGTAAGATATGGCCTGTAGAAAATTATGAGTGTGTTTTAAAAACCGTGCTGAAACTTCGGACCTTGAAAACTCAATCTTTTCGGCCGAATTTCACAAAAAAAATTTCAGACAAAACTCGACAAAGTGGGGGAGAAACGATGTAAATTTCTGTAGATATCCGCAGAGTACTTATTTACCCGATTTCGAGACCGTATTTTAAGGTAATTAGCACGCGTTAGGGAGAAATATGCATAACTTTCAAGCGGTTCTCTACCCGGCCGATCCGATCGTCACCCCCTAGAACTGCTGGGTGGTTCTGTACTGTCTCTATTTTACAAGCGGCCCCTTGGTTGTCCAAAAACCGTCCTCAGAGACGGCAAAAGTCCATTATGGCCCTCTAGGAGGGTGGCAAGAGGTCTGCCCGTAAAAACGTCGGCCCCGTGGCCGGTATTTTTTGAGGCAGCTTCCTTGTCGTCTCATAGAGGTCGGTTTTTTAATGGCTAGGGGGCGCAAGTGCAGTCCAGAGGGCGTTGAGAGTATATTTTTTAAAATTTTAAAATAAAGGTATACTTTTGTAAATATTTTATTAAAAAAAGATAAAAATAAAAAAAAATCTCCTCAAGCTGCACCTCCGTTCGTGGCCGCCGTCCGCGGCGGCGGCGGAGCGGCGGGGGCAGCCCTCGTTGCCCACTCGGGCGGTGGCGCCTCCTCTGCAGCTCTGCTCTCCCATGCGTCGGTCGGCCTCGCCTTCGCCTCCTTCCGTAGAAGCCCTCGGTTCGTGTGCTTCCCGCCATTCCGCATTCCCCTTCTTTTTTCCGTGGGGGTCGGCGCGATGTGGCTCGCGGTGGTAGAGGACGAACTGTTCGGCCGTTACGTTGGTACTACTAATCTGAACTACTAGGAAAGCTCATTGGTAATTTTTTTAAGTATTTAAATTTTGACGGAGCTGACCCGCCCGATTTGGTAATTTTTTTTTAGTCTTTAAATTTCGACGGAGCTGACCCACCCGATTTTGCCAATATGCGGTTGTAATAATATCAACTACTTGTTAGTTGTTACTTGCTCTGGCAGTCTGCTCATTTTTTTTTTGTATGGTTTATGTCAGGGTCTCATAAGCCTATTTGGCTCATCAAACAAGAGGACAGTTAAGATACTCAAAGATGTTAATGGCATTATCAAGCCATCAAGGTACCTGGAAATTCTTTGCAACTCAGTTATGAAACATTTGGAAATCCACTTCCGTAATCATTGAGTGTTACATGGAACTGTCATGTTTTTAAGAGGGTGGTTGCAGAAGTGCTATGGCTGGGCACATTCTAACTAGTTTAGTAATAAACTATCTATAATTTTGTAGCAATTTCTAGTTTTCTATTCCTAAGTGATAATGATACAGATCTGATCTCTATGGTTTGTAGACATGGCTACTCTGCAATTTAACTTTTTTTCCTTGCTAATATATTTGAAGCATGGCCAGAAAATTTTGAAATATATATGTCTGTGTGTATATCATGTTGTAATATGTTTACCCACAAAAAATTGTCTAACATACGATCATATGTGTATTGTAAACATTATTTGTCTTATTTCTGCAGTACAAATATGGTCATATTTTAACAATTTATTTTTGTAGACATACTTTAACATGATCTACTTATATACTTTTTTTTACAGAAAAGTAGACATTTGCTACTCCTGGGTGTTGCTATGGCCCCCATCTTAATTTGCATTTTGTGTACTTTAGGAAGTTTTGAAAAAAAAATTATAGATGTTAAGCCTGTTGAAATGTGTTTACACACAAATTTCGTGTGAAAATATGTATCATATGTATACTATGTGAAACGATATAAATTTCCAATCTTTTTGACAAACATTGTGTTTTGTTACAGTCCACAATGCCCCATATTTTTGCGCATTTTCTTGTGTGCATGATCTACATCTATGCATTTCTTCAGAATTATGTAAATTACACAAAGTCGAAAAACTAAAAGGGGTCTAACTACACGCAGGGATAGCTGGAATTTTCTCAACGTTTAATGCACAAATATTTATTTCTTGTTGCATTTTATTTTCTCAATGTAACATTTTTTTTTGAGAAAGAGATCTGGGCTCTCCCATTTCCATATATCAGAAATGGCGATAGCTACAAAGTTCTTTTTTCTCTCAACGTAACATATAACTGCCTATCCTATTTCTGAAGCTACATCTCCTCATTGTCGTCAAAGTATCTTAAATGAACCTCTCAAAAATTTGAGGAAGAGCACATTTTTGTTCATTGTTTTATCCCTAGTGAACAACTAATGGTTTCTCTTCTGTTGGCCATCCTTTTCCCCATTAGTACTGTAATGAACTATCTCACATATGTCATAGTGGTCAATTGCTTTTGCTGCTGACCCACTATACCCTTTTCAACCACATGTTTTCCCTTGTCCCCTCTATTATTCTTGTTCTTTACAATTGTTGCATTAAACTACTTGTGTCAGGATGACTCTTCTTCTTGGGCCTCCATCATCTGGAAAAAGCACACTTATGCGAGCACTAACCGGCAAGCCTGATAAAAATCTCAAGGTTAAACTCTTTTTTATTTAGTTTAATGTAGCCACGTCTGATAATATTGGCCTACCACGACTAATCACTCAATGGCTACAGGTGTCTGGCGAGATCACATACTGTGGTCATACATTTTCAGAGTTCTATCCTGAGAGGACTAGTGCATACGTCAGTCAGCATGATCTGCACAATCCAGAGATGACAGTAAGAGAGACATTGGACTTCTCAAGACGATGTCTTGGAAGTGGTGCCAGATATGATATGCTCTCAGAATTAGCAAGACGTGAACGTAATGCAGGCATTAAGCCTGACCCTGAGATTGATGCTTTGATGAAGGCAACTGTAGTAGAAGGAAAACAGAACAATATTGTCACGGATCTTGTTCTCAAGGTAACACTGTTTAACTTTTTACAAGTTAATACAACGTTGTTTAGGCCTTCTAGCCTCAATTTATCCATCTTTTTTGTTGAAATATTAAAAGGAAGTTCTGTGAGAATCTGTTCTCTAGTACACCTTTTTTAATGAAGTAATATACATGTATATATTTACTTCAACTGTGATACACAAGTGGAAACTTAATACTTCTGTTTATGATGCAAACTGAGCATGTATTCTCCGTCAATATTTTCTGTGCTGATTGAGTTTATAAATCTTGGCAGGCGCTTGGGCTGGACATTTGTGCCGATATTGCTATTGGTGGTCCTATGATAAGAGGCATTTCTGGTGGTCAAAAGAAACGTGTGACTACTGGTATGCATGCATATCACATATAAATATACCAGAAGTAATTAGTCATATTCCCCATGAAATTTACTTCAATCACTACATCATAAATCGTAATAATTATAACCTAAACACAGAAAATGGATTTTCTGAATAATTTGGTAGTTATTTGTCTCAAATCACATTGTTCAGAAGTCACTTGTGTTCCTTTTCACCTGTGGTGGAGCCTAGATTTTACCCTGTGGGATACTGGGATGTTATTCAACATGACACAACCATGTGGGGTCTACACCTTGGTGAATGGTGATTGATATTAGAGTCTGGTTGTATTGCCGATAATAAATATCGATTTATCCTGTGAATCCACAATAATGTCGAGCATTCAATAATTTACAACTGCATGAGGAATCTTGATATTACATCTGCAATTGTTTTGTTGCAGGGGAGATGCTCACTGGACCAGCAACAGCTTTATTCATGGATGAAATATCTACCGGGCTTGATAGCTCTAGCACATTTCTGATTGTCAAATACATCAGACAGGTGGCCCATGTGATGAACGCTACAGTGATGATGTCTCTCCTGCAGCCTCCACCTGAGACCTATGCTTTATTCGATGACATCATTCTTATATCAGAAGGTTACATAGTCTACCATGGACCACGGGAGAACATCCTTGAATTCTTTGAGAGTGCTGGTTTCCGGTGTCCTGAACGGAAAGGAGTGGCTGACTTTCTTCAAGAGGTGACTTCTAGGAAAGATCAACAGCAGTACTGGTTCCATGAGCAGGATCATTATCGTTATGTGTCAGTTCAAGAGTTTGCTCAGCATTTCAAGATATTTCATGTCGGGCAAAAGCTCCAGAAAGAGCTGCAAGTTCCCTATGACAAATCTAAGACACATCCGGCTGCACTGACTACAAAGAAGTATGGGTTATCTAGCCGTGAGTCCCTCAAAGCAGTGTTGTCAAGAGAGTGGTTGCTTATGAAGCGGAACTCATTCATCTTCATATTCAAGGCCTTTCAATTGCTTATCCTTGGATTTTTAACCATGACTCTGTTTTTGAGAACAAAGATGCCCCATGAGAAATTTTCTGATACCAATAAATTTGTTGGTGCTTTAACTGCTTCGTTGATTACAATCATGTTCAATGGATTTGCTGAACTTTCATTGACTATAAATAAACTCCCGATATTCTATAAACAGAGAGACTTCCTGTTCTTTCCAGCATGGACCTATGGTCTTGCAAACATCATTCTAAAGGTGCCTTTATCCCTTATGGAATCATCTCTTTGGATAGTTTTGACATACTATGTCGTGGGTTTTGCACCTGCTGCAGGAAGGTAGTTTTTCTATTTTCTTTTGCTTGCTTCAGTTTATCATTTTTAATGTTTTCTATAAACAAAAATTTCTACTAGTGATTGACTTGAAGGCTTTGTTTGTGATCTATCTACTGATTTCAGGTTCTTCAGGCAGTTTCTAGCATACCTTTGCACACACCAAATGGCTTTGGCCTTGTTCCGGTTGCTAGGTGCAGTTTTAAGATCAATGGTGGTAGCTAATACATTTGGCATGTTTGTGCTGCTGCTTGTTTTCCTCTTTGGAGGAATTCTTGTTAGCAGAAGTAAGTATGTAGTTGTGAAAAGTGTATTTTAAATCTTTTGTCCATATGACCCACTATTTTTCTAGTGTGAACTACTAACTTGTGTTTCTTATTTCGTTTTTGACATTTATGTTTAAAGAGGACATTAAACCATGGTGGATATGGGGATACTGGACGTCTCCCATGATGTATAGCAATAGTGCCTTATCAGTTAATGAATTCCTTGCCACTAGGTGGGCCATTGTAAGTTTTCTGTCAACACAACCCTTTTCTTTCTAGAATCACAATATTTTATTTGCATAGATAAAGCCGTTGGTTTCGTTTGCGAGTCTAGATTTTGTGATAGATATTCTCAATGTCAACTAAGTTTCATTGCCTCTAATTTTTTTCTAGACATTTAACAATATCACTTTTTAACTGCAGCCAAACAATGACACAAGCATCAATGCACCAACGATAGGGAAGGCTTTTCTTCAATCCAAAGGCTACTTCACGGGAGAATGGGGATATTGGCTTTCCATTGGAGCCTTGATAGGATTTATGATTATTTTTAACATTCTCTACATTTGTGCTCTTACATTCCTAAGTCGTAAGAACTTTTCCCTTACTTAGTATTGTCACTTGTTTGTAATGCCTACCTTTTAGCACTCACACAATACTTCTTCTACAGCTATTGGCGGTTCAAACACTGTTGTTTCTGATGATGATGCCAAAAGTGAATTGGACACAGAATCAACTAATCAGGAACAAATGTCAGAGGTTACCAGTGGTAATACAGCAGTTAATGTGTTTAACATGTCATCATCAATCTTTTTTTTTTACCAAAGCACATCATCGATCATATTGGTTGTACACTCTCCATTTCTATCAAATTGTTCATGTTGCTGGCCCGGTTTGGATGAACATTCAGCAGGAAGCTCACAGAATCTATATAACTGGATGTTTGATTTCTTATGAGATTTTATGAAATCCAAATGGGCCCTAAATTATGTTATGGATGGATTCCTATACAGATTTCATAGTATCTAATTTTAGTATCATGAAGCATACAGTTTATTTATTGTTCTAATTTGTGTATTACCATCTCATAACTTTTCCTGCACCCACATTGTTATCTTAGGTACAAACAGAACTGAAAACAGGAGAAGCCAGAAAGGAATGGTTTTGCCATTCCAGCCTCTTACACTTTCTTTCAACCATGTAAACTACTATGTCGACATGCCTGCTGTAAGTTGATATCCTAAAAATATATCCCATCTTCTCTTTTACACAACCATACCCGCAAAGCTTACGGGACACATACCTCACTAGTAATTAATTTCACTTGATTCTTCTTAGATATTACTACTAGTTTTGAGCCCAGATGCTCTTGCTGTATTTTCCTTTTGCAATTCAGCATTACTAATTTGCATTATTACTTGCTTTTGTTAGTTCTGTTGTTTTATAGAAATATGTAGCAGTATCTAGATTGTTTAACTTAATGATGCCCTTTATCATATATTCTAGATTGTATGACTTACAGGGTGCCTTTTCTAATATATCATTGCATTGGTATCCAACGATACATAGTGATTGTGATGATGTGGGGTTCTAGTTGTGCCCACTGTCACACTTAGCTATTTATCTTTATTAAAGATTAAATATATTTTATCTACTGATAAAGTACTAGTTGTCATCTGATAACCATTTGTTAGACTAAGTTATTAGCAATTCCATCTTGAATCAAGGAGTGCAAGTCAAGTATGGACTTAAAATTTTAAAATTCTTTCTAGGAAATGAAAGCACAAGGATTCACAGAAAGCCGCCTCCAGCTACTATCTGATATTAGTGGTGCATTCAGACCAGGTGTTCTAACAGCATTAGTTGGAGTCAGTGGAGCTGGAAAGACCACTCTAATGGATGTACTGGCAGGAAGAAAGACTACTGGAACGATTGAGGGAGATATCAAGCTTTCTGGTTACCCTAAAAAACAAGAAACTTTTGCTCGTATCAGTGGCTATTGTGAACAAACTGATATACATTCCCCAAATCTTACTGTATATGAATCACTTGTTTTTTCTGCTTGGTTGCGCCTTTCCTCAGAAGTTGATGAGAATACTAGGAAGGTATGTGTTCCTACTTCCTATTAGTTTTGTGGTGGATTCCATTTTAATAAACTCAATAACTCATGATGCAGCTTGGGAGAAATCAGAAACCCCTGTGAATTGTAGTTGATTATGTGTACTGCTCATTACTGCTAATTTACTCCACTTATTGGTCCCTAGTTATACATTATAACCTATCAAAAGAGGCCAACACGATTGTGCAGGCTAGTATCTTACCTGGATCTCATCCACACGCAAGGCACAATTATTCATTGAGTTCCTAGGAACTTGACAGACTACTGCATTGCATGTTCACCTTTTTTATATGAGTATATAAAAGGCCTTCTTGACAATCATGATATTGAAGAATAGATGCCACATTTTTTATCTTCTGCATTGAAAACACTAATTATTGCTGATGAAATTAATTCCACTGTGTAGGTGTTTGTGGAGGAAGTGATGTCACTAGTTGAGCTTGATGTATTGCGTGATGCTCTGGTTGGTCTCCCTGGTGTTAGTGGGTTATCAACTGAACAAAGGAAGAGGCTAACAATCGCTGTAGAACTAGTAGCAAATCCTTCAATTATCTTCATGGATGAGCCAACTTCAGGTCTTGATGCTAGAGCTGCAGCAATTGTTATGCGTACTGTGAGAAATACAGTTAACACAGGACGAACTGTGGTTTGCACAATCCATCAACCCAGCATTGATATCTTTGAGTCTTTTGACGAGGTCCTTGCTACTTTGCTCTTGTTTCTTTGTCTGTTAGTTCTCTTTTTAGCGCTGCAAAGTTATACTGAAAATGGTTGTGTTTTTCAGCTTCTGTTGCTAAAGAGGGGAGGACGGGTTATATACGCTGGTCAGCTTGGTCTCCGTTCCCACATACTAGTTGAATATTTCGAGGTGAACTGTCTTTGATAGTATATTTCAGTCTGTGATAACCAATTAGTAATATGGACCATCTACACTGCTAAAATCAGTTAATACTTCGCATCTATTGTGGACCCATGAAATTCCACTGGGCAAATTTGGATGGGTTTAGTAGCCCAAAAATATGCGCTTTCTTTTTATAAGTGGAAAATATGCATATTAGTTGGGAATCTTCTCAACTATTTGAAGGTCTTGTAGGCCCTTTCTAATAATGCACAAATGCGCAGAGATAAATTTTGGTGTACATGACTGTATCTGTAATAGCATAGATGTCGTTTTAGAATATGTGGAGTCAAAACCTTCAAATCTTAACTCACTAACATATGCAAATAGATGTTAGTTTAACTTGCTGTATATTAAGATTTGATATGTGAAGTGACCTTAAGTCTTTCTATAGCTAGCTCTGTTTATATTAAGATTTGAAAATACAATTCTGTAGTCCCTCTGTTTCCAAATGCTGTTTCAGTGTGTGTGTGTGTGTAATCAGTAATCTATTCTTTTGAGCAATAATCAATAAAACTTTGAATACCAATACAAATGTTTACATTTATCCCATGGAAACAATATTAGTATAATTCTCATAGACGGTGTTTGTATACCATTGTATTTTTTTTACTAACATATAATTAGAAAAGTAACGATCAAGATTTATTGGAGACTGTCTTAATGCATAAAATAAATGTCTATTAAAAAGCATAGGGAACATGTAAGAGTACTTGGATAACTGCATTTAATCTGAGACAAAAGAAGAAAAAAAAAAGAAAGGCTGCTTGCTTCTAATGCATATCATTCTCCTGCAGGCAATTCCAGGGGTTCCAAAAATCACAGAAGGATATAACCCTGCAACATGGATGCTGGAAGTTAGCTCTACCTTAGCCGAGGCTCGCATGAACATAGACTTTGCTGAAGTTTATGCCAGTTCTGCACTTTACCGGTAAATATGTGTGCAATATTATTCTAAGAACGTTTTGTAGTAGTATTGTTGTTGCTTACTTCATTTAACACCTATTAAATTGTGATTAAATTCTTTCAATGGTCAATCAGACAAAATAAGTATGTTCTTTTTTCGTATGCCCTTATATCATTTTCATCAATGTGTTCAGGAGGAATCAAGAACTTATTAAGCAGTTGAGCGTTCCACCTCCAGGCTTACAGGATCTCTCGTTTCCTACCAAATATTCCCAGAATTTCCTAAATCAGTGTATTGCTAATACATGGAAGCAATTTCGATCTTATTGGAAAGATCCACCCTACAATGCTATGCGTTATTTGATGACACTTCTCTATGGCCTTGTGTTTGGTACAGTCTTTTGGCGGAGGGGAAAAAATGTGTATGCTCCTACTTTCTATTCTAATTTATATTCAAATTCCACCCATTCATCTATTCTGATTACAACCATTTCATCTCAATGTAGTTTCACAGTGACACACAACTGTAATGCCTCCTAGCTGATCTGTTGATTTCTTTCCTGAATGTACAGAGAGTCCGTGACTGATCTGTTCAATCTACTTGGAGCCACCTATGCTGCTGTATTCTTCCTTGGAGCAGCAAGTTTGCTTACACTTTTGCCTGTGGTGTCAATTGAGAGGACAGTCTTTTACCGTGAAAAAGCAGCAGGGATGTACTCTCCACTGTCCTATGCGTTTGGACAAGTAAGTTCTGAACACCCTTACAACTTATGCTTATGCATTTACTGATACGTTGAACAAGGCATACATTAGTTTTGCTCCAGCTAGAACCTCCCAGTTCAAAGAAGGCCAAAAAAAAAAAAGATAAACAGCAGAGGACAGCTCGTTTCCTTTTTCGTACATGACATAGTAGGACAATGAGACGTGCTGAAAAGAACAAATCAATTATTTAAGAGATTGAATTTAGTCGTCTTTCATCATAAATGCCTGCTGCATCAGGCCCTAAATATATGCGTACATCATCATAACCTGGATTGTGAAGAAAAGCTCCCACATAGGGTAAAATAGTCTGATTTCAAAAGTAGAAGGGGCTGAGTATCCAAGTTCATAGTTTAGGGTGGTTAGTGGGCTTTAGTGATTTTAAACGCAGGTAATATGGACCTTTCACACCTCTGATTTTTGTAGTCTGATTTCATATACACATAAACTGAAGTCTTAAATATACTGAAATATCTACTGAAGCTCTCCCAAAACTGAATGATATGCACAGGGATTTGTCGAGTTTTGCTACAGCGCAGTTCAAGGTGCTCTTTATACTATCCTCATCTATTCCTTGGTTGGCTATGAGTGGAAGGTGGACAAGTTCTTCTACTTCATGTTCTTCATGGTTGGAGCCTTCGCCTACTTCACATTATTTAGCATGATGTTGATTTCATGCACTCCCTCCGAGATGCTCGCGGGCGTTCTTGTTTCATTCGTGCTCACCGCATGGAACAATTTTGCCGGATTCATAATAACCCGACCAGTAAGTGTTTTTCAATAAGATGTGATGTTACAGGACTTACGTTCTTACTAATTAGGTTCTGAGCTTTTTGGGGAATAAAATCTCTGAAATACTCTGCTCTTGCAGCTGATTCCTGTTTGGTGGAAATGGTTCTATTGGGCCAACCCAGTCTCCTGGACCATCTATGGGGTGATCGCGTCGCAGTTTGCGGACAGTGAACACATTGTCAAAGTTCCTGGTCAATCTACCACCATGGTGGTGAAGGATTACTTGAAGGATAACATGGGCTACAAGCACGATTTCCTCGGTTACGTTGTGCTAGCGCATTTTGGCTACGTCATCTTCTTCTTCTTCCTCTTTGGATATGGCATCAAGTACTTGAACTTCCAGAAACGGTAGGAGGCTGGTGTCCAGCAGGATGTGGATCCAAAGCCACGTTTTGGAGTGTAAATCAAACGGAGCAACCTACCGATGTTTTTTTTTTACCTCTAGAAATATATGATCCGTTCAGAGATCAGCTTGTATTTTTTTTGACGAAAAGATCAGCTTGTATTCCATTTGACATATAACATTAGTTACTGAAATGTACGGATGAATTATGATATATCCTCTTTTGACGTTACCAGTTTTCTTTGGTACATTTGAAAGTTGTGCCACTTTGCCATGCCTAAGGTTTGGCAGTGTGGCTGACTTATTGCCACATCTGGAGGGCTAAGGCCCTGTTTGTTTTGGATGGAGGGATAAGCTACTTCCTAGTTTGTTGTGAGCACATATCTCGAACTATCAAATTGTGTATTTCGTAAAAAACTTTCTACTCTGTTCTAAAATATTAAGGTTATGTTAAAAGATTCCTTTTTAGTCACATCAGTTGTCGATTTTTAAATTTTAAATTGCTTATATTCCCTTTTCAACTATCTGATTGGCTTTAGAATCATCAAAATGATGAGAATTATGGAAATTAGTGCAGAAATACTTATATCATGGTACAAAATTTGAATCTTAAAAATATTTATATTTTGGAACGAAGGGAGTATATAGAGGTTTCTTTAAAAAATCAAATAAATCTATTTTTAAATTTATAATAGTTAATACTTAATTAATTATATTCTAATGATCCGCCTAGTTTCACGTGCCGTAGATAAGCTCGGCTAGAAAACTATAATGACAAGACCTAAAAAAGTGTGTTAACTTGTGGTGAGAAAGTGTAGCAAGTTAGATATCGAGATTAAAAATGTTCGGCGAAACAATATGATTGTGATAAACTATTAAATAAATCTGCTTGTGTTGAAGCCTGTTTTTTTCTTCAGAATGGAATGAAATATAAATACGTATGTTTTCGGAGTACCTTAACAGTATATTTTTTTTAAAAAACTTTTTACACATAAATTTTTTAAAATACTAATGTAAATATTTTTTTAACTTTATAATAGTTAATTTATTCGTTTGGATCTCAAATCATCTTAGCCATTCAGCATTATATTTTCTTTCATTAGTCTACAAGAACGTAACAATAAACATAGAAAGCTATCACGATAAATTTTCCATCTTAATAGATTTTGTGCATAAGCCATTTGACAACATAGTGCCCATGTCCGTGATCCCCGATCATTGAACAAGCTAGAAAAGTTGGAGAGCTCAACATTTCACTTCCTTTTCTGAAAGCAATCCATCCAATCGGAGGCAATCTTAGAAATTGAAAGGCATGAAGGCGCAAAGCCACTTTAGGCTCCGTTCTTTTATGTTTTAGATTTTCATTTACACATTACGCAAGCTTCTAAATGGTATGTTTTGTGTAAAAATTCTATATAAAAGTTTCTTATGTCATCATTTTAAAATAGATTTTTAACTTTATAGCAGTTAATTCAATCTCATTTATATTTTTAAATAGCTATAACAAAATCAGATAATATAAAAATATAAGCTACAATGATCTTATTTATTTATCTTTAGACGGAGTAGTGCTTGTTTATGTACATTCTAGTTATACAGATACTAAAAATATTTTTAGAACGATTATATCATCTTAGTGTAATCGTTTGAGTTCAATAAAAAGCTTTCATTGTCTTCAAATAAAACGAGTGCTTCCGTCGCAGTCGTCAGTGGATCGCTGTGTCAGGCTTGCTCTTTGCTCCGGCCTACAGGTGCGCGGCGGCGATAGATATCTTCCCCCAAATCGACGAACCCGAATGCCGCAGCTCCGGAGGCCGAAGCTCGCTGGTGGTGCTCGGCCGCTCGCAGCTCGCGTCGCCGTCTCCGTTCTTCCGGGCGCTGCTGGCCTCGGTGGCCTCCGCGCGCATGGGCGTCGGTCGGATGGCAAGCGCTAGACAAATCCCTGATCCTTTTTTGTTTTTGGACAGGCAAGCTGATTAATTAGCATGTTTGTGACTTTGAATCTTTGATGCTATCTTTCCTTTTCTTTTTGCGGTTGCAGGGTAGCTGCACTAGCCATTTCATCCTGTTAGCATTTCGTCGAGCAGTTGGTAGGCGGGGGCTGGTAAAGGCAAATGAGCTATCTCTGCTCCTGGATGCGAGCTCTGTTCCCCATTTTTAACTCTGGGGACATGACAATTGAGCAGGATAGCTGGACTAAAATCGTAGAAAACAGTGATCGTGTAACCTTCTAGAGGTCAAAGAGTCAAGTAGCCATTTGGATTGTCTTGGTTCATGGAGATGGGCACTGCTCAGCTTGCTGCCCTAGCTGTGTGTGTCTCCATTTTTGCCAGTGTAGCCATGGTTGATGGCCAGAACGTCACTGGTGATGGTTCAAGGCCAGCTGAGGTGCACATCGGCGCTCTGTTCACATTTGATTCGGTGATTGGGAGAGCAGTGATGCCGGCTATTGAGCTCGCTCTTGCAGATGTCAATGCTGATCCAGGCGTTCTTCGTGGGACCAAGCTGAGCATTATAATGCAGGATACCGATTGCAGTGGCTTTCTTGGAACCATGGAAGGTTTGTGTCCTTATCAATTTTCTTGTAATTTACACATTATTCTCTCATTTTCAGAAATACAAGTAAGTTTGTATCATAAAATTGTACATTGGTATGCATGTAATTATTCATTGCACATTTGCAATTAGCAATTTTCCCTTTTCTCCTGTAAACTGTTCACCTAAAATGAGAAATCATAGTTGAAAATCTCATTCAATATTGGCTATTTGGCTTTAAAACTTTATCTACACTTTCTTATTCTTAAGTTTGTGGCGTTACTTGTCAGATCTGATTCCAAATGTAATTCAGCTTCAGCTGAACTTAAGTTGTTAAGTTCCAGAGCCATGTTAAGGTAGTTCTACTTCCATGATATCATGAAAAGCGTGCAAATTGAAGCCCTATTGAATATCTATTCTCTATAAAGAACACTTAAAAATCATGGCCTGCCTGTCTTTATTTTTGTTTTGAGAACTCTTTTGTTTATTCTCACTAAATTTAGGTGGTCATAAGGTGTATTTATCTTGCATTGAAAGCTTGCATGAGATTAACAACAGTGCTTCTTGTGCAGCATTGGAGCTTCTGGCTAAGGATGTCGTTGCTGTATTAGGTCCACAATCTTCAAGCATTGCTCATGTCATTTCTCATGCTGTTAATGAACTCCATGTTCCGCTTGTCTCCTTCGCAGCATCTGATCCTATGCTTTCTTCCCTTGAATATCCTTACTTTGTGAGGGCTACGACAAGTGATTACTTCCAAATGGGTGCTATAGCTAGCATCATCAATCAATATCAATGGAGAGAAATCATTGCCATCTATGTTGATGATGACTATGGTAGAGGTGGCATCACAGCATTAGGTGATGCTCTAGCAAAAAAGAAGTCCAAGATAGCCTACAAAGCCAAGTTGCCACCTGGTGCTTCAAGGACTACCATTGAGGATATGTTGATGCATGTGAATGAAATGCAGTCTCGTGTCTATGTTGTCCATGTAAACCCTGACTCTGGTCTGGCAATTTTCACTGCTGCAAAATCTTTGGGAATGATGAGTAGTGGCTATGCATGGATAGTAACGGACTGGCTCTCTGCAGTGTTAAATTCGTCTGAGCATATTAGCCCTGACAGAATGGAACTTACTCAGGGGGTTATTATGCTTCGGCAACATGTTGCTGATTCTGACATTCAACATTCATTGCTTTCAAGATGGAACAATCTTACCAGGAATGGAGGTCATTCAAGCTTGAGTTCTTACAGTATGCGTACTTATGATTCTGTATGGTTAGTTGCTCATGCTGTTGAAGAATTTTTGAGTGAAGGGAATGCAGTATCTTTTTCTGCTGATCCAAATTTGCGAGATATGAAAGGAAGTAACCTTCAGTTAGCTTCCCTCAGAAGTTTGAACAATGGAGAAAAATTACTGGAGAAAGTTTGGCATGCAAATTTCACAGGGGTTTCTGGCCAGGTACAATTTACTGTGGAACGGGATTTGATCCACCCAGCTTTTGAAATCCTGAATATTGCTGGTACAGGTTTCAGAACCATTGGGTATTGGTCAAACGTTTCTGGTCTTTCAGTTGTTGCTCCTGAAAAGTTGCATTCAAGAGCACTGAACTCTTCAACAAACAATATACAGCTTCGTGGTGTTATCTGGCCTGGTCAGACTTCTGAGAAACCTCGTGGTTGGGTGTTCCCATATCATGGGAAACCATTGAGGATTGGAGTACCTCTCCGCACGAGCTACAAAGAGTTTGTGATGCAAGACAAAGGACCTGATGGAGTAAAAGGGTTTTCGATTGATGTTTTCAAAGCTGCAGTAGGCTTGTTGCCCTATCCTGTTGCATTCGATTTTATTTTATTTGGAGATGGTTTGAAGAATCCCAGCTACAATGACCTTATTCAGAAGGTTTCTGACAATGTGAGTAACATCCCACATCATTCAATTCTAGATGTTATTGCAGATTAGTGTCTTGCACGTTTCGCTTGTACTAGATTTACTTATTTCTATTTCTGTACCACTCAGTACTTCGACGCTGCAATAGGGGACATTGCTATTGTGACAAATAGAACAAGACTTGTTGATTTTACCCAGCCATACACAGAATCCGGACTTATTATTTTAGCTCCAGCAAGGGAGATTGAATCAAATGCTTGGGCTTTTCTAAAACCATTCACCTTCCAAATGTGGTCTGTTCTGGGTGTTCTCTTCCTTTTTGTGGGTGCAGTTGTTTGGGTACTTGAGCATCGCACTAATACTGAGTTCCGTGGACCCCCAAGGCAACAAATTATGACAGTCTGCTGGTTAGTATCTGCGTCGCACCTTTTTTTGTTTCACTTCTTCAAGATTCAAAAGTTATCATTTATAATTTAATTTTATAGAGTTTTGTACCATTGCAGGTTTAGTTTTTCTACCATGTTTTTCGTGCACAGTAAGTGTAAACATGAAACTAGCCAAAAGTTTTTTACGATGTCCTAGTCCATGTTCATATTCTTCTTTCTTGTTTTACACAGGAGAGAACACGGTTAGTGCACTTGGTAGATTTGTGCTGCTTGTCTGGCTGTTTGTTGTGCTCATCATTAACTCAAGCTACACGGCAAGCTTGACATCACTTCTTACAGTTCAAGAGCTGACATCAGGGGTACAAGGGCTCGATATCTTGATCTCGAGTCCAAGTGCGATTGGCTATCAAGTTGGATCTTTTGCGAGAAGCTATCTTGTAGAGGAGCTCAATGTTGCCGAGACCCGTTTGGTGCCACTAAACAGCCCATCAGATTATGCAAGAGCACTAGAGCTAGGATCAGGAAACGGTGGTGTTGCTGCAATAATTGATGAGCTTCCATACGTTGAGATTTTCTTGTCAAAATACTGCAAATACAAGACGGTTGGCCAGGTTTTCACAAAAAGTGGGTGGGGATTTGTAAGTGGCCTGACTATAACTGTATGCTATAGATTTATTTCCAGGATATCTTCTGAATATACTTTATTCTGTTTCAGGCCTTCCCAAGAGACTCCCCTCTTTCTGAGGACTTGTCAACAGCAATCTTGACACTGTCGGAGAACGGCAATCTTCAAAGGATCCATGATGAATGGTTAACTGGGACAGAATGCAGTGCAGATGACAAGGATATTGGCTCTAACCGTTTGAACCTTTCAAGCTTCTGGGGCCTATACCTCATATGTGGCTTTTCATGTGTCCTTGCTCTCTT
This sequence comes from Oryza meyeriana var. granulata, assembly GCA_003991445.1. Lineage (NCBI taxonomy): Eukaryota > Viridiplantae > Streptophyta > Magnoliopsida > Poales > Poaceae > Oryza > Oryza meyeriana. Next base: position 119,141 of record RYFJ01000348.1, read on the forward strand.
AATTTTCTTCTTGCGAATATTTTGTCAATACAGCAAGTACAATAACCAGGTTGGACTTGAGTGCCATGAACCAGAGGTTGTAACTCGACAAGCAAGGTTAACTACTATCAAGTCAATAATCTCATTTGTGGATAAGAGGGAGGAGGAGGTGAAGAATGTTCTCAAGAAAAAGCCTAATGACTGTCTGCAGCCAAGAACAGGCAGCACAGGAGGACAATCTACATTACCACTATGACACATTTATCACTGCCTGACTGACATATTCAACAAAATGCATAATCCTGCACTGGGCCTGTTGGCAGTTTACAGAAACCCGGTTGTGATGTGTGACGAGTTGTTCTGGCTGTGATGGCCAAGCCTGTAATTCCTTCGGAGTATTTTCTCTAAACTCTGAAGCATGACAGCAATATTCTGAATTGTGCTCAACAGTAACATGACTGAATCCCCTTTCAAAAGCTACTTCTGGGAGAAGTAGAGCATTGGTTGCAAGTTCAATTTCAAACAAGTTGGGAAGTTTGAACCTCTGTCAAGCTGAGAGGTTCCTTTTTTCGTTCGGAAGCAACCTCTGTCAAGTTCTTGTAGCTACAATCTTAAGCATCTTCCAAATAAGTTGGGAAGTTTGAATCTTTGTTTGGTGTGGTATGTGTCTGGTTGGGCATTTCCTTTCGCTATTGCACTGTGCTGAAAAAGTAATAGCATATCTTCTCTTTTCATTCGGCTATGCAAGGAAACCTGTTTCAGGCTTTCAGCAGATTGGCTATCGTAGCAAATGCAAAACTAGTACCATCTTGAATAGCATTTCTTATCTTTAATTACAGCATTGACATCAACCGTTTTTCTTCTTTGGTTGCCAAATATCCAAATCCCCAACCCTCATTCTGCTCCTAACAGCAACGTGATTCAGGTAACTTCTCTGTTAGAAAAGGAGTCTGCACCAACCCTTAATTGATTGATTGGAGAGCATGCATTTCATGGAAAAGTAGGATGTTTCTAAACAAGTTTCGTTGCCAACTAAGGTTAGGTCCCAACATGTCTAGGCTCTATAGATTAAAATGTACACTGCAAGATGCAGTCCAATCTAGAGTATGCATTGTGATTATCTTGGCAACCACTACCTACAAGTGTTGGGAACTGATTGAATTCAGTTAATAAAATAAACATGTGCATCCATCCAGTTTAGAAATGACACATTTGCACCGGTCGCTAGAGTTTTATCTTACAGAAAATTTACCATTCTTTAGTAGTTACCGAAAGGTACTTCCTCCAGTTATAAATATTTAATGTTTTTAAACTTTAAAGTTTTGCCTATTAATAACATTTTAAATGCGTAGTTTAGAAACAAGAAAAAATTATATGCGTAGATTTAACTTGAAAAATATTATCATAATATCATAACTTTATTAGATTTTATAAATTTATTATGACATAAACTTGATGATAAAAAATTTTAAAAGTTCGACCGAATCTTATCCTAATGTCAAATATAGAGAGAATACTATATTTTCTATTATAGTGTAAAATTACCTTTGTACCAACTAGATATAGATTCAGTCAAATTTGTGTCTATCACTCGTTTCTCTTCGTTTTTCGACTTATCTTGCACTATAACATCATCAAAATTACACGTGAAGGTTCGTTACTCCTACACGCCATGCAGGCAGCTACAGGTATGTCTAGATGGTCATAGTCTCATAGAACAATTCGTGATGAGGTGTGCTAAGATGATCCAAAGAAATCTTTATCTTGCCAATGTGCGAAGCACACACAGGTCCACCTCTGAATAAATTAAGAGGGGACAACTAAGTGGCAAGATTTAAACAAGCGGCCGAGACCTTGTAAAAGTGCAATTGGACACGAGCCTTTAGCTTTTCTTGGCTTAATTTGCTTTTGCTCCAAGTGTGGCCTATTGCGATTAAGCAATGAATAGGTGACCAACTTGCATAAGCAAAGCCCCTCTAGTGGACATGCATGATCAATCACATACTATCACGTAGTGCTCATGTTGTTTCTTGTTGTTGGCTTGTTGCTGATAGGGTGCATGATGTGGTGACTGACTGATGGGAACAATTCAAGACAATAAGAGCAATAAATTTAATCCATACAAATCTATTCTTCGTAAAATTATCCGCAATTTTGTTATAAGATGTAAAAAGGAATTTTAGATTGGTAAGCTCTCAAATCTGTTTGATAAAAATCTAGTTTTGGCACAACCAAATATCCAAACAACCCCATAGGCTGTAGTGTTTGTGTTTATTTCACTTTGGTGATTTGGCAAATTTGTTCACATCAAAGTTGTTTGGTTAATAAACCATGCAAAGTGTGGACGTATCATGCTACCTTTTTGCCCATGTATACATGTGAGATTAACAATGGGCCAATTTGACACATATTTTTTCATCAAATTATGTAATTACGAAACAAAAAAAAACTGAACACAAATTAAGTGGCCACGCCACGCAGTTGTAGCCACGATTTACATAAGCGAAGTCTTATATAGCGGTGCTAAACATGATGGGGGTATCACATTACGTTTTTTTATGGTGCTTGGTGCTGATAGGATGAATGATGAGGTGATGCGAGGAAAATCATTGGTTGCAGCAATCTATATGTATTGTGCTTGATCTTGATGGGGGTATGACTAGTTTCTTTATCCAACTGTCTGGACATAAGTAGCGATGTGCTTCAAGGGAAGGCAAAGGAGAAAAGGTATTCTTTTTGTGTTTGTGGTTTGTGATCCCACTTGTATACTTTTGCTCTTCTCTTTCGGTAGTGGTAGGGCTGTCAAGCAAGTTAATTAAGTATTTCTGCAAAGGAAAAGATGCCATTCAAGGTTGTTAATTCTTTTATTGTTGGTTATCGGTTTAGTTAATAGATTAAACTACAAAAACACATGGCTAGTGCATATAGTTATGCATGCATGCTGCTCTGAAAGAGACTTGGCGAAAAAGAGAGGATCGGATAATTTGTTTTTAATCCTAATAAATGTGGCCTCTTACCATCTCAATATGTATCATAATAGCTGGTCATTTTTTGTTTTAATAATTGTAGGGATGGAGGACAAAAAATTTCAGCTCAACTGAATCGTTCAGCCATGCATAAAGAAACTTAGTACTCCTAGTTAGCTATTGGTTTCTTGCAGTCTTCTTAATTAATGATCTATTTTTTTTAGTTTAATGTGGCGCCATCCTATTGATCAATAGTATCCATCTCATGCAGCCTACAGACACTAACTGCCTAACCGTCTCACTAGGCAAGAATAGAACGAGTCGTCCACACTTGTCTGCATTCTTCTCCCATCTTTTTTTGGGGATATCTGGTTGTTGCAACATCAATTACTACTCATCACATAAACCAAACCCTACAAGATTTTTAACTTGAGTCCTGCAAGAAAACAAAAGATTTTCAAGCCAATCAAGAAACAAATTCTTCAGACAAGATGGTAGGTATAGACATTCAGATCTTGATTGAGTGTACACTTTAATTGCACCTGTCCTAAAACTGTTTGATCCTTCTTGTTTACCTTATCACACAGAGCAGTACTGCAGTACTCCAAAACAAGGGGCATCAATGCTTGTCCTTTGAAGCATATTTTTTATGAATCAGGAAATTAACTAAAGATGTAATCCTTCCTTAGTCTTGATCAAAGATCTTATTCTTTGTGATTGATTGACAGGGTCATTCTACCTAAAATTTTAACAGAATTAATCGAATCATTCATACCGGCCGCGTTAATATTTGTAGGCTGCATGAGAAGGATATTATTGATCAATAGGATGGAACCATATTAAACTAAAAGTCTAGATCCTTGGTTTAGAGGACTGCAAGAGACCAACAGCTAACTATTTTTGTTTATAAATAGTTAATTTAATAAGATTAATTGAAATCACAAAAATTGTCAGAAATTAACTTCGTAGCCCATTAAATGTGGAAATTATTTGTCAATGTGCGTACATAACTTAAGCAGATATGTCAACCCAGCAGATGCAAAGTCCAGCAGGAGCAATCAGTTATCAAGTTTAATGGGTTATTCAGTTCAGACATTCTCGTGAGATAGACTCCAGTCTTGTGGTCCATATATGGTTTCATGTATTTCCACTAATTAATTTAGGTAAGCTATTGCTATTTCTCCAAAATATTTGCTTTCAATATTTTGGAAATTAAGCGCTTTTAAGAATCTACGAGTGTGACAAAAGTGGGTATTTCTTAATCCCCATCACCAACTTCCGCCTTTTGTGTTCTAAACTAACTCATCTGTCTCACCAATGGCCACTTTCACCTTTTGTGTTGAGAACTATAAACTCGTGTAACCCCGCAAAGGAAAAAAAAACATCTTCATCCTGATAACTTGTTTACTTTTAAATTCAAGCAAAAAAGCTCTCAAGACTAAGACCCCATTCTTTTTAGTTTATTTATCGGATTATTTTACTACATATAACAAAAACATATTTTCTATAAAAAAAATTTCTTATATTTAGACCACTGATTTAAGCTATTTGCCAACTTATTTCTTAAAATATTTGATTTATCAATATAAAGTAGATAATCTATAACAATAATCCACACAATAGTCTAAAATAAACGGGTCCTTAAAATATGAGGAATTTTTTGAGATTTTGCTCGAAATGAACTGTTTTCCACGAAATTGTTGCAAAATTCATTTGTCCATAGAACCTTGCTGACCCCTGTCCACAGCACTGCTCCACGACACAGCGTTGTCTCGTGCAGCTTGTGCTGCAATGTCACTGTGCAATTTAGCTGGCCTGATCACATCTCAACAATAAGCTAGCCGGCCAACCACGCAAAGGGGTGTTCGTTTTAGGTTATAGTGTTAGCTTATAAACCACATATAAAATAAAAAATACTATTAACATATAATTAATTAAGTATTAACTATTATAAACTTTAAAATTGGATCTATTTAATTATTTAGAGATACTTTTATATAGAAAGTTTTTAAAAAAACATACCGTTTTATGTTTTGAAAGACATACTAACGGAAAATAAGGAATAAGTATAAAGCCAAAAGGCATTTTAAATGACACCTAAGGCTCTGGAATCTGCCGAAAGAGGAAAAAATTCTTATTTTTCGTGAACACGTTTCCCGAACTGCTAAACAGTACGTTTTTTTAAAAAAATTTCTATATAAAAGTTACATTAAAAAATCGTATTAATTCATTTTTTAAGTTTAAAATAATTAATACTCAATTAATCATGCGATAATGGCTTATTTCGTTTGTATGATTTTCTTTCTCTTTCTTTCTCTCTCACCTTCAAACTATTCGTAAGGGTGCATTCGATACTACAGTTTGAGCTAGGCTACTTGTTCGTTCTCCATAAGCACGCTTTCTGAAACACTAAATGGTACGTTTCTAAAAAAATTTTCTATATAAAAGTTTCTAAAAAAATTATATTAACCCATTTTTCAATTTTAAAATAATTAATACTCAATTAATCGTGCGTTAATAACTTGTCTCGTTTAGCGTGCCGTCGAACATCTTAGCTGGCTCATATTCAAATGAAGCCTAAGACCCTATTTGGGAAAGCTTTTATTAGCTACCATTTCTCTCAAAATCTCCGGCTGGTAGAAGCTTCTCCAAATAGTTTAGATTCTTACCTAAATTTTAAGAATCTATAGTTAATCTAGAAAATAAATTAGAAGTCAGAAGCTAAAAAACCTAGCTTTTTTAGATTTTTACCAGCTATTTTTTAAATATTAAACTCTTTAAACAGGGCCTAAAACAGGATTAGCAGCTGCAAGCTGCATTGCAACTCACGCCGCTCGCCCATCTTTTTTTCTCCACGCATCGATCCGCCTGCTACGCTCGTCCGCATGCGAGCGCGCCTGGGGGGTGAAAAGATTCACCACTTCCAGCCAGCTCACGAGATGCCTGCCTGCTCTGTGCTCTCTGCTAGTGTGACGACACACTCTTTTCAGGCTTTCAGCCTTGCAAGTCGCAACCCCTCCTGCAGCTGCAGCCACACACGACACCACATGACTGCTGCTGCGACACCGCCTGCTGCGAAAGCTACCAAAAGCTAACGGGAAAAAGAAAAAACGGGGAGAATATATTCCAATTCCTTGCAGATGTCCTCTCATAGTATTTTTTTTTCTTTCAAATGTAATATAAATAATTCTAAAAAATTCTAAAAATTTTTGGCAATATAGATTATAGTGATATTTATCACTTTACCAAAAATCAAAAATAAGTTTAAATTCGACCCACATTGAGAAAAAAAAAAGACAAATTCAGGTGTGAAGATTACCACTATTTTTCATATGTTGAATTTGTCTTTTTTATATCTTAATATATAAGTTGAGTTTGGACCTATGATTTTGTGTAGTAGTATACATACGGTGTGTGAGTAAAGGTTTTTAAATAAACTAAAGAATATCCCCAGAGGGATCAAAGTAGTTTCCAAAAGCGGGCACAGATAGCATGCATGCCACCGTACGTAGTACGTGCGTAGCGTTGGTGGCGAACACGATGGGATCGAGAACGTTGGCCGCGAAAACGGAGGCTGTTCATGCGGGTGGCGCCGGCATGCCCTCCAAATCAAGTGTGGTATGATTTGAATGAACCTTTTTCTGCAATTTATATATTGAGTCCGATCTAATACAATTTAACCCATGAAAAATTTGAGAGGAGGATCAAAACAAGTGTTCGCTGTTTATAGATCATAGTAAAAGAGTAGTATGCACATCTCAAGAGTCCAATATCAGATAAAAATCAGTAGAGAAGAATAGATATGTTTTAGATTAGATGGAAATATAGTTTATCGAGGGGCGGCGCAATGGAAGAAAGACGATGATGCCAGGGAAGGAGTGAAGAGGGTTAATCGACAAGCGAGAGAGGAAGGGCTATGACTAAGAATAATTACTAAACCACCCATCTTTATGTTAATTTCTTTCCTAAATTAGCAGAAGTTTAAGTTGAAGAGAGGTACCTGAAGTAACTCCCAAGCACCGTAAAAGCTCTCGGAGGTGGTGGTGACCTGACAATCGGAAGGAATTGGAGGCGGTGGATAATCAGAATTTTGAGCTGGCCGTTTATCAGCTCCTCAATTTTTTAAGTAATAGTACCATGCTCGTACGTTATAACAGTCCTATACCACTGAAAATACTATGTATGGTCTTTATGACTGGGGATAGGCTGGGAATTTCTTTTGGGTTTTTTTTGACGACTCTGCTTTTACAATAGTAGAGATATTAGTCGCTTTTGACTATTGAGATTACACTTAGATTTTGTAACGCTCCGCTTTCAGCGAGACGTTAAACGATAATTTGCTAAAATCTATCTGTGAAAATTTCGATATTATGTGCTGTGTTGTATGTTGTGCTTGGATCTCGAACTAAAATCCTGTCCTTGATCTCGACAATCCATCCTCACCAAAACCCTCCGTTCTAAAACAATCCCCAGATTCGACTCACCGTCATCGAGCTCCGCTCCTAAAACCCTGACAGCAACTCCCTCGGGTTCTCCCTTGAGAAATCTCCGTTTCAATATCCGAACCGATGTACCAACATCTCTGATTCGATTTCCGTTCCGAAGATCCGATGTTGGAACCCTAAAACACCCTCTGTTGAATCTTTCCGTAAATTCCCTTGTTTTCTCTCTCTCTTGAAATCCACCTCTACTCGATGATCTACCCCAATATGTGTATATATATATATATATCAGCATCCATATATATGTAAGTATATGAATACATGCATATATACATACATGTATCAACCCTCCTACTCAACTCCACCAACTTGTGTGTGCGTATATATATATATATATCCACCCAAATAAGTCTCGCCTCCATCGAAAGCCCTAGGAAAACTCCTCAAAATTCCCTTGAGCTTTCCCCAAAAATTCAAATTAAATATTGTAATTTGAATTCAATCCTCCCTCCTTGAATTTTCTCCCTTAGATCCTCTACAAGAATTCCCAGAAAAAGTGTAATCCCCAAAGATACCAAAATTTATACTTTGGACCCCTCCTGGAATTTCCCCAAATTTTGCTGGGTTCAAATAAAGATTTTTGAATTTAAAATCCCTTTGAAAACCTCCAAAAGCCCTCCAAAATAATCCTGGAGAAAAAGAAAAAGGTTCCTGTTCTCATTGGGCTGACTTTCTCCTTTCTTCGGCCTAGCATTCCTCCCTCCTGCTCGTAATGCGCTGCGCTGCGCGGATCAGTGCCACCTGTCCCAGGCGACGCATGCCTGCTGTCGATCCCCTCTTACCGCCCGCATGACCACCTAGTGCCGGATGGCTGCCACATTGCATCCACGCCTCACTCGGCAGCCGTCGATCTTCCATCGCGTCCACGCCGCCCGTGAGCCGTACCGAGTTGCGGGATGCGCGCCGCGTGTCCTTCGCTCGGCCGTTGATCTCCGTCGCCACTCACCCACTCGCGTGAGCTGCCGCTCGCCACGGATGGCTGCCACGTGTTTTCCCCGCGCATCCAGAGAGTCGTCGATCTCGCTGCATTGTTTGTCTTCTTCCCTGATTCCCGGCTCTGTTCCCCGGCCTTGCCCGTAACCTGTTCGGTCAAAAGACCGAGGACCACCCCGACGCCATCCTAGCCCCACCTTGGCCACACCATGGCACGCTGCAAGACACCAATAGTGGGATGCCTCTACTACTCTTTTTCCCCTCCTCTCCCTCACTCAACCGCTCCAATTCCGTGAGGTGCTCGGTCAAGCCGCCTCGTCGTTGGCGTCATGGCCGTCCTCTCTGCGACCAAAAAGCCCGCACTTTCATTTCAAAACTCGCCATTCGATCCACCGCCCCTTTCATCACCGCTGTCGAACGAATTCCAACCGCCCGCGAGAAATTTTGCCTCAGCGCCATCCCTTCCTCTCACCTTCATGATTGGGCCACGGGAATTCTCGAGCATGCCCCTGACCAACATGGCCTCCCTCCTGAGCTCCTCTGTGCCTATAAAAACCCCCGTCCGGCACCCCATCTTCCTACTTGACTATTGCTTGCCCTGGAGGCCGCCAGTCACCTCGATCTCCCAAGCTTAGCCGCCACCACCGCGAATCAACCCTGCCGGCATCCGTTTCTCGCCGCCCGGCCGCCTCTGTCCCGACGCTAGCCAAGCCCGTGCCAGCTTCCCCAATCCCGCGCCGCCACATCGGCCTTACTCCCTATCGGCCTTCTTTTCTCGACCAGAACCGCCACCCCAGAACTCCTCATGGTGGTGAGCTCCTCCGTCGTTTTTCCCTTAGCGCTATCCTCTCTGGATGAGTTCCCGCACCTCAACGCACCTCGGCTCCTCGTCCTCTTCCCTCTCTCCTCTGTTTCCCCCTTCGCCGCCGCCGCCACGCACAGCTACGTGCCGCCCGATGGAACTTAGAACTGCTGGCCTACTTTCCCCTCGGCCGTCGCCATGGCAACCGTCGTCGGACCCTGCTTCACCGAGCCTCGTCCCTTCTCTTTTTCCCCTTGTCGCCACCGGAGACCGCATCCAATTGCGCCGCCACGGTCGCCGTCGTTGTCTTCCCCTTTCTCTCTCTCCCGCCATCTCGGCATCCCCATCGCCGGCCATCATCACGCTCCAGCTACCCGATCCGAGCCGTTCATGGCATTTGTCCCGGTCTGCTCTTTCTGTCGGTGCAAGTCGCTCGGTCTGAGCCGTCACCATCGCCGGAATCAAAATCGCCACCATGGGCCGCCTGATCTCCTAGGCGGAGCGATAGTCTCTCACTGACCCATGGCCCCCACGTGCGCTGAGTTAGTGTTTGATTCCCGTGACCACCGTTACCGACAAGTGGGCCCCTCTTCCCCGGTCTACCTCGGTCTGCCATGTGGGCCGTCCCCGAACACCCGGGCCCACTCTCCAATGACTACAGGCTTTCACTCCTCTTTCCCTCTCTGGCTTGTGGGCCCTCTGCGGCCATCGGCCCCACTTGTCAGTGCCTACCAGAGAAGATCCCCGAGAATATTCCAATCAGAAAATCCATAAATCATTTCCAGTGATCCAAAATCCATATTAATCTTCGAAAATTCATATCTTTTAATCCGTGACTCCGATTGACTCTGTTCTAACTCCAGTAATTTTCTAAAATTGAGATCTATCTAATGGCACTATTATTAGCACTAAATAGGATCTTTTCATTAGTCTCTGTGTAGACTTTTGAGTGTTTACGCATAGTAACGATCGCCGAAAAATATCGTTTCGGAGCAGTTTTCGCCGAGATTTCTCAAAAACTCGTGAAGACCTAGAGCAAGGCAAGTCACCTTTGATCAATTGAGCCTATATGTGAACTTTAATTATTTTATTTGCGAAATCCTGTATCGATATGCATGCACTAAATCCTGTCTGCGAGTCAGACCAGGGAACCTACCCAACCTTGCTGTATTTAAATCATTCCTCGATGATTGTAATACCCTGTTCCCTTGTAACCACCGTAGCCATGCCCCGGTATTCATGCACTATTGTATGAATACTGGCGGTCACCTCTTTAACCTAAAATTTGAGCAACTTCTTGTGTAAAACGTGGTTTTATGAAACGTTTGGAAAACCCGATACTTGGGTCGGTGCCTTGTGAAAGCAAAATGAAATTTTAAAATGGAGATTCACGACACAAGGCTGATCTGGTGTGTGAGATGCCTGTGTGGTCGCATTTAAGGACCGATTCCTTCGGAATTTCATCCGAGCATATGACAGTACAACCACATGGATGAATTGGAAAGCCCCTGGCCGAGTAACTAGACTCTCAGGGATGCCTTGCATGCCATTGGACTGTGAATCGTGTGGGAGGGTGTCAGGGTTGCCTCCTGGGTTCCTGGTACAGCATGGTCGTGGACCTACTCTGTGATTGGTCTCGAGGACCCCTCCAGTTGGCATGGGGTAACCTAGGAGGGCTGGGGAAACGCCTTGTCGTGAAAACCTCTAGGCCACTAATCGTGCCTGCTCAGTGTGAGCTGGTGGCTAAAGTGAGTCGCGTCATGTGGGCTAAAGTGTATCCCCTCTGCAGAGGTCTAAATTGTTTGAACAGCCGTGCCCATGGTCATGAGCAGATGTGAGGTGATTCCTTAGCGTAGTTTTATTTCACCTTGTTTGCAAATGCGTGTGTGGTTTTGGGAACTGTGAGAAGGAAGTGCCATCAAGGACGCGGGAGGTCCGATGAAATGGCTTGGCTGTCGTGGACAGCAGGACTCGGAAAGTCCAGGAAAATGCTTTGGCTTCGGAAGCCGTTTGATGTGAATTCCTGATTGCGAAAACTGGAGAAATAAAGATTGATGCATCTTTCACTCCGACCGGGCGAGACTCACCTCGCCCTGATTGTTGAGAAGCACACACTAGTAGATTTAAAAGATTTCAACAAAAAGGAATTACAAAATATCCAGCCCTTCTTTGAAGCCTGCAACAACCACCTAAGTTCCTCTAGCTTGCTGAGTACGTAAGTACTCACCCTTGCTATATATATATATATAATTCTCCGTCGAGAGCTGAAAATGGAGTTGCAGAGAAGTGAAGATTAGGGTTTCGTCCTGGTTCCCAGCCGTTGCCTGTGTGTTGGGACTTAGTCTGTTGTTCCATTGCTGTTGCCGTCTCTGTGTTGTTTGTTGCTGTCTCCGGCTTGCTCCGAAGCTGCAACGTAAGTTAAGGTATAAGTCTATTTAATTATTATTTATTTAAGGTACTGCAATGATGCATGTCTGATTCCGTAGATACCAGCGCTGTGTCCTAGGACTGGTATTGGTATCATGGATCGTGGGGAAGCAGTTCGCGCTATTTTCCTGCGGCACATCCTATTGGTGCCGTTGTACGGTAGTGCCAAATCGGGGTGTGATAGATGTATGCAATACTATTTAACTCTATCCCTTTTGTTATCGCACTCTTTCACCTTTTTTTAAGACTCATTATATTAATGGCTTCATCCATTCATGCCACATGGTTGTAGAGTTCAAGATGAAAGTCATATAATTACCGTACTACTTCCCGTCATGCATACTAGTGCTAATGTGAAGAGCTCCACTAGCCACCCTTCCCAACCACCATCAACACTCACCACCATCTCAGTTGTCACCATTTTTCATCAACCCTTGATAGTCGCTACCGTCCCACCTCACAACCTTCATCTCTGGTGGCAAGCCACTAGATCAGCTGACACTATTTGAGCTTTCGAAGCACTCTCGGTAAGCCACCTTGCTGCCTACCTCGTTCCTCTGCCACGATGGAGCGGAGAGGCACCATCGCCACCTTGGATTACACACCTGACTTTTATTGACTCCCTCCCTCTTCTCTCATCCATACACATGTACAAGGAACTAATTCAAACAACCATGCCATTTTTTCATCATCACCATCCCATTGTCACTCAAGCTGTTGGGGAGTTTATTTATCTGATTTCCTCACCCAGCCAATCTAAATATGTTCGACCAAAGCTAGGTGCATTCCACTCTGTGAGTCATCACTAGACCCAAAAAAAACATTCACACCAATGCAATTATACAATTCCCACCGGTGAATTACAAATAGGGAAACTTTGATCAATAGATGGTAATATACCATAGCAGCAGGCAGAGAAGGGCACGTACAACCTCCAACATGTTTTCCAAGTCGTTGATGAAGACTGCCACTGCCCACTAGCTAGGCTAGTGGCACAATAGATTTCCCAATAGATTTAGATTGCAAGAATTGTTTGATTTTGATGAGTTCACCCTTAAAGGCACTAGGGTAACCATTGAGATTAACCCCTGGTCACAAGAATCCACTACATCAGGGAAACTACATGTGGTGTGGATGGAGGTTCAAGGTCTCCCTGATGAGATGAAAAACTATTTGGCACTATGTGAAGTTGGATCTTGTTTGGGAGCAGTGCAAGAAGTTGATATGGAAACTTTGAGAGCTGTAGATAAAGTTAGAATCAAAATTGGTACCATGAACCCCAGCATTTTACCTATTACCCTAATACTGATGACACCAAATTTGCTCATGTATGAGGTAACATATTTATTAGAGGAAGTGGTGGAAGTTGGATGGTTTGTTGGCAAGGGACAAGGAAAGAGACACATGGAGGATCATGTGGAAGAGCATGAAGAAGAATCAAAGGAGCAATCTGCAAAGAGGCCAAGAGAAGAAGGACAATCTAGTAGTATGGCTCAAGATATAATAATAGATCAAAATGAAGAGAGCCACACACCAAAAAAAAGCTAGGAAAGAGGTACTCCAAGTATTGACAAACATGGAACATGAAAGAAGGTTGCAGATAGAGGTAGATAGACAAATGGCTGAACAGTTTCAAAGAAAAGAACATGAAGAGCTGAGAAAGGAAGATAAGCTAAAGCAGAATGATATCAAGCCAATCGAGACTGAGGAAATACAAGGTGCTAAAGAAGACAGGAGAGAGGATACACATGTTGACAAGATAGGAGAGAGGATACACATGTTGACAATAGGGTGTAACCTCAGGAAGCCAAAGTAATGGTGACAAAGGAGGCAGCTAATCAAAAAGATCAAATGAAAACAGAGCAAAGGGATGGAGACATGGAGGGAGATGAAGGGAACTATTATGATGATGAATATGAAAGAGTATAGCTAGAAGGAAGTGAAGAGATATTTGAATCACAAGAATCTATCAACAGCTTTGCAAAGGAAGTGGGTGTGATGCTACCTAGAGAAGAGAAAGAAAATGCAGAAGAAGCAAGAAGACATTGTCCCAAGCTGAAAGATAAACAAGACAAGAAGACAATGGAGATGGCTATAGGTAGGAAACTCAGAATGCCTTCATCGACACAAAAGGTGATAATTTAATCCCATCTTTTATAGATGAACCAAATATATCTCTGTTGAATACGGCATCTCTTTTGGGTGTAAGGTGGTGTTCTTTTTAGCTTGTGGTTTCTGGCTTCTTCCTCGGTTTCCTTTAGCACGCTTTCCGAAACGTAAAACGGTGTATTTTTTGTAAAAACTTTCTATATGAAAGTATCTCTAAAAAATCAAATAGATCCATTTTTCAAGTTTTTAATAGTTAATACTTAATTAATCACGTGCTAATGGTATTTCTCATTTTGCGTGTGGCTTATAAGCCAATGGCAGAAGCCAAATCAAACACCCCAAGTTTAGGATGTAGTATAGATGTTGTTGAAACAAATATTAATGTGATAAAAAATTTAGAAGAAGCTAGAATGAATCTCTTTCAAGTAGAGCAACAGAAACAACAAAGCAAAAATGATGTAGAAAATAAAGCAGAAATTAAATCACCTGATTTGGGGATCTAATAGATGACCTATCATCTGAATACAATGACTCTGACATTGACAGAGCAGAAAAATTATTGACCCAGTTACAATCCCAATCTGCTGGTAAAAAAGAAGAATAAAAGGAAACCTTATGATTGGCAAGGTCACTCCTAAAGAGTCAAGAAACAATCAGGGGAAAACAAAAAGGAAAAAAAATCAAGAGAATGAAAAGTATCTTCTGGAACATAAGATGTATGAGGAACCCTGGAAAATTAAGCATTTAAGAGATATAATCTCCAAAAAGCAACTAGATTTTATTGGGATATTAGAAACAATGAAGCATGGACTTCATAACCGAATGTTGGAGAATTTGGGGAATGGGAAAAATTTTCAAATGGATACACTCACCAGCAAAGGGGAGATATGGGGGTATCTTGGTAGGAACAAAGGAAGAAAGTTTCCAAATTAAGGAGATAGAGATTGGAGAATTTCGTATTAGAATATTACTTCAAAACAGAGGGGATAATCTGGAGTGAAATTTGTTAGTGGTATATGGTGTAGCTCAAATAGAGAAGAAAAATGTTTTTCTTTCTAAACTGGCACAAAGATGCTATAAACAAAATAAGCCTCTGATTGTAGGTGGTGATTTTAATATTACAAGTAACAGACCCGTGCATTGCAACGGGCCTATATTACTAATAATGGGCTAGGAGTTTTTTTTATCGGTTGGGCTTTATTTTTATTTTTGTTTTATTCTCTCGCGCAAGCGGTGCGAAGAGGGAAGGAAGGAGGACGACTTTGCTTTTAGGTAGCAGAGATTAGAAAGGAAAGTGAGAAGAAAAGCAAGGGGGATATAATAAATGAAGCTTTATCTTTAATGCTATAATTGAGCAAGCAAACTTGAGAGAGTTAAGCATGGGGGAGGAAGTACACATGGTGCAATGATCATGAAAATCCAACATATGAAAAACTTGATAGAATCTTTATCAATATGGAGTGGAAAATAAATATCCTCTAAAAAAGGTAGTAGCCTTGGAGAGAGCACTGTCAGATCATGTACCACTAATACTAGAAACTTGAATGAAAACAAACAGTAAATCCATTTTCAGATTTGAGCTTAGTTGGTTTCTAAGAGAAGATTTGGAGGACACTATAAAATAGGTATGGGAGTCGGAAGCCAGTATAGGAGCTAGGGGTGCCAACGGGTTGGATTCCTTCAGGTTTTACCCTTTCAAATCCGCACCCGAAACCCGTAGTTGTTATCTAAACCCGTGCCCGAAATACATTGCAGGGCGAAAAGGGCCCACGCCCGAAACCCGTGGATATCCGTTATCCAGTGGATACCCGTGGAGGTATATTACAGAATAAGAAAGGAGTCCATCTTAGATAAATACACCATCACCATCAACAAATTGCAGCAGAAATATGTAGTCTTAAACAACACACAAATTCAAATGTTAAATTTGGTTCACATGTCAGACTTTCTTTGGGTATCTGTGGATATCCATGGGTACAATTTGTTCCCTAAACCCACCTCAAAATTTTCTCGGGTACCCGCCTCATAGTATCCATGGAGGGTACTAGCCCTCCAAACCCACTATCCATGGGTTGGGTACCCGCGGGTACCCGGCTCCGTGGGTAATTTTTCCATCACTAATAGGAGATGGTATAGATATTTGGCAAAGAAAATTGAGAAATCTCAAGAAAAAACTTAAGGGTTGAAACATGAATTGGGAAGGGTTGTATAAGGGAAAAAAAAAGAAATTCTAGAAAAATGGAAGAAATTGACAAAAATGTGAGGTACATGGTACGATATTAAATGAAAGGGAAGAAAAGGAAGACTTAGAAATGCAACTCAGTACAATGACCAGAGAAGAGGAAATAAAATGGTTCCAAAGAAGCAAGGAAAAGAACTCATACAAGGTGATAACAATACTAAATATTATCATGCAAAAGCCAATGATAGAAGAAGAAAAGATGCAATAACATATCTTAAACAAGAAGAAGGAAAAATTATGGGACATAATGAGCTGATGGAATATATAACTAATTTCTATAAAAAAACTTTTTGGACATCCCGATCAATCTTCTATAAGATTAGATGTGGGGGACATGACTCAGTTAAAAGAAGAAAACAAAGAGGAATTAACCAAATCTTTCAGCGGGGAGGAACTCAAAAAGGCAGTTTTTGAAATGGAAAATAATAAGGCCCCTAGGCCAGATAGTATCCTTGTTGAATTTTATAAGAAATTGTGGGAAGTGATAAAATATGATTTAAAAACTTTGCTAGATGATTTTCACCAAGGGCATTTAGATGTTAGTAGGATAAACTTTGGAATAATTACTCTAGTCCCAAAATGTAAGGAAGCAATTCAAATTCAGACATATCTGTCTTCTTAATGTCAGTTTCAAGATCATTACTAAGGTGCTAATGAATAGGTTATCACAAGTGATAAATTATTTGATATCAAAAAAATCAAACAACTTTTTTTAAAGAAAAGATATATAATGGAAGGAGTAGTGGTGATACATGAAATCCTTAACACATTGTATTAAAAAAAGATATATGGGCTACTTTTCAAAGTTGATTTTGAAAAGGCATGTGACAAAATCAAATGGCCGTTTGTATTACAAATGTTTCAAGCTAAGGGATTCCTGATAAATAGAATGATTGGATTATGAGTACAATGAGATGAGGCAAAGTTTGCATCAAAGTAAATAACCAATTTGGCCCATATTTCAACGCTCACTCTGGCTTAAGGCAGGAAGACCCTATCTCCCCAATGATATTTGATCTGGCAGCTGATGCACTGGCTACAATGATGGAAAGAGCCAAGAGCAATGGGTTAATAGAGGGGTTGGGAACTGATTTAATTGATGATGGTATTTCTGTCCTGTAATATGCAGATGATACTATTTTTTCTAGAAGATTCTATCAAAAATGCCAAGAATTTGAAATTTATCCTATGTGTTTTTCAACAAATGCCAGGCCTTAAAATAAATTTCGACAAAAGTGAGCTATTTGGGGAAGGTCTATCTGAAGAAAAAGAAAAGTTATATAGCCAAATCCTAACATATAAAATAGGTGATTTGCCTATGAGGTACTTGGGAATCCTAGTGGATAAGAAGAGAATACTCAACAAAGACTGGAAATGTGAGAGGTTAGGCTGCTGGCAAGGGAAATTGTTAAATATTGGGGGGAGATTGACACTATTGAACTCTAGTCTGAGCAGCATCCCATTATGTATGCTTTCCTTCTATAGAACACCTAAAGGTGTAAAGAAAAGAATGAACTTTTTTAGAACCAGGCTTTTATGGCAAGAAGATCAAGAGATTAGAAAATATCACCTAGTGAAATGGTCAGTGATTTGCAAGCCAAAAGACTGGGGAGGACTGGGGCTGTTAGATCTAGAAATTATGAATATTGCTCTTTTGGGAAAATGGATTTAGAGGTTAGAAAATGAGGAAGGACTGTGGCAACAAATCTTGAGGAACAAATATCTAAATAAGAAGACTTTAACTCAGAAGAAACATACAGTAGGTAACTCCCATTTTTGGAATGGCTTGATGGAAATAAAAGAAACTTTTCTTAAATTGTGCAGCAAGAAGGTTGGAAATGGGAAAAACACCCTCTTTTGGAGGATAATTGGTGGGGCGGGGGCGGGGGCGGGGAAGACACTAGCTGAACAATTTCCAGGATTATATAATATCACATTTACAAAATATGTGACAATTGAGAAAGTACTCAATTCTGATTGGAAAATTTTTGAATTTAGAAGAGAGATAAGAGGAGAGAAGTTAGTCCAGTGGAACAAAATAAAAAATGAGAGTCAGGAATTGTCCTTAAGTAATGAAAAAGACAAAATAGTTTGGGATCTAACAAAGGATGGGATATTTATAGTGAAATCCTTTTTACAGAGCCTTGAAACTCCAAGCAACCAAATATCCCTTCAAACATCTTTGGAAATTCAAAATACCAGTGAGGGTGAAAGTCTTTGTATGGTTGTCTTTACAAAATAGAATTCTAAGTAAAGATAATTTACACCAAAGAGGCTAGAGAAAAGGAACAAGACAATGTAAGTTTTGCAATAGGAAAGAAACAATAGAACATCTTTTTGTATGTTGTAGTATGGCAAGATTTGTATGGAGGTAGGAGCATTGTAAAATGTGCTTTTAATTTTAGAGAGTTTAACAGCTTAAATGATTTGTTTGGTCCATGGTTGAAACAGTTTAACAAGAAAAGCACAAAATTAGTAGTGGTTGGTACATCTGCCATTTTGTAGTCCATTTGGAAAATGAGAAATCGGGCGTGCTTTGAAAATACACTATCAAAAGATCCCGTGGAAATAATGTACTTCATTGCTAATCAAATGTCTTGGGCAATTCTACATAAACAAGAGGAAGGAACAAGAAGCCTGGTGAAGGGGGCCAATCTTCTAAAGCAAATCACAAGTGAGGTTTACAACACTAGACAGGGCTGTCGCTTTGGAACAAGGAGATTGGAGGGATAGCTGAGAAGAGGATGTCGAAGTGTGCAAAAGTTCTCTATTCTGCCAGTCTATGGCTCTGGAAGTTCTTTGCTTAACTTATGTACTTGCAAAAGTTGGTTGTCTGCTTTTGTTAGCTCCTGTGGGGAATCTTCGCTCTGTCGTAGTTGGTAGGCTGATATTGTGTTTCCTTTTGGCTGTTTTTTTAACTGTCTGTGAACGCTTACATGCCATTTGTAAGTGGGAATGGGAGAGGTTTCCCTGTCTTTGTAAAAAAAAAAAAAAAAAAAAGGCCAGTGGCGCACCATATATTGTGCATTCGTGCGATGCGATGCGACCGGGTCCCGGAGCCAATCCGTACATGCCTTCTGTGCCCAAACCCCACACGCTTACAGTTACCATATATACCAGTACATCACTCACGGCAGCAACTGCCATAGCCAAAAAAAACGAGTAACATGATACTGTAACTGTAGCAGATTCAGGTTCAACTTTTTCTCTCGATCCAACCTTTTCTTTCTGCTGCCAGCTTCAGCTGAAACCACCATGCATGCTGATGCTGCTACTACGTATTCCAGAGACGCAGCTGGAAAGTGAGGGAACACAAAAGAGCAAGAAGATTATGCAAAACAAGCTAAATTATTAGCATATAATTAATTAAGTATTAATTATTTTAAACTTAAAAAATAGATTAATATAATTTTTAAAACAACTTTTATATAAATTTTTTTTAAAAAAAAACATACCATTTAGTAGTTTGAAAAATATGTTAATAAAAAAAAAAAAAATTTGCATAGATGCGAACGCACCTTACCAGATCGATCAGAGCAGATCCACAGCACATTGGCATCGACAGCCGTGAATGCAGTACCAGATTCACCTGCCCGCAGAGTTTTTTTTTTTTTCCTCCTCTCTCTTCTGTTCCGTTTTGTCTGGACGTGACAGTTGTACAGTGGTTGCTGCATAGTGGATAGTTTAACCGGCCATGCAGATCGGCTCATCAGGATGCGACTTAATTGCCCGATTAGTTTTCTGATCTGTGGGTGTAATCATCTTGCTAAACTATAACCACCTGGCGGGCAGATGGCATCAAACCGCCTGATTGCGGTGATGATCCCACTGTCTCTACGACAATTCGACACGGAGTGACCGAGCGAGAAATGGCTTAGAACTTTCGGTAGGCAACACAGTGTCCACTGTAATAAAAGAGTGAGTAAATTAAATCATAAAATTAATGGTTTCTTCATGCGATTGGTGACAGTTCACTCCCCTCTAAAAAAATCTATTACTCCCTTTATTTCAAAATAAAAAAACATAGTATTGTATGTGACACGTTATAGTATTACGAATCTAGATAGCTTTTTTATTAAAAAAAGACGCATAAGAATGTGAAATTAGAATCAAATTAAAAAGGATTTTTAATGAACAATGGAACGAGTCAGTTCGTCCAGTTAAATGTACTAAAAAGGATTGTCCTGTTTGTTCTGAAGTGTGTGTACGTCGGTAGCAGCATCCTAGTCTTAAAAGAAAGGAAGTCTCATAATTGATCAAACTTGTCAATAAATATAAATATTTTCATGAAAATTAACAATTACAAATATAAAAGGAATTGGCGCATGCATTTCCTCCAAAATCCATCTATTCCAAAGGTTTCCCCCGTAGCCAGTAATATTTTATCAAGCTTTGTCCATAAATATAGGATAAGTTAAGATGTTATGGTTCAATGCAATGGAGCGTGCGCAAAACATGTATGCACGTTTATCGGCATCGCTGCATAGTGGTTTCTCATGTCATCTACAATGCTTCAGAGTTCAAAGAAAATGTTGAGTCCTATGAAACTAGCGCATTATGTTGAGCGATATGGCATACTTGTAATGATCTTATCTTTGAGTAAAATTATTTTACTCAACATGCATTTTACAAATTAACTGATTCATTTCCTAGTATACAATGCTTTCACTAACAAATTAACATATTACATGTAGTGATGTGACATATATGGAATTGGTAGCATGTTATCTCCGTTTGCATGTTGTAATAACATTAGTCTTAATTATTATTAAAGATTTTTAAGCCAATATGTAATTAGGGAAAATAATGGTTCGACCTTTTTCTTTCTTTCTTTTTTTGTGCGCGTGGATGTATTTTGGTCGGGTGCACATGGGTGGAGAAGCCAGATGCTTTTATTTGCTTAACGAAATCTCCATAATGTTAAAAAAATATGGCATGTATTAGCATCTAGACGTGAAATTGACTAGTGAATTTAACCAGTTTATGTTATATGCAACTTTTAACTCTACCTTTGCACCGTCCATTTCAAATACTAGCATATTATCCGCGCGTCACAACGGGATTTTAATTAAAAAAATTATATTTATCCGTTATTATCATAACTTTGTGCATATATTATCTCTTAATTTTTTTTATATATTTGTTAGTGACATGACATGCGGACCCTCTGGCTTACGTTATTTTTTTCTTTAAAAAATTAGAAAGTTGGTGATAGGATGATTGACATATGGGTTATTTGACCTCACCGTTATTTATTTTCTTTCCATAAAAAATAGGAAGGAAGTTGGTGATGATAATGGTATAAGGATGCCAGATTCATCACTTACCATTACTATTAGCCTCTTTTTAAAGTAATACAGATACTTAGATAGTCCATGTACATATATATTGAATTCTGTACATGTAGTAGAATATATCGCCGATTCGATCATCCAGGACCATTCGTTCAGGATCCGAAGCATCCATTCGTTGATTCGTATATGAACAGTCCAAACATAATTGAATAGACAAGCAGAGTACTTCATCCAATACAAACCCAAATTTCAAACAATCTCACGCGACCTTTGAATGCCCACGTCCCCTGGAGGATCACGTGATGTACTAAGTAATTACTCCTTCTATTTTAAAATACATTTATTTCCTTGGCTCAAGTTTTATTTAAAATATAGCTATTTCTAATTTTTTAATATTATTATGCCTATTATATTTCTATTAACCAACCTACTCTCATAAGTCCTCTTATATTAAGAGCCCCTTTATAACGTAAAATACTAGTAATAGAAAGATAGTAATATAGATGAAATCTGTCCGTTCGTTTAAATAAATATTTTAGTAAATAATTTGTTAATTATATAATCTACCCATATTACCATTAAGGGTATTTTAGTTAAGAAAACAATAAAGCTCTAAGATCGGAGGTAGATGCTATCCTCTAGCGATGCGCACGCCTGACCAGCACCATCAACACCCGCGCCCGACCAGCGACAGCGACCATGACGCCTGCCGCCCTGCACGTCCAACAACGACGACGTCCGCCCGCCCTGCACATCCAACGACGACGACGACGACGATAGGTCGCTTAATTAGCTTTTGCCAGCGAGCTCGAATCAGTTAGAAACCACGTCGTCCTCAGTTGGATCATTACAGTTTGGATCCTTCTGATGACGGGAATCACAAAAAGGATTCATCTTTGTAATATACAACTTAACAACTACACTTGCATTGCAGAAACCTGCTTTCTTAGCTCAATAATGGCATCCATGCATGCATGATCCTGAAGAGCTAGCTAGCTGGAGTATCAGGCAATAATCCCCAGGTGCAGCATGTAGTTCCAAGTTCTGCACACAATTAACCCATGCAGTCTGAATATTAGAAAAGACCGTATATTATAGCTGCTATACATATATATATGTTCCAATCAAATCACATATTCTCAGAGTATGTTGTGCAGAATAACTGTTTGTCAATTTTTTTTTATTTTTGAAACATGTCACGTATTTATAGAAACATGTTATATATACTAGTTTCTAACCATAAAGTTCTACCTCTAAATGTTGAGGACTGTCCGCTCCAACGCCTGGAATGACATGTGGGGCCAACTTGATATTGCGTCGCTCTATCAGTTTTCTTGCCATCTACCCTCTAGAATAACATATTGTAATAAAGAATATGCTACTGCAAACACTATAGACTCTTTAGTCTTCTAAAAATTTTAAAAACTTAGACAGTCCTCTGCGTAGTTCAACAGTCCGGACCGTCCTCACTTTATCAGGACTGTCCGGACTGTGTATATAACCTAGGCGTGGTTCAACGATCAGGACTGTCCTGACCGAGGTTGGACGGTCCGTACCTTGACCTAATTTTTTTCATATAGCCTAACTTGTTTGTCAATTTTTTTTTATTTTCGAAACATGTCACGTATCTATAGAAACATGTTATACATACTAGTTCCTAACCATAAAGTTCTACCTAAACGTTGAGAACCGTCTGCTCCAATGCCTGGGATGACACGTGGGGCCGACTTGATATCGCGTCGCTCTATCGGTCTTCTTGCCATCTACCCTCCAGAATAACATGTTATAATACTGCAAACACTATAGACTCTTTAGTTTTTCAAAAATTTTAAAAACTTAGACAGTTCTCCGCGTGGTTCAACGGTTTGGACCGTCCTCACAATGTCCGAACGGTCTAGACCATGTATATCCCCTAGGCGTGCTTCAACGGTCATGACCGTACTGACCAAGGTTGGACAGTCAGCACCTTGACCTAATTTTTTTTACATAACCCAACTCATTTGTCAATTTTGTTTTATTTTTGAAACATGTCACGTATCTATAGAAACATGTTATACATACTAGTTTCCAACCATAAAGTTCTACCTAAATGTTGAGGACCGTCCGCTCCAACGCCTGGGATGACACGTGGAGCCGATGTGATATTGCATCGCTCTATCGGTCTTCTTGCCATCTACCCTCCAGAATAACATAATTTAATACTGCAAACACTACAGACTCTTTAGTTTTCCAAAAATTTAAAAACTTAGACAGTTCTCCGCGTGGTTCAACGGTTAGGACCATCCTCACCTTGTCCGAACGGTCCGGACCGTGTATATCCCCTAGGCGTGGTTCAACGGTCAGGACCGTCTTGACTGAGGTTGGATGGTCTACACCTTGACCTAATTTTTTTTACATAGCCTAACTCGTTTGTCAATTTTTTTTATTTTCAAAACATGTCACGCATCTATAGAAACATATTATACATACTAGTTCCCAACCATAAAGTTCTACCTAAACGTTGAGTACCGTCCGCTCCAATGCCTAGGATGACACGTGGGGCTGACTTGATATTGCGTCGCTCTATCGGTCTTCTTGCCATCTATCCTCTAGAATAACATATTATAATACTGCAAACACTATAGAATCTTTAGTTTTCCAAAATTTTTAAAAACTTAGATAGTTCTCCGCGTGGTTCAACGGTCCAGACCGTCCTCACCTTGTCCGGACGGTCTGGACCGTGTATATCCCCTAGGCGTGGTTCAACGGTCAGGACCGTCCTTACCGAGGTTGTACGGTCCGCACCTTGACCTAATTTTTTTTACATAGCATCACACAAACTATGTTGGTCGCATGACGCATGATATGTGGGAGTAGGTACAGGATTTAAGAGAGGCTACAGGACTTCCACGCTCTGCTCCTCCGATACCACACGCATCCTCCGACAGGTCACCCCGGGAGCCTCCATGTCCACCTACGTCCACTGACATGCCTACTTCAGCCGGTACAGCTGCACCGTCTTCCGCGGTAGTGGAGCGACTGACGCCACATACAGGTGCTACAGAGGAGGACCCCGCCACCGCTGGAGAGGCGACGCCAGCCTCCGTCGTGTGACCCACTACAGAGGACAACACCACCGCTGCTGCCGAGGCGTCATCCACCGCCTTCGCCGACGTTGACGAGGCAGCTGGGCGACCGACGCCTCTTACAGGTGCTACAGAGGATCACCCACCTACAGAGGAGGACCCCGCTAGTACCGCAGAGGGCGACACCACCGCTCCTGCCGAGGTGTCACTCTCCGTCTTCCCTAACGTTGACGAGGCAGCTGGGCGACCGACGCCACTAACAGGTGCTACAGAGGACCGCACACCTGCGGAGGAGGACCCCGCTAGTACCACAGAGGGTGACACCACCGCTCCTGGCGAGCTATAACCCACCACCTTTGCTGACGCTGACGAGGCAGTTGGGCGACTGACGCCGCTTATAGGTGTTACAGAGTACCGTGCACCTACAGCGAAGGACCCTACCACTACTGTAGAGGGGACAACCACCTCCGTCGTTGTTGCTACTACAGAGGGAGACACCACCACCGTGGCCAAGGTGTCATCCACTATCGTCGCTGAGCCAGATGATCCTATTGCCGCTGTCGACCTTGTAGCCTCGACGATTGATGATGACTAGCACTAGACTTTTGCACTATATATGTCTTCTTAATGTTTTTTTGCTAAACTCTACCTAACGCTTTGGACTATGGATGTTCGTACTTTGTCATGTCATTTCAGACACTTATTTACCTATCTCGTGCTTATGTATGACATATTTCGTGGTGAACGTCTTAGTCATTTGCTTACGTATGACATATGGTTAGGACGGTCTGCTCTTCTTACCTATCAAGAACTGAAAAATTCAGAAAATTAATAAACTTTGAAAATAAATAAATGTAAAACAACAGTGGTTCAACGGACAGGACCGTGCTTCTAAAAATCAACAAGAGATATAACTAGTTATTTTATCTAGAAAATATATAAAATTAAACAATATGCTACTGTAAATACTATAGAATCTTTAATGTTTCAAAAATTCTAAAAAATTAGATAGTAGTTCAGTGGTTCAATGGTCCAAACCGTCCTTACTAATTTCGGACAGTCCGGACCTTGTTTCCCGATACTTGTTGTGTCAACTTTCCAGACCGTCCTCACATGGTTAGGATGGTCCGGACCGTGTATTTCCCGTGACTAGCTATTTCAATGGTCTGGAGCATCTTGGCTCAGTCCGGACCATGTGTTTCTCGTTGCTATCTGTTTCTACGGTCCGGACCTTCCTTACCAGGTCCAGACGGTCCGAAACGTATATTTTCAATTACTTGTTGTGTCTCCCGTTACTTGCTGGATTTAGGCTACAAGTTTAGAATCCATATGTATAGCATATCAAAGAAAAGTTGGATAATGGTTTGGTTTTGTCAAATTTGAACCAAAATATATTGGGTTTTGTGATATTTACTCTAAAATTAATAGATGATCGGATGTTCAACGTTTATTTCCCATCTTACCCATCACAAACTAAAAAATTAGGAAAATAAATAAACTTTGAAAATAAATAAATAGAAAATAACAGTGGTTCAACGGACAGGACCATGCTTCTAAAATCAACAAGAGATATAACTAGTTATTTTATCCAAAGAATATATTAAATTAAATAATATGCTACTGTAAATACTATAGACTCTTTAGTTTTTCAAACATTTTAATAAATTAGATAGTAGTTCGCATGGTTCAATGGTCTGGACCATCCTCACTTATTTCGGATGGTTTGGACCTTGTTTACCAATACTTGCCGTGTCAACGGTTCGGACCGTCCATACTCGGTTAGGACGGTCCGGACCATGTATTTCCTGTCACTATCTGTTTCTACGGTCCGGACCGTCCTTAATGGGTCAAAACGGTCCGGACCATGTATTTCTTGTTACTTGTTGTGTCTCCCGTTTCTTACTGGATTTAGTCTACAAGTTTAGAATTTATGTGTATAGCATATCAAAGAAAAATTGGATAATGGTTTGGTTTGTGGAGCTTGAACCAAAATATATGGGGTTTTGTGATATTTACTCTAAAATTAATAGATGATCGGATGTTCAACGTTTATTTCCCATCTTACCCATCACAAATTGAAACATTGAGGAAATAAATAAACTTTAGAAATAAAAAATAACAGTGGTTCAACAGATAGGACTGTGCTTCTAAAATCAACAAGAGATATAACTAGTTTTTTTATCCAAAAAATATATTAAATTAAACAGTGTGCTACTTTAAGTACTTTAGACTCTTTATTATTTAAATTTTTTTAAAAATAGACCATAGTTCGCGTGGTTTAACTGTCTGGACCGTCCTCACTCCCGTCAGACGGTCTGGACCGTGTTTCACGATAGTTGCCGTGTTGAAGGTCCGAACTTGTTACTAACTGTTGCAACTATTCGGACCATCCTCACTACTTCTAGACGGTTTGGTTTTGTGAAACTTGAAGCAAAATATATGGGGTTTTGTGATATTTACTCTGAAATTAATAAATGATCTGATGTTCAACGTTTATTTCCCATCCTACCCATCATGAACTAAAAAATTAAGGAAATTAGTGAACTTTGAAAATGAAAAATAACAGTGGTTCAACGGATAGCACCGTCCTCACCAGGGACGAACGGTCACGCGAGTTGCACAGCCTCCTCCCTGTCACGCACATGAAGAATGTTGAAAAGCCTATCTCGCAGCCACCCGTGACGTCCAGCCCCCCTCCCCCCACCATCCCGTGCTTTTGTTTTTTTCCCGTCGACAGCGCTAATATACTACGCGTTTAGTTGAAAAAGAAATGAAATCCGCAGCTAGCTCAGTTGGTGGAGGTGTGCTGTGGGCTAACACAAGTCATGGGTTTGAATCCTAGACCGACGCAATTTAGAATTTTTATTTCCTATTACTCCTAGCACGAATCTCGGTATGATCCGACGGTCACAAAAATCACAAAAATAATCTCCGAATTTATTTCCCGTATCCACCCAGCACAAATCTCTGTGCAATCCGATGATAAAAAAAATAGCCAAAAATATCTAACAAATTACATATATGCTATTTTTTAATTTTTCCATAATACCCTTATAGTAGTTATACTAGTGATATATACTACATATACTACAAGTGTAAGATTTAGTAGTATAGAGAGAATCTGAGCCGTTGGATCACTAGTTCGATCTATTAGTATACTATAGTATTTTGCGTTATAAAGGAACTCTAAATTAATAAGGGGCAATGTGATCGTTTTCATCATTAATCTCTCCTAAATAATATAAAAATAGTTATATTTTGAGACGGATAGAGTAACCTACACACCTCGCACATTGATGTACTAGCAGCACCATAAATCATTGCACTGCTGGTACGCTAGCCAAACGAGAGAGGCGATCACACATTTATGCCAAATTAGTAGTTAAAAAACAACGGATTTTTTCTATGTATTTTTTTGTGAAGCCAGATTTTTATGCAACTCCCTCCGTTTTAAATTACTTATAATTTTAGATTTGTCTTAAGTTAAATATTTTTATCTTTGATCATTAATTTCTAGAAATCTATATAGTTTAACATCGTAATATTTTTAGATTCACCATGAGAAATATTTTGATAATATATAATTTGCCACGTTGTTAAACTTTATAGGTTTCTTAAAATTGATGGTCAAAAATAAAAACGTTTCACTTAGGACAAAACTAAAACAATAAATAATTTAAAATAAAGAAAGTAGTAGAATTAGATTTTTTTTTTCTGTGATTACACAGACGACCCATACGCTGCACACTGCACTAACACATCCACGAATAAGTTCCCTGAGACGCACTCCAAAATAGGTAGATCAGTGGGAAATTCCCAATCTTATTGAGTTTCTATTAAAAGCTTGATATATATAGCTGTCAACCATATGAATACGTACTAACTTCTGAGTCTCATGCATTTATATTTGGACAGATATTGCGGTGTGAATTGGAGAGGGTGAATTTATGGTAACTCCAATTCATAGCGTGCAGGGGTTAATAATCAGCTAAAAGTAATTGATTGTTTTGCTGCAGAATATTTAAATAAATATATGTTAAATATTATAAAAAATAATGGATGAATATATATTGAAATACTATAGAAATGATATGGTGGACGATGATTTAACATGCTTATACATTAAGGTTTAGAATAGAATAAATTGTAAATGATGTGCCATACTTGCATAAGCTTTAAGATGCTTAGAAAATAACTGCTATTGAGTTATGATGTGATATATTTACATATTAAGATTTAAAAGCTAATAATTACTAATAGGTTCCATCTATATACTCTATCCATTTCAAAGGAGTTTATTTTTGGTATATGTTAAAAGACTAGAATAACCTTCACTTTAGGATACTCTAATGTATTTGTCTCTTACTTTAATAAAGTCAAGTCCAATATATTATCTCCCACTTTAATAAACTTTAATATATTTGTATTTTATTTTTAAAAACTCTAATATATTGAATGTTGTAGAGGTAAAGTTTTTGTAGGATGATATGAGTAAAAGGTAAAATTATTTTAAACAGAGGGAGTAGAAGATACGACGGACCTCGCCGCCGTGTTGGACTCCAATGGAGAAGACGACCCGGTAGAGCGAAGAGAGGAGGAGCCATAAGAATCGGCGGAGTCAAAGCGAGAGATAAGATAAAAAAAAGAGATAAAACGAGACGAAACGTAGACAGAAATCGCAGCCGTCACGTCCATCTCGCAAGACCGTGGCGCCAACGAGTCAACCACCTCCTCTCATCCATCTCATCCCGGCCTCTCTCGCGCGCACGGCGCACGCACCGACCCCACCCCGCATCGTCGTCCTGTCGTTACCGCTTCCCACCACGCCATCCATCACCACCAACATGACATCCACCACGCGCGCACCGCCCCTCCCCCGCTGCCGCCGCTGCTGCTGCTGCCCGTAAACGACACCCACCGACCGCGCCTTCGCCTTGCGCGAGCGGCGAGTAACCCAAGAACATCCCACGTAGGCAGCGGGAGGAGGATTAAACAAGGATAAAGAAGAAGCCACCCATCCATCCATCCATCCATCGAAGCATGCCATCCATGGCGCCTCCGCTATAAGCAGGAGAGAGAGAGAGAGAGAGGGAGGGAGGGAGACAGCACACGCGCGCGCGCGCGCCTTTCTTTGTTTAGCTTCCTCCCGCGGCCGATAATAACACGGTGGTCGTGGTGGTGGAGGAGGAGGGGACGGGGCGGCGATCCCGGTGTGTGTCCGTGGTGCGTTCTTCGTGGCGTTCTTCTCCTTCCTCGCTTGGTCCCCTCCCCCACACACCTCGGTGTGCCGGTGTGCATGGCCGAGTCGCCATGACGACGACGACGACCGCCATGAACGTGACCAAGGCGGTGACGCAGCTCTGCGCCCCGGGCGGTGGACGGCGGAGGGGTAGGCCGGCGGTGCTGCGGCTCGACCTCCGGTGGGGACGCCTGCTCCGCCTGGCCGTCATCAGCAGAGTCGTCCGGCTCGTCTGGGACCAACTGCTCGCCTGCTCCTCCTGCGCCGGCGGGGGAGGCGGTCGGTACCGCAGGCTCGGCCCGGCGCAGGGGGCGACGGGCGTCGCCGGCGCCGGGGCCGGGGCCGTGACCGTGCTGTCCCCGCTCCAAAGGGACAACGACGACGGTTGCTGCGGCCGCGGCGGCGGCGCCGAACACGAGGCGGCGGATGTCGAGGACGTGGTCAGCCTCAAGGTCAGCCTGCTCGGGGATTGCCAGATCGGCAAGACCAGCTTCATGGTAAATTCTTGCAACTCCTCCTGCTGCTAATCTTCTTCTTCCAAGTTCCAATCCATTCCTGTGTCTCGCCATTTGCCCTGCGTCGTTAACTTGATCTTGATAAGCTCTGCTACTGTTCTGTTGGTTTCTTGCCTTGTACATGCTATTCCAACCAAGAAACCATCAAAGCCTGAAACTAGATGCTATTTCAACCAAAAAGCAATCGAAGTATGAAACTTGAGTCAGCAATCGGACACAACATCATTTTTGCTTTTGAGGAACTCGGATTCAGAACACGTATAGTCTATCCAGACAGTAAATTTAATAATATTTTGGTGATTGATCTGCAGGTTAAGTATGTTGGAGATGAGGAGGAGCAGAACGGCTTGCAGATGACGGGCCTGAATCTGATGGACAAGACTTTGGCAGTTCGGGGCGCTAGAATTGCCTTCAGCATTTGGGATGTGGCAGGTAATTTACACTAGCATGAACCATAAAGGCAGGATTTTTTTCCTCCTATAATTGCATAGTTGAAGAATCAGATTTCCAAAACTTGCTTTTTGATGAGTTTTTCTTGTGAAATGGCTGCAGGAGACAGCCAGTTCCTCGACCACGTCCCAATCGCGTGTAAGGACGCCGTGGCGATCTTGTACATGTTCGATCTCACGAGCCGGTGCACGCTTACTAAGTTAGTATTCAGATCAATTTCGCAGCATCATAATCTTTGATCAGATTTTGAAGTAATATATCGAGTCTTTTGAAATTCGTACTTATTGCTGGTTATCTCTTGTTTGATGCAGTATTATAGATTGGTATGAGAGGGCAAGGAAATGGAATAAGGTGGTACATTGTTCTAACAGTTTGGTTTCATTTCTTGCATGTGTTCTTTAGGACTATAGCTGAACCATAGGTAGATTCTGCATGGAAAAATTGTTACAAGTTGCTGCAAACAGTAACTAGCAGATATTTTGTGATGTGAACCTTTTGTAAGTTGTTGGAGTATTAGAACTCTTGTAAGGATTGTGGCTGTGTACATCCGGTTGGATGTAGAGGCCGGGTCTTACCCATTTTCTAAAAAAAAAAAAACTAGCAGATGGGTTCCCACAGTCCAACATGTGTCAGGGCAAGCCTGCAGATCACTGTTTCTAAACAATTTAGTAATGCTGAGACTTGTTCATATGCTTTTATCAGTGCTCTAGCTGAACAGTGAATAGTGTCCTTTGCTCTTGGTATTGTAGCTGAATAGTCTTGCTTCTTTTATTTTTTTCTGACAGACGGCTATTCCAATCCTAATTGGGACGAAGTTTGATGACTTCGCTCAGCTTCCTCTTGAGATGCAATGGACCATAGTTAACGAGGTACGTTTATAATAGTTTGTTGCATTCAAAATATTGTTCCCTTGCCTTTGTTTGGTTCTTGGATATGGAGCCTTCAGCATCTCCAATGTTGTTAGCATAGAAAGGTGAGACCTTACCTTGGTTCTGACGATTGGGTTTGGGTTACACATGTTTGTTTCATCTCAAACTCTGCAAATTAACCAGCTGGGTCAGAACTTTAATCTTGAATGAGCCTTTTCATGGTTGTCAAGTGCTAATAGAAAATCAGAAATATTCGAAAGCCAAGCATCCCCTGAAAACTCCCATTTCATTGCACTCCTTCAGTAGTTCAGTCTGCTCAGATTTCAGAAAAGTGCTGCTGAATCATTTTTTCATCAAGGATTTTGAGCTTTCCATAGGCCATGAACATGAGAATTTTTAGCTTGATCATGTCTACAACTATGTTGTGGGTTGGATACCCGTGTGACAATGACAACAAAGCCCAAATCAAACCTGAATCGAGTACAGCAGGCGACTAATTAAGAATGTGTACCTTGCTGACCTGATAGCACCATACATGAATGCCTATTATTGCCACATTGAATACAGTGGACCTCGGTTGATCGGAGGGAGCATTCGTTAAGTAGGCCCAAACATGTCTTCGTCTTCGTCTCCGGGGAAGAAGGCTCGCCACTAACAACAGCCGGGATGAGTCAATGATAGAAAATTTGTTAGGCATGGATATAATTTCCATTTTATTTGTATCCACTTGCGTCCTGTCCAAACTATACGACGGATCATCTCTGTGGGCCTTAGAACATACAGAATGTAGATTGATGGTCACTAATCACTCGACATGCTAAAAGCAAGGAAAAGCTACATTGCAACTAACCAAGAAATAAGAACTGGAAAGTATTAATAGTTTCGTGTTTTAAATTAGTTGCATTTTCTTTTCAGCCATAGTGAATAGGAGTTTACTGAAAAGTTCAGATGAGTTTTTCAATTTTTAGCAAAAGTTTTTTTTTCAGTACTCTAGAACATAAGTTTAATGGAAAGTCGATTTGTGTTTTTTACTGACCCTGGAAACTACTGTTTAACCGGGTTTAATTCTGTTCTGGATCCTGGAAACGACTGTTTAACTGGGTTTAATTCTGATGAAGAACTTGGCACCAAGAAAAAAAAAACACATGCCTGCATTTAGTTTACTGTAGTTTAACATGCTGTGTGTTCTTCTTTCTGACGAGGAATTTCTCAATTTTTCAGGCTAGGGCATATGCAAGAGCGATGAAGGCGACCCTCTTCTTCTCGAGCTCGACGCACAACATCAACGTGAACAAGATCTTCAAGTTCATCACGGCCAAGCTCTTCAACCTGCCGTGGACGGTGGAGCGCAACCTCACCGTCGGCGAGCCCATCATAGACTTCTAAGACTCTACTAACAAAGGCTAGGCAAAAAAGAGCGTACAAGAGCCCTTCCTTCGTCTTCCTCCTGACCTCTCGGTAATGGAGGCTGGCCGGCCGTGGCCCGGTGGCCATGGCCGAGCAGAGCTCATGCATGTACATAGGTGACAAAAAAAAAGAAAAAATCAAGTTGAGTGCGTCGTCGTCGAGGTGTTTTGAGAGCTCCTGTGCAGAGTGCATCCCTTCCCTTGTGCAGGCAGGGGCAAAAGAGGAAACCGCGAGATGTAACCCTCTTCAGAATCACAGTGTATAGTAGGAGTTAACTGATCCATGTAACATATGCCCACCGTTTTCAACGCCAGTTTTAGAGATGGCTATGGCCAAATACATGGATATTTGTTGACCCTCTAGTTCATCTAAATGAAATCGGGATGATTTTGAAGAGCCGACTGGGATCGAAATGTTACGAATGTCAAATGGTTTTATAGGTGTTCTCGTTCGCCCCTAATAAGCAGGAAGGCGTGGGCGCATTGGAACGATTCGGCTTTGAAAGGTCGACCTTGAAGGAATCAGGTTCGCCTTGTCCCATTGCCTATTCATTCGGGCACTGGATTCGAAGTTTTTAACCACCGAAGGACTTTAGATTTTACGGCCTATTTGGTTTTGAGGAATTCCACGGTTTGAAAAAATTTTATGAAAATTTTAGAGAAATTAAACTGTTTTCTATAAAAATTCTGTAAAATTTTTGTGCTCCGAAGAAGCCCTAAACTAAGGTGGCTGGATCGATCTCCCCACCTCTAAATGGTTTGTATTTGGTTCAGGAGGTGGTAGTGTTTAAATATGCTTGTGGCTTGTGTTTATTGTCTCATTTTCTGTTAGCACGTTTTCTAAAACGCGAAATGATATGTTTTTTAAAAAATTTTCTATAAAAAATTATCTTAAAAAATCAAATAAATCTATTTTCAAGTTTTTAATAGTTAATAATTAATTAATCATATGCTAATGATATTTCTTGTTGTACGTGTGGATTATAAGCCAGATCAACGAGCACAACCCAACACCCCTTTAGCTTAAGTAGTTGCAATAGTGTTTTTGTTTCCTTTGAATTATTTTTTCTTCCAATTACATGGTATACGGACACCCTATTCATATCCACGAAAGTGTTTTTTAACATATGTTTTACGAGACGGAGACTAACTATAAGCTGTGATCTTATTAATCTTTGTTAAGCTGGCTGATAACCGGCTAGCCTATTGGTTCACGTGGCACACCAAACTTTCAAGATAAATCTGAAATATTTATAAGGAAAAAATTCAGAGAAGAAAGAGGAATAGTGTAGAAAAAAAACATTTTCTAAAAAAGACACCAAGCTTCTCGAAACACTCCTGTCACCCTAACCGAACATGCTCCTGCAATTTTGCGTTCCACCCTATAAATGTATCTTAGCCAAAGCTCCACCAAATAAATATTCACAAAAGTACATGTTCTTTTCTTTCAAACAGAATAAAATAGAATGGCGACATATCTCGAGCTTCTAAATGGTGAAACTTTCTATATATAAATTTTTTATAAAAATAATTTAAAATATATTATTATTTGTTTATACTCTCAGATAGTTATTATAAAATCATTCAGCTATCCCACGATTTATCTATTCAGTATAAAAATCAAGACATTGGTCAATTCAAGACTCATTTTTTTACATCAAGAACCTTAAAAGTTCTTGGCCATGCTTGACACTCGGTTAGTTTCAACCCTCGGTATAATTAAACTAATTCCTAAAAATCCACCATCATTATATATCCTAAAATACTACTTAGTAGGGTTTGAAATTTGTCCATAAATATAATTATTTCTAGAATGATACTTTCCTATCACATCCAACCGCCACATCTATTGCTCAGGATAGTTGCATCACGGAGTCTAGGCGTGGTCTTTTCCAATTAAGTAAAACCTATCAAAATAATTTTACTCAATTTTAATTTATGTGGGGACAGTTTAGATAGGGTTCAAATGTCTCAAAACGCACGTAATCGTCTGAAAAGTTCAGTTACGCGTAGAATGATATACAAACAATAGTTCAATTAATTATACAAATCGATAAGTTTCTATTATAACACCAAATACTACTAACACATGCACACATACAACGGACCTATGGACATATACTTACAACCAAAAATATGTAATGTAAGACTGAGTATATAAGTACTCTGCAAACCATGCAAGAAAATTTATTATAATATAGGATATAACAAAGAAGCAAACAAACTAGTTCACAAACATCTCATTTCATAAATAGATTATATTTGAAGAGTTTATCATTTTATGTCAACATTCCTTAACTTTAACTTTAAGTCATTTCTCTAAGTCTACTTATGCCATTACTCGAGATTCACTTATAGATATATCTCCTTTAATCAGGAGCACGACGTATTTGAACACCAAATAACTCTGCAGCGTTTGTACAGCTTTACCCGTATGATACCATAATCTAATCAGGGTTAAGATGACAAAGCATATTATAGCTCTAAGCCCATGTTTGTTCTGTCTAGCACGATAAAGCATAAGGTGATGTGTGAGAGAGATGGAGGTGTCAGACTGAGGTGGCGATGGAGGCTGAGACGGCGGGGCGGTGCTCGAGCGTACGAGCTCGAATGGATGAGCTCTTCCTTGGGAAGCTTGGCACTGGCTTGGTGGCTTGGTTGGTTGGTGAGCGAGCGACGCGTGGACGTGAAGAGGCTGCTGCGTGGCAGACGATGAGCAGCATAGGTGCCTCTGCCTCGAGGCAGAGCAGAGACGGTGGTGGGCTGGCTTGGGCCGGCCTGGGATGGACTGGATCAAAGAAGAAAGGAGAGAAAAAGAGGAGTAAGAAAGAAAAAGGGTAATGGGCCAGGCTGAGGAGAAAACGGGTCAACGACATGACGACAAATGGGCCGATGGCCTGATGACTGAGCGGACTTGTCCGCGAGGGTTTTGGTTTGCACTTTCGGACGAAACCAAATAAAAATAAAGACAACGGACGAAGTAAAACGAAAGAACTCTACGCGAATTTTTGAAATTCACAAGGAAAGAAAAACGGTTTTAAAATTTAGTGATTTTTAATATTGTTATAATTTATACTAGAACCTCTAAAATTTTTTATATTTATCAGCTAAGGGAGCAACATTTAACAATATTTACAGGCTAAAAATTAGTCTGCGCGTCAACACGCGCGTTTATTTTCTAGTTCTTATTAAAAGCGTATATACCCATGTATGCCTAATATTTTTAGGATCGAGTTGCAATTGCTGAATCTTGCTTGGAGCACTTTGAGCCTTGCACGTTCACACTGGCCTTGACGTCGGTCTTGACCGTGGTTTAGTGGACAAAGTGGTGGTTGGGCTGGTTTATTGCCAACGTAAGAATCAGAAGCGAAGTACCATTGCTTGTACTACTGTATAGTATTCCATCAGAAGTAATTGTCTCTGTCGAGTGTGTTAAATACGTGGTCTAAATTTCAGCATATATTATATTTGGATTACTGGATTAGATTTCTAACAGGACTTCTAGTCTATTTCTAATATGACTTTTAGTCTATTTCTACTAAGGCCCTATTTGGTAGGGATTCTCGGGGGTGATTCTCAGTCGAATCCATTAGACCTGAGCCAAACAGGCAAAAATGATTCTGATTCTCAGCCGAATCGATTCACAGTGATTCCCAAATTTACATATGAATAGAGAATCGGGCAAAAGGCAGCTTCTCGTGGGAATCCAACGAACCAAAAATGAAAATACCCACAACAATTTGCGAAAATTACCCACCTACCACTAGGGTATACCCCCCAGTCCGTCCCATCCCTCCGGCCTCTCGCGCGCCGACGCCGGCCTTGGCCTCCCTTACCGCCCTCCGGCCTCCCGCACCGACGCCGGCCCCCGGCCTCCCGCGCGCCGACGCCGCCCTTTGGCCTCCCGCGCGCCGACGCCGGCCTCGGCCTCCCCTGCCGCCCTCCGGCCTCCCGCACCGACGCCGGCCCCCGGCCTCCCGCGCGCCGACGCCGCCCTAGGCCTCCCCTGCCGCCCTTTGGCCTCCCACGCGCCGACACCGGCCTCGGCCTCCCCTGCCGCCCTCCGGCCTCCACCGCGCCGACGCCGCACTCGGCCTCCCGCGCCGGCGCCGACCTCCGGCCTCCACCGCGCCGATGCCGGCCTCGGCCTCCCACGCGTCGACGCCGGCCTTGGCCTCCCCTGCTGCCCTCCGGCCTCCCGCACCGACGCCGGCCCCCGGCCTCCCGCGCGCCGACGCCGCCCTTTGGCCTCCCGCGCGCCGACGCCGGCCTCGGCCTCCCCTGCCGTCCTCCGGTCTCCACCGCGCCGACGCCGCCCTCGGCCTCCCGCGCGGCGACGTTGCCCTTTGGCCTCCCGCGTGCCGATGCCGCCCTCGGCCTCCCCTGTCGCCCTCCGGCCTCCTGCGCCGACGCCGGCCCCTGGCCTCCCGCACGCCGACGCCGCCCTCGGCCTCCCCTGCTGCCCTCCGGCCTCGCGCGCCGACGCCGGCCTCCCTTATCCAGTGAGCTCTCCCATTTCTTTTTTTTAAAGAGCAAGTACAGAACAATGCCCCGAGAAGACACTATTCTTCACTTGCTGTTTAAAAAAATAAATGGAATAGTAGTTCCATTTATTTTTTTTAAATAGCAAACGAAGAACAGTAGAACAGTGTCTTTTATTTCTTTTTCTAGACTACAAGTAGAGAACAGTGTCTCCTATATTTTTTTAAATAACAAGTAGACAATAGTGAGCAGTAATATATATATTTTTTAGTGAGTAGCAGTATATTTATATGGAAGTATATATAAATCTCTTGCTAATACAGGGGTAGTATAGATAATTTATCTGAAAGTTCTCCTATTAGAATCTAGAGCTAATGTTTTTAGCCAAACGCCTAATCGTACTGATTCCGATTCTCTTCAGTATCTGATTCAGCAAGAATCAGAATCAAAATCACAGAATCATTGAATCAGGAGCTCTACCAAACGGGCCCTAAGACTCCTAGATTTATTCCCTTTTCTTGTAAGCCGTATGGGAAGGCGCGACGTTCCATTGTTATTCTCCTACGTTTATAATCAACTTCTTAGTAGTGATTATTACCGGTCGGAGTTTGTAGTTTTTCCCCGCAAGAGTTTTTCACATAAAAATTCGTGTCTTTATTTGCATCTTTTTTTTCTAACAAGTGGCATCAGAACATTAGAGATCGACGTACGTCGCCGCCACTGTCGTCTTCTCATCGGTGCATAGCATATCGTCCCTCTGCGTGCGCCACGAGGTTAACAAAGAACAAGAATTCGTATCAAAGGGTGTAAAATTTTTTGGAGAAAATTACTAAGCGCACACGGAATTCCTACCAGGAGTTCTTCATGTCTTCGCTTCGTGCACCAAGAGGTGTACCCAAAGGTTCGCGTATCTACTAGGTTTACCCAAATTTTACACCAGCAAATTCAGGAATTAATTTCTATACGATCTACCGCTCCTGTACCGAGATACAAGATTTTCACTATGGCAAGTGAAGATGCGAGCAGTACTAGGACAACAAGATTTAGATGATGCGCTATATGGATTCAACAACAAGAGGCTCAATGATTGGTCCGACGATAAGAAGAGAAGAGACTGAAAGGGTATGGCACATATCTATCTTCATCTATCTAATAATATTTTACATGAGGTGCTTAAGGAGAAAACAGCCATAGCATTGTGGTTGAAACTGGATCAGATATGCATGACAAAGGATCTGACCAGTAAGATGCACCTGAAGCAAAAGTTGTTCTTATACAAATTACAAGACGATGAGTCTGTAATAAATCATTTCTCTACTTTCAAGGAAATTGTTGCCGACCTTGAGTCTATGGAGGTAAAGTATGATGAAGAGGATTTAGGTCTTATTCTATTGTGTTTATTGCCTAGCTCATATGCAAATTTCAGAGATATCATTCTTTATAGCCATGATACTCTAACTTTGCAAGAAGTTTATAATGCTTTGTATGCCAAAGAGAAGATAAAAAAGATGGTACTATCTGAGGATTCAGGTTTACAAGCAGAAGGCTTGGTTGTTCGGGGCAGGCAAAAGGAGAAGAACACAAACCAATCAAGAGACAAAAGTTCTGACAGCCACCGTGGGAGATCAAAGTCTAGAGGCATGTATAAGTCATACAAAATACTACAAGAGAGGTAGACATGATATCTCCGAGTGTTGGAAGTTGTAGAATAAAGAAAAGTGCAACGGAAATTATAGACCGAAAGGTAAGAAAGAAAATGAAGGTAAAGCTGCTGTTGCTACTGATAATAGTTCTGATGGAGATGTACTAGTTGCTT
This sequence comes from Oryza meyeriana var. granulata, assembly GCA_003991445.1. NCBI lineage: Eukaryota > Viridiplantae > Streptophyta > Magnoliopsida > Poales > Poaceae > Oryza > Oryza meyeriana. Next base: position 158,237 of record RYFJ01000348.1, read on the forward strand.
ATGCTGGTTGTGCGCAAACTAGTGATCAATGGATCCTTGATACTGCATGCACCTATCATATGTGTCCAAATAGGGATTGGTTTGCCACCTATGAACTTGTTGAAAGTGGTACTGTGTTGATGGGTGATAACACGCCATGCAAGGTTGCAGGTATTGGTTTAATTTAGATCAAGATGTTTGATGGTTGTATCAGAACATTGTCAGATGTGCGGCATATCCCATGTTTGAAGAAAAATCTCATATCTTCATGTACTCTTGATCAAAAAGGATACAAATATTCCAGAGGCAACGAAATTTTGAAGGTAATAAAAGGCTCTCTTATTGTGATGGAAGCTGATATTAAAAGTGCCAGCTTGTACCATCTGCAGGATACTACGGTATTAGAATTGAGCAAGAGAGGATTGCTAGATGGTCAAAGCATCGAAAAGCTGAATTCTGTGAGCATTGCATCTTTAGCAAGCATAAGAGGGTAAAATTCAACACATCAACACATACTACAAAAGGTATTCTTGATTATGTGCATTCTGATTTATGAGGGCCTGCTTGTAAGACAGCTCTAGAAGGTGCTCGTTATATGATGACTATCATTGATAATTATTCTCGAAAAGTTTGGCATTATTTTATAAAGCACAAGTAACAAGCGTTTTCTGTATTTAAAGAGTGGAAGGCTATGGTTGAAAGATAGACCGAAAGGAAGGTGAAAATACTTCATTCTGACAATGGGATGGAGTTCTGTTCTAAGCAGTTTAAATCATATTGCAAGTCTAAAGGCATTGTGAGGCACTACACCGTTTATCATACACCTCAACAAAATAGTGTAGTTAAGCATATGAACATGACAATTATATTAAAGGCTCATTGCATATTGTCAAATGATGGTTTGTTTAGACAGTTTTGAGCGGAAGCCGCTTCCACCGCTTGCTATCTTATTAATCGATCACCCAGTACTGCCATTGATAAGAAGACTCTAATTGAGCAAAAAGTAAGTGTGCAGGTGGAGCACTTGGGCAGTTCAGGACACGTACCAGAAAATGAGAATATTGCAATTGACCAAGAACACATATTACTGAAGATTCAGATTATTCTATTGTTAAGCAGCCGTCACAACATACTATTGCACTTGATAGGGCAAGGAGAACTATCAAACGACCTCAAAGATTAATTGAAGAAGCAAACATAGTTACTTATGCTTTGAGTATGGCAGAAGAAATTGAAGGTAATGTAGAACCTTCTATATATTATGAGGCTATTATTTCTGATGATTGCAATAAGTGGATAGTTGCTATGCATGATGAGATGGAGTCACTTGAAAAGAATAGTACTTAGGAACTAGTGAAATTGCCTATGTAACGCCCTAGCATTAGGCGTAAAAACTTAATTTAATAAAAATCCTATTCGCGAAAATTGAGTTTTAATTGTTGTCGTGCCACGTGCCAAGATCTCCATCTTTCCCTGAATCAACCCTCTATGCCCAATTCAATTCAAGTCCCTGTTTCCCCAAGTCACCAAAGTCCAAACTCCATCCCTTATTTAGATTCCCCAAGTAAATCCCAAATCAATTCCAAATAAATCCCCTATTGATCCATCCAAATAAATTCACAAAAATCAAAATCTCATCCCTCATTTAAAACCCTCCAATTTAACCCTTTGGTAATTTCCCAAGAAATCCAAGAAAAAACAAAAACTTCCTGTGCATATGGGCCTCAATCCCCGGCCCAGTTCTATGCGTCCCTTTCCTTGGCCCGCTCAGCCTCCCCACGCTGTGCACGCGACACGTGCCCCTCCACGCGTCGAGTCCACGCAGGGGGAGAAGATGAGCGCTCCTATTTCTTTTCCTCGTCCGACCTCTCTCTCTCCCGTCCGCCGCCTAACATCGCCAATTCAAATCTTGCTCGCCGCACCTTGGATACCACCGTTTTCCACCCGGTCGCCGACCGACAGTACCGCCGTCGTCACCACTCTGCACCGATGACCTCCCTGTCTCCACTCGCCATCAGCGGAGCTCGCTTGGCTTTATGCCGTCATCCTCGCTCGCGTTACCGCTGTTGCCGCAAACCGCCAAGCACCGGACGAGCTCGCCTGCCCCGCTGTCCCAAAAGTTGGAGGAAAAACGTTCTTTTTCTCCCCCTCTCCCTCTCTTTTTCCCGAGAGCCATCGGCTTCCATCCTTTTCCCTCTCTCCCCGCTACGAATCTCTGCCTCGCCCCGTCGTGGCTCGCAGTGGAGCGTGTCCGCTGACCTTGCCCACTGTCCTCGCGAGGACCGTGCTAGCTCGCCACCACCATGGGAAATCCCCATGGCGCGCTTGTGTGACCGACCTTGCCCATCACCTATAAAAGCCTCGCCCTGGGCAGAGCCCCTCCTCCGAGAACTCTCACCACCATCGAACTCCTAGGAGCTGCGCTGACTGGAGCCCACGCCACTCAGAGACTGTCGACGCCGCCGGTCCCCGCTTCTCCACCCGTCCGTGCCGAGGCACGAACGATCACATTTGTGCCACCAGCGCTCGTCACTGCATTCCCTACCTCGGTAGCTTACCCATCCCCGTTCTTCCTCTCTGCCTCTCCCCAAGATCACGTGAACGACCGCCGAGTGCCCTTGGAGCCTAGCTCTCCGCCGTAGACACCACGCCACGATCGTCGTACCGCGGCCTCTTTGTATCGCCGTTGACCGCCCCCTAGCACCTAGCATTCTTGCCACCGCACCAAGGAATCGTCTCCTGATTGCGTCGGGAGCCCCCGATCGTGCCGAATCGTTCTATGGGAGCCCACAGGAGGAACGCCCAAATTGTCGCCGCCGTCGGGTATCCTCGCGATTCCCCGCCTCCGGCCTCCTCTCTGCAAATCCGAGCCATTAACTCTATTCGCCTCGCCCTCCTCTTCGCACCGGTGGTTTCGTCGTCGTCGGAAACCCCCACGTTTCGCTCTGACGAACCGCACCGCCGTGGGCCGTCTGATCCCGTCACTGTTCTTCTTCTACCTCACCTCGCGCGGCTGGGAACCTAGGCCGCTCTCCCTCGTCGTACGGTCTACCAGAACCGGGTGGCTGCAAGTGGGTCCGCCATCTCCTGTGCGCCCTGAACCGAAGCCCCGCACTGAGTCCACCGCGCACCCGTGCTCGTCCCTTCGTGAGCCCGTCTTCTCGTAGACCCGCGGCTCACATTGGGCCCCCCTCGTCGGGTCGGATCCACATGTCTGGAGCCGCCTCGCCTCACTACCCCCGAACCACTAACAGCAGGCCTCGTTAGCCAGGTTGGGCCCCACTAGTCAGAAACTGCCGCCCCCAGCCTAGCTAGGCCGAAGCCAAACCGGCCTATTTCCCCTGTGTCCCGAGGCCGTCCCCTGTCTTGGGCCTAGCCCACTACATCCCTGCCCCTATGACCTTCCCCCAGCGGCTGACCGATGGCCCCTGGCTGTCAGCGGCCCAGGGAGGATTAATTGAGAGAAATCTTTCTTTTTCTTTTTCAATATTCCAGAAAAGCCCAAAAACCTCCTAAAATTCATATCACTCCAACCGTTCGTCCGATTGACTCCGTTCTAGTTCTAGAAATTTTCTAAAATTGAGATCTTTCTAATGGCACACTTAGAAATCTCTAATAGGACTATTATACTAGCCGTTTTGTTCATAACGCATGTAGCGTTAGAGTCCGAGGAGCCACAGGACGAGGAATTCGAAGACGAAGCTGTAGGACTTGAGCAAGGCAAGTCACCTTTGATCATCTTGAGCCCATATTTGCGGAACTATGTACTTTAATTGCCAAATTGCATACACTAGACTACACGGAGATAGTTCTCGGCCGCGGTCGCGAGACGACCGATAGGCTACCAACCTAATTGTTGCATGATTTACTTGATTGATTGTGTTTTCCCTTAAACATTCTTGTCACCTCCATTGACAGATCCCGGTACCTGTGTTGACTGGCACGGTACCGGTGATCACCTATCAAATTTAAAAATGACTACGATGGGTAAAACTTGGGTTTGAAAAACATTGGAAAATCCGACACTTGGGTCAGTGCCTTGAAAATAAAATGGTTTATAAAAACCACGGTGTGGGGATCGTGCCAGCGGGACAAGTCTCTCGCACTGTAGCTAACGACCGATTCCTTTAGAATTTCATCCGAACGTACGACAGTACAACCACATGGGTGATATGGGATAACTCCTGGCTGAGTAAAGAGTCGCCCAGGGACGCCTTGCATGCCAATGGACTGTGGATCATGTGGGAGGGCATCGGGGTTGCCTCCTGGGTTCCTGGTACAACATGGTCAAGGACCTACCCTGTGATTGGTCGAGGACCCCTCCAGTTGGCATGCGGTAACCTGGGTGGACTCCGGAAATGCCTTGTCGCGAAAACCATAGTCACCAGTCATGTCCGTTCATTTGCGAGTTGGGTGATAGGGTAAGTCGCGTCGTGTGGTTAAAGTGTATCCCCTCTGCAGAGGTTTAAACTATTTGAACAGCCGTGCCCGCGGTCATGAGCAGATGAAAGGTGATTCCTTAGTGTAGTTTTGTTTGACTACTATTTGCGAAGGATGTTTGCAAATTGGGAATCTGATTTCGGAAATGATGTGATGCTGTCGAGGACAGCTAGGCTATGGGCTCGATGATGTTGGATCAGTTGGTGGAGCTGGATCCTGGAGGCTAACTCTTGTGAGTTGTGCCGAATCAAAGATTGATACAAAATCACTCCGATCCGAGTAAGACCGCACCTCGCCTCGATTATTGAGAAGCACACACTTAGACTATTCCAAAAGGAATTTAAATGAAACGAATTACAAAACAACTAGCCACTCGTTGAAGCTTGCATAAGCCACTTTAGTTCCCATGACTTGTTGAGTACGCTAGTACTCACCCTTGCTCTATATATATCTATCCTTCCCCCAGTGCTGGAAGACAAGTGGGATCCAACTGACGAGGAGTTCTTCCAGGAGCAGGCTGGCTTCGAGGAGTTTTAGGGTTTCGGTTTAGTTCCTAAGTCGCGCTTGTGGCTTTAGGCTAGTTTTCGTTTCCGCTCTTTTGCTATTGTATCATTGTGAACTCAGGGTATGGCCACAGTTCCAACTTGGATGCAAGACTACGTCTAATAATAAAGACAAGTTGTGCCAGGACGATTCCATTGCCTGTTGTGCCAGCACTATATTCCTGGGACTGGTACAGGTTTGAAGGTCATTTGTACGGCTTAGACTCATCCTTCATAGAAAGTTAGTTTAGGGCGTGACACCTAAGGAGAATAAGCCTATCCATTGCAAGTGGATTTTCAAAAGAAAGGAATGTATGTCTCTAAGTGATGAGGCAAGATATAAAGTAAGGTTGGTTGCTAAAGGTTATAGCTAGATTCCAGGTATTGATTTCAATGATGTTTTTTCCCCAGTTATGAAGCATAGTTCAATTCGCACTTTACTCAGTATTGTTGTAATGCATGATTATGAACTAGAGCAATTAGATGTTAAAACTGCATTTTTACACGGGGAGTTAGAAGAGGACATCTATATGGAGCAACCTAAAGGTTTTGTTGTTCCTGGAAAAAAAATTAGTATGTAGGTTGAAGAAGTCTATTTATGGATTGAGGCAGTCGCCTAGACAGTGGTATAAGAGATTTGACTCTTTCAAGCTTTCTCAGAATTTTAGAAGATCAAATTTTGATAGTTGTGTTTATCTAAAAATTGTTAATGGTTTAGCCATATATTTGCTTTTTTATGTCGATGATATGTTAATGGCTGCTAAAGACAAATCAGAAATAGTAAAATTAAAAGCACAATTGAGTAGTGAGTTTGAGATGAAGGATTTGGGTGCAGCAAAGAAAATTCTCGGTATGAAAATTACTAGAAAAAGACAGTCTGGCAAGTTATAGCTTAGTCAGAAAGATTACATTGAAAAGGTGCTTCGTTGATTTCATATGCATGATGCAAAACCAATGAGTACTCCTTTAACTGCACATTTTAGACTAGCTTCAAATTTATATCCATAGTCAGAATATGATGTCGAGTACATGTCTAGAGTTCCATATTCAAGTGCAATTGGTTCATTTATATATGCCATGATATGTTCTCGTCCTGACTTATCATATGCATTGAATGCTGTCGATCGATACATGGCTATTCAGTGGATTTTCAAATATTTGCGAGGTACTTCTAATGTTTGTTTGTAATTTGGAAGTTCTAGAGATGGACTTGTTGGTTATGTGAATTCAGATTTTGCTGGAGATTTGGATAAAAGAAGATCACTCACAGATTATGTTTTCACTGTTGGAGGTTGTGTTGTTAATTGAAAGACAAGTTTGCAAGCAACTGTTGCCTTATCTACTATTGAAGCAAAGTATATGGCTATTTCTGAAGCTTGTAAGGAAGCTATTTGGATTAGAAGCTTGTACACTGAGCTTTGTGGAGATACGTCTTGCATTAATATATTTTGTTATAGTCAAAGTGCAATATGACTAACAAAAGATCAGATGTTCCATAAGAGAACAAAGCACATTGATGTGAGATATCACTTTATTCGATGTGTTATTACTGAAGGTGATATCAAAGTTTGTAAGATAAGTACTCATGATAACCCAGCTGATATGATAATAAAGCCAATTCTTGCAACTAAGTTTGAGTTTTGCTCAAGTTTGATTGGTGTTACAGTATAGTCCTAGAGACTATTTGGTGCGGTTATTTTACCTACTTGAGGTGTTGTTTGATGATTTATATGCTACAAGAAAAATTCGTCTCAAGGTGGAGATTGTTAATACATGATCCGAATTTCAGCATATATCATATTTGGATTACTGGATTAGATTCCTAATAGGATTTCTAGTCTATTACTAATAGGATTTCTATTTCTACTAGAACTTCTAGATTTATTCCCCTATATATATTTCTTGTAAGCCGCATGGGAAGGCGTGACGTTCTATTGTTATTCCCCTGCGTTTGTAATCAACTCCTCAATAGTGATTATTGCCGGTCGGCGTCTGTGGTTTTTCCCCACAAGAGTTTTTCACATAAAAATTTATGTCTCTATTTATATCTATTTTTCTAACAGAGTGCATGGCAGCTCAGCCTTGTGAGGGGTGGGTCTACTGTAGCAGGACAGGGTTAGCCAACCCGATAACTTTTGATAAAACCTAGAGCTAAATTGCTTATACATAGAAAGTAATATCATGATTTAAGAATAATTTGATATGCACACTATAATACCGGTGTCTTAATCTTTTGGATTTGCCACTGAGCTGTGACCCCACAAATAATCGGGCAATAAATAGATCTAGCGGCATATAACCGCGAGAATTTAGATTAGTATTACTAAGTATAGATGCGAAAATCGACGGTGATCGGATTTTCAAGTTGTGTGGGTACTTCTTTTATCTCAAAATATAAATATTTCTAAAGTTTTTTATAGAAATTATGGAGAGAAGTGAAAATAAATAAGAGGTGGTTGTGATTGAATGAGATGAGTGAGTAGAAAAAAGTTACTATATTCTTGAATAAATTTTGAATGCTATTAATTGTTACAGAGAGAGTAGTAATGATTTTATAAACAAATGCTTAGGTGCATATGATGAATTTTTTATTTTTATATTCATTTAATAAAATATTTACAAAAGTATATTTTTGTTTCAAAATTTTACAAAAATATACCCCCAACGTCCTCTGGGAGGGCGTTTTTTATAAATCGCCCTCCCAGAGGGTGATTTGATGACGTGGCTGACGGCCGTCAGCACTTTTACAGGCGGCCCGCCGGTCACTCAAAAACCGCCTTCCTAGAGGGCGGTTTTTAGGTGGCCAGGGGGCCACCTACAAAATGGCCACTTCTTTTGTTTCTTTTTTTCGCTCTTTTTTTGTTTTTTTTCGGCATCTTTTATGTTTTTTTTGTAACTAGGAACTCAAGAACAACAAAACCTTAGGAAGGTGCAACTCAAACCGATGTAAGATGTGGCCTATAGAAATTTGTGAGCGTGCTTTAAAACCCGTGCTGAAACTTCAGACCTCGAAAACTTAATCTTCCTGACTGAATTTCGCAAAACTTTTTCAGACAAACCCGACGAAGCTAGGGAGAACCTTCTAGGAAATTTTCTGTAGATGTCTACAAAATATTTATTTGCCCAATTTCGAGACCGCCTGCAAAAGTGCTAACGGCCGTCGGTCAGTCACGTCATCAAATCGCTCTCTAGGAGGGTGATTTTATAAAAAACGCCCTCCCAAAAGGCGTTGGGGGTATATTTTTGTTAAATTTTCAAATAAAAATATACTTTTGTAAATATTGTTTAAAAAAATATAAAAATAAAAAAATTCTGCATATGATTGTATCTGGGCCGTTGGATGCAGACCAAACGGCCTACAGTGTAGTGTAGGGCTTAGCCAATGCTCTACGGCCCATGGGCTAAATTGAGGGCCCACCAGGCAGCACGCGCTCTCTCCCCACCAGTAAAGCCCTAGCCTCCTCGAGCCGCACCCGTATAAAGAGGCAGACCTCTCCCTCCCTCCCCGCCGCCACTCGCCGCAGCTTCTCGACCAGACAGCGAGCGCCTCCGAAACCCTAGCCCCCGCGGCCGCCAAAATGGTACGCTTCTCTCCTCCCCGTCCTCCTCTCTCTTCGCCGCACGTCGCATGGGAAGATCGTAAGCGTGCTTGCACCCGTGCCGATCCGCGGCACCGTGAAAGCCGTCTTTTCCCCTGCTCTTCTCGATTTGTAGTACGCGTTCTTATTCATGTTGATCTGCCGTAGATGAGAGATCTGGAGCCGTAGATGAGAGATCTTGAGCCAGATGAGATGCTAGGTTGTCGATGCGTTTCGGGGTCTAGCGATTTTAGCATGGAGATGCTTTAGAGGTATTTTTCATGTTGATAGGCACGGTCCTTGGTGTGGTTATGTCATTGTTGTCTTCAATGCTTATTGTATGATTGTTTTTAAAGAGTGGGTAGAGACCAGATTATTGTCGTCAAGATAGACGTATTTCCCGAGCTGTTCTGGAATGCAGAAAAATTTGTAATGGGCTATACCTAGGTAATTTGTATTGTTTTTATCCAATTAGGCACTTGTGTGAAAATTGCCACCATCTTCCTTCAATGACATGGGATGAATTTAATTTTTTAGTGCTAAAATTGTTTGGTAATCTTGTCCGGCTTGACTTATGGGCTCCTATGATGGCATGGAATCTTTGAGACCTGACTTATGATGACAAACATAAGCATATTTTCTGAGGATCCAATCGAGGTTTTGCCTTTGGTTTGTTGAATTTGTGTCTTTACTCTTGCAAAAAGAGGATAAACATTTGCTTCCGGTTATGCACATTTGATTGTGTTGTGTGTAGGCCTTTTATGTGCTTTCCAACAAACACTATTTGTTAAACTGAGCGCTATTGTTTCAAAATTTGTTATATATAGGTGAACGTTCCCAAGACCAAGAAGACCTACTGCAAGAACAAGGAGTGCAGGAAGCACACCCTTCACAAGGTCACTCAATACAAGAAGGGTAAGGACAGCCTGTCTGCCCAGGGAAAGCGCCGTTATGACCGTAAGCAGTCAGGATATGGTGGTCAGACCAAGCCTGTTTTCCACAAGAAGGTATTGACAGTTTATTTGTGATTGCCCAGTGCTATGTGTGACTGTTGCTGTTTATTAGAAACATATGTTCATGATTGATTTATCAGTGCTATATGTGTTTGTTCAATATAAACATGTGGTGGTAATAACCATCATGTAATTTTAATGCCTTTGCCGTTGTGCTGTGCATTTAACATATTATGATACATTGTTCCTGTTTTTCAGGCAAAAACCACCAAGAAGATTGTGCTGAAGCTGCAATGCCAAAGCTGCAAGCACTACTCCCAGCACCCCATCAAGGTATTGTTCATTCTCTAGAGCTGAAAATTCTCATGAATCAACATCTTTTTGGATTGTGTTGGATGCTCACTTCCCTACTTCTGTGCAGAGGTGCAAGCATTTTGAGATTGGTGGAGACAAGAAGGGGAAGGGAACATCTCTTTTCTAAATTGCTTGCTACCTACTGGATACTGAAGTTGTGGGTCTACTGTGCTTCATATTTCAATGTTGTTAGGAGCTTAATTTAAGCAGGCCTTATAATGTGCAAGTTACATTGTCTGACTTTACTCTAGCGAGGGTTGACTTTCTGCCGAATCAAATTTTGTTGCTTAATTCTCGTTGAATTCAATGTGATGCATTGTCTGTTTTGCACTGGTGTCTGATATTATGACGAGTCCATTTCTCGTATCCTTCAGTTAGTGCTTTTGTACCACTGGTTTGTACCATGCGATGACCTAGAGCGACCCGCTTAACATTGTGTCAACAATGTGATGACCTAGAGTAACGCATTTAATCAAATTGAGCGACATGGATATGAATTTTGGACCAGTCAAATCCTCAGGGATAAGCATTTGTATTTATCGTTACTGTACCAGAATTTGTTCCGCGTATCTTTTCCATTAGGCGCGGATGCGAGCGACTTGTAAACAGCGTTTACCCTGGTGGTAAGCCTAGTAACCACGGTCGGTTACCAGTGAACAGGGCAACAACCGGATGAAATTAACTTTTAAGTAAATTTCATGAAACTGATTAAGAATGTATATCACATAGCTACATATTTAAGGCATTGTATCACTACTAAATTTTAGAGTTTAGATCTATAGCACTATTATTTTCTAAAAGTTACAAAAGTTATAGTTTTGCGATAAAATTGATGTTAAATTTGTAGTTTTATGATATGATACTTAAATCTATAAGTTTATAGTTTCGTGAATAATTTAGTGCTAAATCTGTAATCCTCTAAATCTGTGATACACATCCTTAAATTTGTAGTTTTGAGATAGGTTAGTTAAAATATCTATAGTTTTGCAAAATTTACTCTTAATTTTTTGTTTAATTTTTTTAAACTAAAAAGTGTCCGTGTGTTGCAACGGGAAAACTATACATTTCAAATGAATTGTGATGGTAGTATTTATGTGTTATGGATTGTGACTTTAACTTGCGTGGCTAGATATTGGTTTAAGCTCGCCTCACGAAAATCACTTCACACTAAATGACAGAAGGAAATGACACCTTGAAATCAATGAAACAAATCGCGTACCATCTCATAATGAAAAAAATAGATAGGACTTGTTGCCGAGAAGCACAAACATAATAACCAAACCGTATCACCTAATATGTATTCTAATTAGATCAAGATTGGCATTGCAGTAGATTAATAGCTATATGTTTTAATTTTCTATGTATAAATCTAATTTGGCCATTCACGCTTAAAAGGTAATGTATGTTTTCATGTAACTTTGATCTCATATATATATATGTGTGTGGCTTTATAGTTGTCATTTATCCGGAGTCCTTTGAATTTGTGTAACTCTCAGGGGCGGTTCTAGAGGGTGGTTCGGTGGGCCTTGGACCACCTTAGAATTTAGCTTAGAAGTACCCCACCCAAAAAACCAGCCCACTAACTGAACAGCCAAATATTGTAGCACATTAGGTCTGGGAAGGAAGGGAAGTAGCAGAGAAGCAGAAACCAGAACGGCGCCGCAACCTCCCGACTCCCGACTCCCGCAGCCGTCGCTCGCCGCGCCGCCTGTGCCCACCGGTCGCACGCCGCCCGTGTGCCGCCGCCTCCCGACTCCCGCAGCCACGCCGCCCGTGCCCGCCGGTCACGCGCCGAGCCGCTGCCAAGGAGGAAGGGAGCATCGGCGCTAGCGTCCGGGGCTCCCCGTCCCAGTGCTCGCCCAGGCGCCCAGCTGGGCAGGGTGCATCGGCGCACGGGCGCAGGGCGCAGGCCAGCAGCGCCGGCCGCCGGCGATGCATCGCCGTCTCGACTCCCACATCGTGCATCGTCGACCCGTCGTCCCCTCGGCGGCTCGGTGCCAGCCTCCTAGGCCTCGACGGCCTGCGACTTCCCCAAGCTCTCAATTTCTCAAAGCCTCAAAGATATAACTTTCGGTCTTTGCCTCAAATTGCAGTGACAATATTTAACTTATCTATGTTGTAACTTTTGCAAATTTGAACCTAAATGCTGATTTTAAGCAATTTGCGATGCTATGAGATACTATCGCTATATTTGTATCGTATTTTGACTTAATTTTACATATGTATATTGAGTTTCTTATGTTATGGAAGTTTGGCATGTTAAGAAAGACCACCCAACAAAAAAATTCCTAAAGCCACCACTGGTAACTCTGTATTAGTATATGTACTCCTTCTCCTATGATGGTGTTAAACTGGAATGGGAATAGAAAACGGTTAGTACTTGAGCTTGGACAGCAACATTTGTTTGGGTTGGAATTTAATAAGTAGGTAAAGATATCTTGGAAGCATGTTACTATAATTAATAAAAAACCAAGTAATTAGGTGTGATTAAATACTAAAACCTTTGGCTGGTGCCAATCTTAATGAAAGAACAGATGCAACTTTCTCTTACCTCAAGTATCATGCGGAGAGAAATCGGGTCGAAATTGGATGGTAGCCGTTTGGCGGCAGCAAGGTCATGTGGGCTTTTATTTGGCATGGACTCAAGCAAAGGTTCATCCGTTCTTGGCTGTGTACACAGCATCCGATTTGAGTTCTCTGTTTTTCCTGTGGTGTGGCGAGCGCTATCTAGTGATGAACGACACAAGCGACGGACGACGACAAAAATATCTTTACGAAAGAGAGTTGTATGGGAGTCGAACGACATAATAAAAATTGGTGAAAATAACTTTAATTTTTATAATAAGTAAAGATTGATAGGATTATTAGATACTTACCATTACGTGATATTATAGTAGCGTGGTATGTGAAAGTAGTCTCAACAATCTAACAGTCGTAGATTATGTTTATTGTTATAATCATCATTCCACTAAAACCAACGGTTGGTATTCTCAGCGTCTATATCATCCAGCATTGCTGCCGATGACATTGATAATGATAATGTATCTACTGAAATGCGGTTATTTCAAACAGACCCGTGCTGATTGGATTGCTATAGATTCTATATGATAAATGGATATGCAAGTAACAACATCAAAGAGTGCCATCACAGTGATCTTCCCAAAAAGCACGAAAGAAACATCTGGATTGGAAGCTAAAGCTCTGGCCTTTAGATCCCAGAAAAGCTGTTCTTGATTCAAGAACAGATCGTCATTTGGGGTATATGCTTCCTCTAAAAGCTAGAATTCTCATACATGTAGGAAAATCGCAAAACAAGTTGAGCTAAAGTCCAATGCTGAATCCATCCCAGAGATCTCAGTGAGCAAATGGCACAACGCCAGTGGGACTATTCAGGATTCCAGGGCCATGCCCTGTACCCATCACCAGCAACAAAACAAGCCGGCTGGGCTGTACCATGGCAAGCATGCAGCCATGCAGGGCTACTGCTCTTCCATCTCCTCGTGAGACATGACAAATCGAACGGTAGCCCCCAAATCATTCTGAACCACACCTCGTTTTGGACCACAAAATTTGGGGGCAGCAAAAGGGTCAAGAAAAAAAAAATCTAACAGCTTTATTTAGGCAGATCCACCTCTCTACATCATCATAGTCATAGTAGAAGAACGCGACGAATTTAGAAACAACATCGGCAGCTAAACCTAGAGAAGAAATTGAAAAAAAAGATCTAATATATTACAAGGGATCCTTCATAACATGTTACATTCCGAGCACCGAGACGACTTGTGGCGAAGACGGTGCCATTTCCATGTTGAAGGCAGTTACTGCTTCGCCTGAAAAAATGAGTTTTTTTGTGTCAGAGATTCAGAATTTTATATTCATGAAATGGCTCTTTGAGAAATGTGATTTGGTAAAAGAACACGTGTGAAATCTACCTGAGAGTAGATGAAAGTTCCAAGAATTGCAATGGCTGCTCCGAGTGCGTTGATGGGCTGGACCGGCGTGTGGAAGATGATGATGGAGGCGACAATGACAGAGATCCTCTTCATGGTGTTGCCAATGCTGAATGTCAGCGGCGAGATCTCGTCCAGCGACATGTAGGAAACTTGGTTGTACAAGTGGTAGAACACACTTTGCGCCGCCACCCACCTACAACCACAGAGAAATTCATAGCCACATGAATCAGCTGGATTATCACACAAAAATATCAAATCTTGATATTTCTTATTTCTCTTTCAGAATGAACTAACAAAGGGCGAAAAGCACCAATGGAGACATCTGACTACAATTTTCTGTCTCCTGCAGAAGAAGTTGCTGCTTAGGAGGAAATGATAATGATATGACAATCCTATATTACTCGCTAATGGTTCTTTCATAGAACTTAATAAGTGATTGCATCAAGATTGTGATGTTATTGAAAGTACAAGAGTTGCATGGTGACACTGTTTGAAAACTTAGATCAAACTCTTAATAGAATTTTGCCCAATTAATATAAAAAATCCCAACTGACGTGATGGCTGTGATAGTGAAATGCTGACAATCGGTACAAAGGATCATGTGAGCTCACCAGACGAAGTTGGGACCGATCTCGGCGACGGCCTTCTGCCAGCCCGCAGCCCACACCTTGGGGCCCTCCATGGCGAAGGCGAAAGGGAGGAGGATCACCAGCGAGAGCATGGAGAGGCAAGCGTAGTAGTTCATCCCGCTCACTGACTTGCCCTTCATCCCTTTCTTGGAGAATATGTTCCGGAACACGAATGCGAGGTTTGAGATCATTGCACCCATGAATCCTGAAACGATTTCAGCAAAACATGATGAACAATTGAACATTTTCATCCAAAACATGTCAACCAGAGTGATGTGTCAAATCTATGAACAAATTGTGCACCTTTTGTGGCTGGTGTATATGCAAACAGTGTGAAATTTCATTATCTGACATAAGAAAACATATTTTTCATTTGGAGATAGAAGTGTCCAATTATGGTCTCAGAATTGATGGACAGTTCTGAAAATTGTTCAAGATAATATCTTTTTTCAACCAAAAAGTGACGATATTTCTGGTGTATCTGCTGCAAGTATCTCCGAGATTCAGGTGAACACAGAGATGCAGAATACTGCTCACCAGTCATGTTGAAATTGAGCTCGGTGACGGCGGCGAGGGCGCATCCACCGATGATCGGGAGGAGGGAGAAGTACACCGGCGCCGGGAAGTGCTCGCCGAGGAAGAACCTCGAGACGAGCACGCTGAACGCCGGCTCGCCGCTCTTGATGATGTGGGTAAACGACACGGCCACCTTCGCCATGCTCACCGTCGCCGCCACGTGCCCGATGGTGTGCGCGATCGCCACCTGCTCGTCCGAAAACAAATCCCCAATCCACGCATCAGAAAAAACAAAATCAGGAACGGCGGCGAGTCGCCGGTGAGGAGATCGATGGCACCAATGCGATGCGAGGGAGTGCTGCTGACCGGGGACAGGGCCTTCCAGAAATCGAGGTCGGTGCTGGGCGCGTCGGCGATCTTCGTGGCCCAGGACGCGAGCATGATGGCGGAGCCGGCGGCGAGGGACAGCGTCGACGTGAGCCACGGGTAGGGGAACGCGTTGAGCACCTTCTTGTTGTAGATGTTGAAGATCACGTTCAGCGCCCACCACGTCGCGAAGTAGACCCCGATCTTGGCGCGCCTCGCGGTCTCCGCCGGGGCGGCGGCAGCGGCGGCCTCCACCGGACGGGCGCCGTCGGCGGTGGCGGACGGCGGCACCGGTGACGCGACGGCGCGGTTACTGGTGCCGGCCGTCGCCAAGAACGGGTCCTGACGGTACAGGGGGCGCGCGGAGAGTGAAAGAGGCCGTGCGCCACCGGCGGAGGCGAGGGGAGGGAGGTGGAGGGGCTTGAATGGCATCTTGGTGGTGGCGGCCCCGGCCGTGGAGAGCTTGACGGAGGCGGCGGCGGCGGCGGCCAGCATTTTGGCAACGGGAATGGTGGCCGGCTTCTTGAGTTGCTGTGTTTGTGTCTGCGTCTAGCCGTCCGTCGCGTCGTCTATGGCGGCGGTGTGGTGTGGGAATGGTAGGGGAGATGTGGGGAGGAAGCTGGTCTTTATAGGGAGCAGCGCGAAGGAGAAGGGAGGCCGTTTGTGCATGTCGTCTTGGCATCTTTTCACCGTGGCTGTAGTGAGGTTTTCTGCCTCCAATTTTACCTCTTTTTTTTGGGTCCTTCAAAATGTATATGTCCATTCTTATTTATGTTTTATTCGCTTGTCAGTTTGGACATTACAATTATTTAAGGTTAATCTACGATCATGTCGTATAGATGAAAGATGATGCTCAATTGCTCATGGTCTATGTACATACTTGATCAGGAACTTGAATGCACTATCGAGTAGCCATGCACGACTAAATTCTAAGCATAACAGGAGAACATGAATACTCTGCGATGATATCGACGGGCTAGTGCTAGAACAATTTGTGTCTACTGTAGTAAACCAATGCACAGGACACATGATCTTTCATCCTCTATATCTTCTTTCCTCTAACGCAGAGAATCCGCTTTTGCAAGAACACATGAAATAGAATGATTAAAAGTTAGCACATCGGTTATTCACTTATGAAATATATTATCTTTTATGATAAAATAATCATTGGAAATTCTCTAATACTCTAAATCAACACATTCATTTGCACATATATATTTTTATCATGCCAATTTGATCGTGGTTTTGTGCACATATAACAGTTGATTCTTCTTCGTTACTAGTATGATGTTGAAATAGCTCTATGTACATTTCTACATTCAAAAATAGACACGGATGACAACTACATTTTTGTTAGCAAGCGATTTTGTATATTGCTTATTAGTTTTTCGAGGAATGCATATTTTTCACGTTGCGTACGGGCTACGACTTGTTACATGTGTGAACACGTAATACGAATTATGTATATTTTGCGCACGTTTAAAATCGTCAAGAGAATTTGCCTAGCATTTGCAGTGATGTGTTTTCACTATGGGCCACTTGGCACTGGGTTTGGCTCTTGGTTGTTGGGTGATTCAATGGGGGTTTCATTTGACCGCTGCCTGTATATAGCAGCCGAATGATTTCTTTCGGAATTCAAAACATGCCCGAAGACCTTTTATGCCAGGTTCCGAAACCTTACATCGTGCAAAATCAACATAAATGTACTTAAACCCTTCAATATATATATGTATATATATGTATATATATATATATATATGTATATATATGCTTTTAGCTAGCAAACTAGCTAACTATGCTCTGGGTGCGTTCCATCTAGAGGAATGGCTGAGCTACTTTCTGCGTGAGTATATTTTTCGAACTATGAATGATATGTTTTTTTAAAAAATTTCTATATAAAAGTTTTTCAAAAAAAATCATATTAATCTATTTTTCAAGTTTAAAATAATTAATACTTAATTAATCATATGCTAATGATTTGTTTCATTTTACGTGTCACCGAAAACATTCAAGAAAGCCTCCGGACTATAAGCGCAACGACGTTTACAAAACTTATATATGCTGTCGATCCTATGCATTTCTAAGAAGCTAAGCTAGCGTACGAAAAGTGTGAAAATGAGTAAAATACATTACGCGAATTATTTGCAATTAACGACGATGTCTTGTAAGGAAAACCGGAAAATGACGTACCAGGCCACAACAGTAGAAAAGCTAACAATATACTGGCATACTAGTATTCAGAGGGCCGGGAGTCGTGTCAACAGCGATCCCTGTGCCGGCAACGACCGTCGACCGCTAATTCTCACGCCCCGATCGAGAGGCTCGCCGGTGCAGCCAACCTAACGATCAGTAGTAGCTAGCTGTCTGTGTCTGCCTCTCGCCCAACGCGCGCGGAAGCTTCACTCGGGTACGCTTTGCCATGCAAACGAACGGACGGCGCGTGCACACCGGCACGTCACAGTCACGTCCTGCCCCACCACGCGGGGCCCTGTCCTACGGACCGAGCTCCTCGCGGCCGTCCGCTCGTGACGGCGTGCGGGTCACCTGGCCTGCGCCGATCGCGTCCGCTAGCGCCAAGCTCAACAGAGCGGGGAGAGGAGGTTTTAGCTAGCGGCGGAGAGCGGCCGTGGCCCCGCGTCCCTCGGCCGTACGTCTCCGTACTGCGGTGGGAGATTTTTATCAGTGCCCAGATGCAACGATGCAGCTGGAGCAGCGCTGTCGTTTCGGGGTGGGGGTGTAATTTGGTCGATCGCGTCGTCCCCTTGTGGGCATTGCTATTCTCCTTCCCCTCAATGGCAACCGCTAACCACTCTTTCTGTTTTAGATTATAAGATATTTTAATTTGATAATTTAAGCTGAATTTAACTAAATTTGTAAAAAATCATCTAGCAATATCTAAACACCAAATTAGTTTCATTAAATATATTTTGATAGTATCTTAGTTTTGTATTTAAAAATATTACTATATTTTTTCTATAAATTCGATCAAACTTTAAAAAGTTTAACTTAAAAAAAAAAGTTAAAACGTCTTATAGTCTGAAGGACAAAAAGTAGAAGTGAAATTGGGGATTGCCTCGGCTCGAGAGATGGCGCTCTCGGTTAGATATTCGGATCGATCAGGACCAGTGTTCACCGTACCGTTTTAGGGGGGTTATCGCCCCCCATCCCCCCTCTCCCGTGGTACGGCGGTTACCGCGGTAACCGTCCAAAACCGCATGAATTTCATCTTTAAAAATTTAAGTTCAAAATTTTCAAATCTCACGGTTACCGTGTGATATCGCACGGTAAACCACGCTAAAAAGAAAAAATTACGGAAAAATTGTAAAACCTAATAAAAATTCTAAAAAATTATAGAAAATTCAGAAAAAAATTGTGCATATCTCTTGAAAAACAATGTAATATTGCATAACCCCTGCTATCGTTTTTATACTTAAATAAAGTAGAAATTATATCCCAACCCATCTCTTATTTTTTTGGAGTTCCAAAATATGAAGTAAACTTTATTATTTTCATAATTTTTCTTTATCACAGTGATCCATAATTTGAGTACTAGCTATTAAGAATTTTTTAGATTTTTTTAAAAAATTAAATTCGGATGAAATTTATTTAAATCAAACCGTTGATAACCGATATCGTAGCCGACAGTTTAGGAGGTAACCGTGATAACCACGTACCGGTGGTTTGGCAAGCCTGATCGGGACTACAGCAGAACGCATCGCGTCATGGGTAATCATGGTGTAGGAAGGCTAGTCCCAGAATTAAAAAATGGGTACTATTATAAATTACAATGTTTAAAAACCAATGTTACTATTCGACAAGAGGGTCACGAATATGGGTGAAACTCCTGTTTTCAGGGAATCGAGCAGAAAGACACAGGTACGCTACAACTTGCACGACTGATTGATACCCAAATGTAGTGATGTATTTGTAACATATACTACGTATATATACCGTGCTCTCAGTTCTCTACCCTAGGAATTTCGTAATGCATTTTCACCATCTCTTTTAATCCGGGCGAATTTGCTCAGTGAGCGCGGTGACATGCATTGCACTGCCGACTGCTACCAATCAATCAGCTGGGAGTGATCGATCCTATACTGAATCATAGGCAAAGCGACGTGCCGTGTTTCGCTCGCGAGCTACTGGGAGGAGCAGCACATGCACGGGCACAGCACGCCGTACGTTTTGTCAGGTCGCGGCCGTCGAGTTCCTAGCCTTTCCGCGCGCATTTTGTCCGCGCCATGTGCTGTCACCTCGCGAGCTTTGTTCGCATCCGCCCCTGCCGGAGTTTTTTTTTCTCTCTCCCGCGCGAGCTCCGTGTGCGCGTCAGGGTTTTCCCTACCGCGTTACCAAGGTGTGCGGCAAACCATCAGAAATCATATAAAATTTATTAAAAATTTAAATTATTGCATAGTAATTTATACATTGCAATCCAAACACTTAAGAAAAATATATTCTTCACGTAGACCTATTTAAAATGGTTTATTTTTTATCCACTGGTTTCAACATGTTTCCACTACTATTTTAGAAATACAACGTCGTTAAAGCAATGGGTGCTTCGGCTGCTATCTAAGTATCATGGTTGTAACCAATCAAAGTATGCAACAAATTGAAAACAAGGCCTAGATCGGTGTCATCAAGAAAGTAACAACAAAAGCTGACTTGATGCAGAGTGAGAGCCACTCCTTGCTTTTGTTCGCACACTTGTGTTGACTAACACTGTTAATAAAGCTTATTTAGAAAATAAAACAAACAAAAAAAATGGTATTTCGAGATTAAAGCGAATCAATAATGACGTAACCAACTCAAAAACAAACGAAAGTTCACCATGAGTATCACAATTTATAGTGGTTCCAATCGGCTCAAGCTGAAAAAACAATTTAACGGATCAGGCATATGCCTAGCTTGTTTGTCTGTGCACTTGATAGTCCTCACATCCTATATTCAAACTTATTTTCTCCGTCTCAAAAAAATCAATTCATGGTTATGAACTTAGACAAACACTTGTTCATGTTTATAGCTAGAAATTAATATTTTTTGGATAGAGAGAGTAGAAGCCTAGCTCCTGCACCAAATTTTTGAAATTTCATTGACCGGCCAGACGAAGCACGTCGGATGGAACGACACGGACAAAATCATGGCTGGGTCATTAATTGGCTGGCCGGATCCACATCAAAACCGGTTGGATGAGATGTTGCATGGACCCGTTAGGGTCTCGCGAGCCGTGGCCACGGAGGCGAATGACAAAGGGAAACAACAATCCAAATCAGGAAAGCATGCTATAGACTAGGGTTGGACAAAAAGCTCGTGGCTCGTTAGCTGTCCGACTCGTAGCTAGCTCGGCTCGACTTGGCTTGTTCTCTTTTCGATTGCTCACAAAGTCATTCGCTCAACCCAAAGGACATTTCTGCATGGGAGAAACATTATAGAAGGGGTGGTGATTTCATGTGACTATCCATGAGTTGTAAAAAAAAGATGGATGGAGTCATTTTCAAAATTAATTTTAAAAAGGCATATGATAAAGTCAAATGGCAATTCCTCCAACAAACGTTGTGCATGACGGAATTCTCTCAACAGTGATGCTATTGGATTTCTAAATGGGTTGAAGGGGGAAGTGTCTGTAGAAAGGTTAATAATGGCTTGGGTAATAATTTTCAAACGCACAAAGTCCTGAGACAATGGGATCCAATGTCACCGATACTATTTAATATTGTGGTTGATATGTTAGCTATCCTCATTGAGAGAGCTAAAATCGATGGCCAAATTAAAGGTGTCATTCCATATTAGTGGAGGATGGTTTGTCCATTCTACAATACGTTGATGACACAATAATTTTTCTAGATCATGACCTTAAACAAGCCAAAAACATGAAAACCATCCTTTGTGTGTTTGAACAACTCTTAGGGCTAAAAATAAACTTCCATAAAAGTAAAATTTTCTGCTTTGGGAAAGCCAAAGAAGTGGAGGATCAGTTTAGACAACTATTTGGTTGCAATTCTGGATCCTTTCCTTTTAGATATCTTGGTATCCCTATTCACTATCGGAAACTCCGGAACGTTGATTAGAAAGGAGTTGAAGATAGATTTGAGAGGAAACTTAGCACATGCAAGGGCAAAAACACCTCATGCGGTGGGAGATTGGTCCTTCTAAATTCAGTTTTTTCGAGCCTTCCTATAATGTTATCCTTTTTTTGAAATCTCACAAGGTGTGCTTTAAAGATTGGATTACTGTAGGTCTCGCTTTTTGGAGTAATGATAACCAGAAAAGAAAATACAAACTGACTAAGTGGGAGAGCATATGCTGACCAATAGACCAAGATGGACTAGGTGTCCAAATTCTTGATATCAAAAACAGATGTCTGTTAAGCAAATGGCTTTTCTAGTTGATTAATGGTGAAGGCATATGGCAAGACCTTTTACGAAAGGGTGAAGTCCATTTTGCCCCCCTCAACTATTGCCGAAGTCTAAAAATCAACCCTCAACTACGAAACTGGATACTTTACACCCCTTAACTATCAAAACCGATTGAAATACCCCCTAAGAGCCTTACCACCTGGTTTTAATGGTGGTTTTTGTAAAATTTGGCATTCTAATCAATTAATTTCTTTGACATAGCACCCAAATAGCAAGACATGCAAAAAATATATTACCATATATGTCAAAAATATATTATTTGGATGACAAATTTTGGTAAAACCACCATTAAAATCGGGTGGTATTGCTCTCCGGGAGGGGGGGGGGGGAGTATTTTAAACGGTTTTGATAGTTGATGGGTGTAAAATATCCGGTTTCATAGTTGGGGGTTAAATTTTAGACTTTGGCAATTGCTGAGGTGGTAAAATAGACTTCACCCTTTACAAAATAAATACTTAAAGGGTAAACCTTTTTCTGGTATGTTCAGCAAACAAGGAATATCTCAGTTCTGGGCCAGTTTAATGAGAGTGAAAGACCATTTTCTTAGGTATGGTTCTTTTACATGTGGCAATGGGACTGAAATAAAATTTTGGGAAGATACATGGTTGGGTTCGCGTGCTCTTAAAGATCAATACCCTATTTTATCTAATGTGGTTCGAAAGAAACAATCTATTGTGGCAAAGGTTATAAGCACAACGCCGTTGAATATTTCTTTTAGGCGAGCCATTGTTGACCAAAAGTTAATCGGGGGGAACGATTTGATCCTCAAGCTAGCTAATATGACCCTATCAAATAAAAAAGATTGCTTTGTATGGTTGCTTCATAAAAATGGCCAATTTTCGGTTAACTCCATGTATGCTATGGCCGTGAACACTAATGTTAGACCACAAGAGGATTGTATGGGATTTAAAGCTTTCCCTAAAGATCAGGGTCTTTATGTGGTTTCTTCATAACAAAGTAATCCTAACGAAGGATAACCTGGCTAAAAGAGATTTTAGAGGGGGGCAGATGAACATTATTGATTCTGCTATGCAAAAGAGACAATTCAACGTCTTTTCTTTGAGTGTCATATTGCTCGTTTTATTTGTAGATGTGTGTTTTTTGCTTTCAATATCCCTCCACCCCGTAATGCTAAAAATATTTTTAGTAATTGACTTAGGTGAGTAACTAGGTCCATCAAAAAGATGATTTTAATTAGAGCTAGTGCTTTATATTGGTCAATTTGGCATTTCTGTAATGATAAAATTTTTAATAGTAAATAATTGTCTAACCTTGTACAGGTTATTTTTATGTCTTCGTATTGGCTCTATTTTTGGTCTATAATACTACCGCAGGAGGAACAAGATATAATGCATAATGGTGCTACACTCTGGAATTGGTAGTTGAGGGTCTCTTATTCCACTATGGATGGTGTGGTACTACTAAAATTGCTAGCTAGAAACTATATAACTCTATCAAAACTAGTTAGCAATAAAGGGAGTTGGGGGTTTGTCCCATCACCTAATATCTTTTTTTTTCTTTTCTCATCAAATTCATCTTATTGTAGAAGCCAGAAATGTAAATCATTTCCATTATTAAAAAATTTAAGGCTGACCCCATTTTAATAACATGGCATCACTATTTTCTAGTGTTTGTAAATGTCGATGTTTTACACCGGCAATATGATTATAGGGCTACTCGGTGGATTGCAAAGGAACACAGGGAGGTTTATACTGGTTCAGGCCCTCGATGTGAGGTAATACTCTACGTCCAGTTGTGGTGGTATTCCTTTGAGAATTTTTGTCGATCAATGATCTTCTGCTCTCAGGAGGCGCCCTGCCTCCCCTTATATACCAGAGGACAGGGGTACAAGGTAGGAGTCCCAGCCGGATACGGTTAAGAGATTTCTTTCTTAGAGATACATTTTACCTGACTAGGACTGTATATTTTTTTCTGTACAAGGCAAAATCTGCCGGGTGTTACTATATCTCTAATTATAAGTCTCGGCCCATCCTCTATCCGAATGACCCATATACTTGTGATGAGGTATCCGGGGCCATAGCCTCCACAGTAAATATTAAAAAAAGAAGAGTAGTCAAAGTTCAAAATTGAACAGTGACCATTGTTGGTTATTATAAATGGAGGGAGTAAATAAAGAATATGAGTATATATTTCTGGACCCTTTGGTCTAAGCGAGCCTTCGAATCAGCTCATGGGGTGTACTGTTCTGTGGCACGTAAAACAAGACAAATCATAGCAGATGATTAATTAACTATTATAAGCTTAAAAATGATTTTTTTAATTTTTTGAAAAATTTCTGTATAGAAAATTTAAAAATAATACACTGTTTAAGAGCTCAAGAAACATGTTTAGAAAAAACGAGAAAGAAGCATACTCTCCTATCTAAACAACCAATTCCTGGCTTACAATCTGGACATACCCTATGTCCAAGAGAGAGTAGAATCGAACGGAGCCTAAGGAATTGAGTCCACGGATCGTCCGGAACACAAATGAGAAAAAGCTCCAGACTCCACAGCGGTGAAAGCCCCGCGCGCTGCACCCAGATGCTCAGTGCTAGCAACATGGTGGGTGTGGGCATGTAGCCGCCTTAACCGCAGCAGGCGGCGCGTGAATTTTTTTGATTTTTATATTTATTTATTAAAAGATTTGCAAAAATAGATTTTTATTTGAAAAAATTGCAAAAATAGACTCCCGCCGCCCTCTGGGAGGGCGATTTTTAAAAATCGCCCTCCCAGAGGGCGATTTTATGACGTGGCTGACGGCCGTTGGCCCCCCCGCCGACGGCCGTCAGCCATTTTGCAGGCGGCCCCCCGGACTCCCAGAAACCGCCCTCTCAGAGGGCGGCAAGGGGGCCGCCTGCAAAATATGCCCAAAAACCGCCCTCTGAAAGGGCGGTTTTTGGCTCCCGGGGGGCCGCCTGCAAAGTCGCCCATTTCCAGGGCGGTTTTTGCAGGCGGCCCCCTTGCCGCCCTCTAGGAGGGCGGTTTTTAGCCCCCGGATATAAAACCCCCCTCCCAGACTCAAAAAATGTCATAAAATTCACTGAAATTAGAAAAAAAAAACAGGAGAGAGCTGAGAGGGCGAAAGCAGCGAAGCTCTGCCCGTTTGCTGATTTGCCTGCAGGTAAAATCCATTGTTCCTTTGCAATTTCTATTTGTATGTAAGAATTGATGTAGTAATGTACTAGTTATGTGTATAGTACTATATAGATCTGTAGTTTTTAGTTAATCTGTTAGATGACTTATTTTTTTGTACAGATGGTACTTATAAAATCTGGAATACACGGTTTTAGATGTTAGGAGGATGGTGGTACCTAGTTTAACTGTATTTTTCATGAACATATATGTCAAATAAGGTGATATTTCAGTTATTTCACGGGCAAGGGAATGTGAGATATGGTCCAGACGGTGTAGATCTATCGGAGTTTAGTTCAACGGCTAAGGGTATTGATAGGCCAGCTGAGAGAAGTTTTGGATCAGTATACAACTGGCTGATGCGAGGGTTTTGACTGGACCCTCAGCTCAGCGGAATAACCTTGTATGTAGTAGTCAGTCGTGTAGTTGAAGGTTTTTTTTGGAACTGATGCCAGTGGATTGCACTACCACTTGGAGATGGTATGTGGAGAATGCATTTCAACGTGGCTGGCCATTGGGCATACTTGTGTCCATATATGAGAAAGATAACAACGCTGGTGCAATGCCCGTACAAGATGATGAGGGTCCAAGTACGGCGGGAGGTGATAGTGAAACAATAGAAGAAAATGAAGGAGGGAATGAAGGAGGGAATGAAGAAGATAGACAGGCAACAGGTGTGGCAGATGAGGGAGAACATATCGACACGATCGTCCAAGAAATGGCTAGAGAAGATTCTGAAAATGAGCATGCAAAGTATGATGACTCGTCTGATGAGGACAACGTGATGCCTGCAGAATGGAGCAACGAGGACTTCTCTGCGCTTACTATCTCCGAGCGGCATCATGTGCCGTGGGAGTACAAGCAGAATGAGGTCATTCAGGGGGCTAAGTACGCATATGTAGAAGATTTAAAGGAGGCAGTCAAACAATGGGCGGTGTCACTTCAGAAGGAGTTCTCGATCGTGAAGTCAAACAAATCAGTGTATGAAGTGAAGTGCATGAAGGATGGGTGTCCATGGTGGGTGCACGCATTCAAGGGTAAATGGAAAGATTATTGGCAAGTTTCAATCGTGACGGAGCATTCATGTTACTTGACAGGTGTTGAAAAATATCATAGAAACATGACCTCTGCATTTGTTGCAACAGAGATGTACTCTCATATTGTCAACAATCTGGGGTACGAACCAAGGTCAATCGTTAGGCATATTGAAGAGAAATTCAAATATACAATTAGCTATGATAAGGCTTGGAGGGCAAAACAGAAGGTTGTAGAGATGAGGTTTGGCACATTTGAAGCATCTTATGATAATTTGCCTCGTCTATTAGGCTGTATTCTTCAGAGGAATCCGGAGACGTGCTATGACCTGAAAGCCTTTCCATCAATTGACCATGGTAATAAAAGTGTGTTGCAACGTGTATTTTCTACACTAGGTGCTTGCATTCAGGCATTTATCCATTGTCGTCCTATCCTCTGCATCGATGGGACATTTCTGACTGGAAAATATAGAGGACAGCTATTAACAGCAATTGGAGTTGATGGAAACAACTAAGTTCTACCGGTGGCATTCGCTTTTGTTGAGAGTGAGAACACTGCTAGCTGGTATTGGTTCCTAGAAAGGGTTAAGACAGCAGTTGTACGGATGAGACCAGACGTATGCCTCATACATGACCGTAACTCCGGCTTGCTGCGTGCAATTGAGGAACTGAGAGATGGAAGTGTTGAGAAGGGATACCCACCAAGGTGGTCTGATGTACAAAGCAGATGGTGCATGCGTCATATGGGTGCTAATTTCTACAAACAGTTTAGAAATAAGCACCTTATGGATCTTTTCAAGAGGCTTTGCGCCTAGAATCAAGAGAAGAAATTCAAGGAGCTTTGGAGGAGGTTGGATGAGCTGACCTCTAAACAAACAGATGAGCAGTCCAGGAGGGCTACCATTGGAGGGGATGAGGCTCCACAAGCTCTTGAACCTCTATCAACTGACGGACTTCATATGAGAAGAAGAGCGTTGCCCTCTCCTTCTGCAGCATATGAGCCGGATGCTATGGGCAGCAGAGCGTTTCGCGATAGGCCGTCCTCTCATTCAGCTCTCTGCCTACGAGGGCGGCCCTGGAGGCTTGTACGGGCAGTGGCCCGAGGACCGCCCAACTATGGGGACGGTATGGTGTCGCCGTGGGGTACGTAATGTGAAATTCTATGTTTACCACTTATGCACAAACACTGACGTGTAATCTTTTCTTATTTTGCAGCGTCGTTACGCCCACAACCAGGTTAGGCAGGCCTACTCCGAGTTCGTTATGGAGTTGGACCGCCTGCTGCCCAGCGACGTCGTCTGGGAGCCCTATAGTCCACAGGCCATCGCGGCCCGTGCACCGCTCGGACTCAGTACTCTTTGCATGGGCGACCAGGCGTACTGGTTGACGAAAATGCCGTTGGTGTTCGACATCTTTGTCGAGCACCACTGTCCACAGCGCGTGATGCGACAGTTCGGCCTACGTCAGGTCTTCCCTATGCCCATAGAGGTCGTTGTGCCGCGCGATGTGCACCGGTAAGTACAACTGCGATCTTTGTTTAGTAGTACCATTCTTTAATGTACTCTAATGCACTCTCTGCAAATAGGTATAATCGTAGGGGACAGGCAGCCGGCGCTCAGTGGTATCCCCGACTGCAGCGGTACGTGGAGGACTGGTTGTTGGCGACGGAGGATGTCGTCGACGAGTTCCGTGCACACACTGAGGAGCATTACCTAGCATACCGCAGGTGGTACCAGCCTCGGACCCGCATACGCGTAACGTTCACCCCAGGTGATCCACAGCCACACGTCGCTGCTACGACGGACACGTATCCTACACACCGTGACCAGGACTACTTTCGCGCGGTAAGTCACTTTATCTTTGCACTTTGTCATTCCCTTTCTAGGTAGCCACGGTTCTAACACATAATCAAGTCACATTTGAAATAGGCCGACGCAGCGCGACAGATTCAGGGTGATGTCAATGCGGCGTTCGGACGGTTGGACACTGGGATCGTGCTGACTGCGGACGAGCAGAGGACGACCTTCGGGAGGATTCGTCAGGCGTTGCACACAGTGCTTCGTGCGCTCACTTGTCGCGCGGCTGACGCGGTACCTCCCGTCTATATACAGCAGCAGCAGCCACGGCCAGCAGGAACAGGACGAGGGGCAGGAGTGCGCCCACAGGGTTCCAGTCAGCCATCTGGCCCCTCCAGAGGTAAATTCTACTAACCTTCCGTTCATAATATGTTTCCTTGTACGACATGCACCGTTGTACATCAATATGCTTCCCTACAGCCTTCGCTACACCGTACCTACATCCCTCTGGAGCTAGCACGTCGACGCATGGAGTGTACCACACACGACCACACGCGCAGCTGGGCATGACAAGTGCCCCCGGTGCCACCACAGGAGGTCCTTCAGGTTATATCAAAGTTTACTTTTCTCTTGCAAAATTTTGATTTGCAATAATCAATAATTTGGTGTACATTGTTCCACTCTACAGCGCCATCAATGTTTGCTGGCGCTGGCTCCTCCACGCAGGGCGCACGCGGCAGCGGTTGGGCACCGGGTCCTTTCGAGGGGGACGACTTAGAGGACGAGGACGAGGACGAGGGCGAGGAGATCCACGAGATACTAGCTGCCTCGCAGCTCGAAGGAGCTCCGCCACCACAGACACAGGACCCACCGGTTGCCACACCCGTGCAGACGACCCGCGCTGGCCGTGCTGTACCACCAGACCGGTTGACGTACTCCCAGGGACAGGTGCGAGCGCAGGGTAGGAAGTCGAAGAGACCTAGAGGTTACGGTCCGGGCCCGTAGTACTTTGTGTCTGTAATAGTTTGTCTGTTGTATAATATTTTATTAATTCTATGTTTCCTGATGAAACCACTTTACTTCGTTTACGCTCATCGATCAAACGACGTATTCCTCACGATCTACGTTTCTGACGAATCTGATCAAAAATATGAATTTTCGAGTGTCAACTTCACGACGAAAGTACATTCCGAGCGGTGACAACCGAACACACATTAACTATCATACAAACCTATTGATATCCAACTAGCGATGCAACTACTGTGTGAGGACGGCGCGGCCAGGAAGCGGCGACAGTATGCGCCTAGGAAATAGTGACGGCAGCCGGTACTCACATAAAAATTGATTTCGAAAATTAATTTTTCTAAATCAATTTTTTTCTTTTTTTTTCGGCATGTTGGTCCGGACTGTCCGGATAGGGTCCGGACGGTCCGGACATTAACGCTAAATACCGCCCTCTAGTTGGGCGGCAAGCCAAAAACCGCCCACTCAGGGGGTGGCAAGGGGGCCGCCTGTAAAATGGCCGGCCCCCGGGCGCATTTTGCAGGCGGCCCCCTTGCCGCCCTCTGAGAGGGCAGTTTTTAGGAGGCCGAGGGCCCGCCTGCAAAATGGCTGACGGCCGTCGGCGGGGGGCCAACGGCCGTCAGCCACGTCATAAAATCGCCCTCTGGGAGGGCGATTTTTAAAAATCGCCCTCCCAGAGGGCGGCGGGAGTCTATTTTTGCAATTTTTTCAAACAAAAATCTATTTTTGCAAATCTTTTAATAAATAAATATAAAAATCAAAAAAAATCGCGGCGCGTCTAGTATTTCAGAGTCCCAATCCGGCCGGTATATGGACTCCCAAACAGGCCCATGAATTATCGTTAGGAGCCCAACACTTGTCCCCCTTCTGTCCCAAAAAGCCGCGCCCTTCTCCTCCACCCGCGCCGCCGTTCGCGCGCGAGAAAACGAGACGGCGGTAGGGGTCGAAGCGGGGGTGAGGGTCGCGTCGGTTGGACGGCGCTCTCTCGAGCGCGTGCCAGCTCACAGCATGGTATAAGTGCGAGGTGACGCGCTCGTTGTGGAGATTCTGCGCCGCTCTTCTTGGCCGAGCCGATCGTTCTAGACCGATGCGCACGAGCTTCGACCCTGATGTAGCTGGATCCCGGTGCCGGCGTGCGTGGTTCGCCGCCGGTTTCGTACCGGAGTCTTTTGAGTTGTCGGTCGGGATTCCATCCTGAGGTTGAGGGGTCCTTGTGTGGTCATGAGGTTCCGATGTCCGCGACGTGTTCGATGGTTTGCGCGAGCGAGGCGGTGCGTTCGGTGCCTTTCGTTTTCTGATTCTCTGTCGGTGTCTATTACATTTCGGCATGGCATGGGGTGGACTGGTGGAGACTTAGCCATGCTGGAGTCGGTGCTGTACTGCCATCATCTAGGCAGCTAAAACAGGTTGATTCCCCGGCTCAATTCAGAAGTTTGCTTTGATGGCTGATTGCTGCCTCCTCTTATCAATCATCCGATGGACTGTGGTGGTTAGTGGTTCCATCCCGGTAAAATCTGCAAGTTGCTGGATGTTTCACATCCCCCTGATCTGCGAATATTACCTTCTTCAAGGAGGAGAAACATATGCTCTGAGAATGTCTTATCAGTTATCACCCTCTGGCCTCTGCAAATTCTATGTGGGGCGAATGTCAGTTTTCACACAGCGGATGCGGATGGTATGCAGTGGAGTAGCGGCTGCTTGCAACCACCAGTTTTTGCTTCCAGTTTTGTGCTTTCACTTTGTTGGAGAGCATTGAAGGTGAAGCACGTCACTCTGTTTTTTCATGGAACCTGTGACCATGCAATTGCAGTATCTGTTCACATTGTTGAATTAGTATCTAGGAAAAAGGATTGTGTTGTCAGATAATGATTGTGCCTTTTGGTTCTGCTGCTGGGATCTTCATTTCGGTTTTGTGCCAACATACATCTGGTTTGCATTTTTTCCCCTGGAATCACATCACCAAAAGCATTCTTTGCAGCCGGGAGTTGAAAATGTACCTCCTCTATGTACCCTTCAGTAAACAAAGTATTGGAAATACAATAGGAATTAGGAGCGTCGGTTCCTTTTGGAAGTAGAAACAGAAACCTCAAAGATGTTTTTCTTTTGCTATTTGCCTGACCTTTTGCATGTTCTGAGCTTCCCTTACCTTTTGCCAATCTGTTTACCCTTACCATATTTCAGGGACAGGAGAAGATGCTAGGGCCAAACATGCAGCTGTGGCATCCGGAAGCACCACAAATTATGTGGATTCCATCTTCTCGCTGCTGTTGCTGCAAATGATTTTTGGTAACCAATGGTACCCAAATTGCTTACTTTGGACCTATGCTTCTCCTTTATGTTCCTTCCTCCAACAAACTGCCGACATACTATTTATACTAGGTTTGCTGGTAGTGCAGTGAATTTTGGATATATCTATATGTCTAGAGATTTCCTATGCATGTGACCTGATTGTATGCCCATATGGTTAAGTTGATTATCAGCTCCGATTTTTGTCGTCGGATAATTTGACCAGGTGTACATTAGTTCTGAAGCTACTGAATTCTGGAGACATGCAACTGATGTTAAATGCTCTGCCTTTAGGTGTTGTGTTTCCAGGTCATATGGTTATTTGTTTCAGGCATCTCTCTATCTTTTAACTTGGACTATGCCTGCAATATTACACAGTTGTCCATGTTTTTAAATTGGCTGCAACAGCTAACCTCAGCAATCACATTGATTAGCCACCTTCTATATATCTAGTTTGTAATACCTAAAGGCTAAAACTATTTGATGGTCCACCTAGATTGTTCCCAGATAGCACCTAATATCTATTAGCCGTGGGCATAAATTGTTCCAATTGCTGCTCAGTCCTACATTGTACTAAATGATATGTATTGCTACGTAGAATAATTGTGGATTGTTGGTGCGGATAGGTACAAAAATCTATCCCTGCTTCTTTTTTTGCTTTTGCAATTTAGGACCTGCTTGATAGTATTATTGTTCCGTGCTATCCTAGGAACTGCCTTGCCATTAACTTGATACATCTCTTTGGTTTTATTCTAAGATCATACTTAGTATGTATCAACCCCCAAAGTATTAATATTCCCAGCACTGAAATGCTGATAAGTTTCTGTCTTATATTGAACAGTTCATTCTTTCTTGTATTCTGCACTGAACATTTGGAGTCTTTTCTTGTTATTGACTAGTTGGAGTAATAGTTGCATTTCCAATGATTTTTGTCCCTAAAACACGCCAGCATGAATCTGCAGCTGGAGGTTTCCTGCGCTTTGCCTGCCACCACTGAGCTTAAAACATGGACGACATCATTAAATCAAATCCTAAAGATTCTTCAAGGAAGGGAGGATAAACTAGTAGCAACAGCTGAGATCCCACTAGTTAGCAGGATAATGATAAGTAGTATAACAACACATTACAATCCATTCTCTGTACAACCTGTTAGTCTTCTGAAAGTTTTTATTTCCCGTAATTACCTTAGAGTTGTTCTTGCAGATACAATATTTATGATTTCTAGCTTCATGTACATTGAATCATTTGCATCTTTATTTCAGGTCTTGTAAGCAAGTCATGGCAGGTACGATGGCACTATGTGTATGTCTAGATAAGTCAATGCTCCCGTGCCATGGATTCTAACATGGGGCCCATATTCTATTAGCCTTCTTCAACATAGTAGGGAAAAACTCAATGATTTGGCTCTGAAATATCAAAAGGAACCTCAGAAATGGCAATTTGATTATGCCGTCAAAAACGAATTCAAGTATAACTTTCAACACCATAATCATTCTAGCTATTATGGAAACACAAGCCATGTGCAGAAGTTGTAACTTGTGAGGCACATAAGATGATCATCAATTTTCATTCAGACAATGAACAGGCAGATGAAAATGAGTGTACTTTGTTTCTGTGGAGAAGGAACAGATTACTTGTTTCAAACTCGATCAGTTAGATGAAAACTCGCTATTCTCTACAGAAGAAATTGAATGCTTTACAGTGCTGTTCTATCTTTTGTTGTAATCACGAGTCAGAATACTAATCTAGACCACTTAAATTTCGATGCAAACGGTGCAAACAATACCGATAAAACAAGCACATTATGTCTATGTGCAGTCGTTTTAGCAACCATGACAGATCCCTTTCATGTCTTCATATTTGTTTGCATGCATCTCTTTCAAGTTTACTATTGGAATGCGCTCTGTTTAGGTGCCAATTTGTACGTTGATACTCCAGGACAGATTCTAAATGTTCTACATGTGCTTTCCTACTACTCATTCTCTCACTTTTCCTTTTCTTTTCAGAGAATGTCTGTTTGCCAGAGGGCATGCAGAAAACCAGGAGATGTGGTGCCATGCAGAGAAGGGTTTTTGTCAACCGAAACACATGGGCGTCAATCATCCATTGAAGATGTAGTACTACTACTGCTCATCAGCATGTCAGGCATACTGTCTCAACAATCCTGTAGGTAAGGCTACATACTTAGGACCCTGTGTCATGTGGTCATCACCCAAAATGCCGTAGCTGATACGTTGTTGATGGAGATTGGGCCACTGTATTACGCTTCCATGACCTGACATTATCAGTTTTCTGAAACTCTGAACCGGTGTTTGTAACCTAGTTAGACAAGCAAAATGCCACTTGTTATAATTAAAAGGTTTTGATACCATGAAGGAACTAAGCATTTGCCATTAAACTATATTGATCTGCTTATTCCACAGGAAATTAAAAATGCTCAAGTTTGTGTCAAAAGATCAAAACAGTGGACAGAAATCTATCACTCCTCCATACACATAACACGTTTTGGTCTGCACGTTGTCGACCGTGGCCTGAGTACGGTGCAAGCAAAGATTTTTGTGTGTTAATCATGGTGTCTTAACAAGTAATGGTCCATCTTAAAAAATTAATTAGGCTGTGATCTAAATGCAATTAGGCTTAATTAAGTAGGTAAATTGTATGGAATTTTCCGGACCTTTTCTTCGGCGCGAGCATATATACGTTTGATATCTCAATGATTGCGGCAGCGTATTGCAAAAATATTAGTATCTCACGACGTGCGGCGGACTAATGATAGATTAGATTCAGTGCGTGCGTGTGCGCGTCCGTCAGTAACGGTAACAACGGCCGGGTGCCAAACCAACGCCAACTGCTCCCGAGACCGGCGTCGCCATGCATGTTCATCATCATGCATGCCTACCTTTGCTTGCAATTTCAACGCAGCGATTGGTGCAGCATCTGCTTTACTGAAAGTAGTTCTTTTTTTTTTTTGGAAGACTCTTTGCAGAAAGCATGTATACTGCAAGCTTGACAATGTATGGCCATCCTGAATTATCAGGTAAACATCTATGCCCCTCCATTTTGGTAAAATGCTATTATGTGTTTTGGGAATTAAATAGCTACGATCCAAGGGGGACACGGAGAGGTACCATAATTTGTACCGTAAATTTTGGTACATCCTATATTTTCCTCAATGACTGTCAAATTTTTCTCATGACCTCGTTAGTTTCTGTTGAAGAGATGAGGTACTGTCTTGATTCTAGTGAGCATGCTTCCTGAGCGGCTAAATGGTATGTAGAAGTTTTTTTAAAATCAAATAAATATATTTTTTATGTTTGTAACAGTTAATACT
This sequence comes from Oryza meyeriana var. granulata, assembly GCA_003991445.1. Taxonomy (NCBI): domain Eukaryota; kingdom Viridiplantae; phylum Streptophyta; class Magnoliopsida; order Poales; family Poaceae; genus Oryza; species Oryza meyeriana. Next base: position 192,564 of record RYFJ01000348.1, read on the forward strand.
TAATTAATTATATGCTAATGATCCATCACGTTTTTCGTGCCACGATAAGCTGATCAACCCTAGCCTCACATTTAAACGCTGCCTACATATTTAAATAGGGCTAGTAAGAATTGTGAATTAATAAGTTTCTGCATGTAATTGCATAGACAAGTATTACTTCATGTCTTAATTTGGGGATGAATGCAAGGAATACAAATAATCATCTTGTGGTGTGTAGAGTCTATAGCTAGCTAGGTAGACTATGTTTGATGTGGCTGAAGGCACATGGATTCAGATGTGAGCAATGTGTAAAGTGGAGGGACTGCGGCTGGAATTCTGCGCATACACTATTTATCAAAAGATAAGGAGGAGGCGTGATTGATTAGGTCGGGCACTTCTGAAACCAAGGCAAAAAATATTCTCCATTTTTGTAAAATTTTGTAACGGAAACAGTACCATCTACTGTTGATCTTAACACCCCAACCACCTAGCTAGCTCTTTCTCTCCTTCCCTCCTCGTGATGTCATTCAGCTTCACACCTCTCTCTCTTCTCTCTCTCTCCTGTTTATATATATAGATGGCCAGGCTGTATGCATCTTGCAAAGCCATCATCCATTCATTGGTAGTACAAGGCAGAACTTGTACGATTGAGTTCAGCTTTAGCTATCACCTTCTAACATCAAAACATGGAGGATTTAGTTAGTGGCTCATCTGTGAGGAGTGTCCTTAGCTGCAGCAGCAGTGAAGAGCAATCTCAGGCTCAGCCAGAGGAGAGCACTTGGACGGATTACTTTGTGGATTTCATGATGTCTGAGGAGAAGAAGAGACAAGATGATGATTCATACTGTACCCATGGTGGAGGTGGCGTCTATGGTGATTGCAGTGATCAGAAGGTGGAGGAGGAGGAAGGAGAGGAAGATTCTATGATCTCCGACGCCGCGTCTTGCGCTCCTGCAGCGGCGTTGCCTGATAGGTACAAGGAGTTGAAGAAGCTCAAGAAGAAGGTCTTCAAGGCTCTGGATCATGATGATTCCCTGAAGGACACTGCAAGCTCTCCTGTAAATAGCCCTAAGGTAGTTACAACTTACAACAAGCTTCCCTATTGTTGTTACTAAGGGCTTAAAGCTAGAGAGCACTTAATATGTTTTTTTTTCAAAAAACTAGAGAGTACTACTTGTTGTTAAGTTGTCTGTTTGATTTGCATCTTTCAGGTCAGTGCTTTGTCACAGCTGGAATTGAGCCCTAAAAGGAGGTGCAATACCAGGGACCTAACCAAGGTGAAATTAAGTTAATAATTTATCAATTGGTGTTTTATTGAAGAGAAATTTTACAATCCTTGAAAGTTTCCGAGAGGTACCAGAATTTTTTATTGTAAATTTTGGTACGTACGAAAAATTTACACTACAAAGTGTGTTACCTCCTCAAGGACAAAATAACTCTTTATTAAAAAGATAGTGCTGTATAAGTTATCCATTTATTTGTTTCAGACCTCTTGGTGAAAAGTAGTAGATTTTGTCTTGTTTTAACATCCTCTTTTTTTTTCTCTTGAAGGAAGTTGGGATTGGAGATGATCACGGAAGAGAGGGGATGGACTATGCAGATGCAATGGTAGAGGGGATGAGGTTTGTTGATCAAAGTCAGAAGAGTATAACTCCATGTGCTGAGCTAAAGAATAAGGGGCTTTGTTTGTTTCCTTTGTCCATGTTGCTACACTACCATGGATGAATTTGAGACTTCAATGTAGAGAACATGCATGTGTAGGGGTTTACACCTTACATGAAGTCGTGTGGGATAAAATGACCAAAAAATATAGTGTGCTGATATTGTGGATATATTTTTTGGTGGAAATATATGTGAATATTACTGCCCCTGCCGTCTCCCTTTTTTTCATCTCGCTTTTCATTTTGTTTTACTTGCCAGCTATGTATATACAAAATGGAGCTAGCTCTCCTCTCAAAAAGAAAAAAAATAAGGAGCTAGCTTTGTGTACTTTATTTGTTAGATATCCAAATGGATGCCCCAAAAAGCCAACAATGTATATAGATGGTTATACTTGGTCAAACGGTACAAAATTTGCACGGCTATTTACATGGTGCTTTGAGATGTTATGCACAAAAGAATTAATGCACCTAAATATGGGGTGTTCTCCTGTATATATGTAGCTTTACAGGTTAGTACCAATTACCAAAGATTGATTAGAGTCCATGCAACTTAATAAAACATTAGTATATATTAGCATTCACAAAATGAATGAATTACCAACACGAGTTACAGAACATGACAATGCTCTACCTTTACATGCATGTCTCTCGCTTTTGTTCGACATAAAATAAATTAAGTGTTCCCAACCAACCTGTGCACTAGCTTATCAGCACGATCAAATGGGCTATCTACCAACTCCTCCTTTTAGAATATCATGTACCAGTTAACTCAGTTACCTGATATGTAGCTAATTAGCTAGCTTTTACTACCCATGAGTAGCTAATTAGCAAATGCAATACTAAAATTCTAGGGTTTTCCTGGTGCTAAAAATTGCATTTGAAGGAGAAAGTGGATAAACATAAAGGCATATATATATGCAAAGGCCATGCCTGAGACCATGAACAAGTAGTAGTTAGGGAGTAGCTTTCATGAAGGGAGAATAGTTAAGTGCTTGACTGTTGCGAAGATTTGAAAGCTAAAAGACTTATTAACAAACCAATTAAATTTAAGTCTAGAATGACCTCCCCCTAATTTGGCAGCTTTAGCTTGTCCCTTCATGCATGTTAAAACATTATTTTCTTGCACCATCTTCGTAGCCTTATCAATCTTAGGAGTTAGGTTTCAAGCATGAAGTCTTGAGAGCTACCTATGTAGTAGCTTTTTCGTTGTACATCTCATGAATCATGCATGATTCATCTTCTTACTGTCTGAACAGGTGACTACTGACCAAATAACCAATTGCACGCTGTCTGGATCAAAGAAAAGAACGAATTCTACGTCACTAACTACTGTGCTATGTTTTAATTTGAGATTGACATTGCAAATAAATGAATGTGGAACATCATATCATGTATTTAAAATGAGAAAAGGTTTGAGAAATTTGGATGGACAAGACTGCAATAAAGTGCATAGATTCAGACGCTTGCAAACTGCAGAGTTGCCATGTCACCTGTAACTGCAATCATGGTTTGAGATGTTCCAATCCTTGAGATGGCAAAAGTGATTGCTCTCTACCCTAACTTAGCACTCTTGGTGTAAACTGTAATTCGTTAATAACAAAAAAAAAGTCCATGTTTGGTCCCTCAACTAAAAGACCGTTCAACATTGGTCCCTCAATGTTTAAAAATGTTCACATTTCATCCCTAGTGTAACACCCTAGTTTTAGTGTAGCCGCAAAACTATTTTAATAAAAATGTAACTTTTAAAATCTAGATATTTGTGTGTATTAGGTGGCAAGATCTCAATTTTCCATTGTTCCTTGTGCCCCAAAACTCAACCCAAAAATCCCACTCTTATCTTGGGATCCGAATTATGAGATCAGAATTTCCCCTGGAACTTTTCCCAAAAATCTTTTCCAAACTCTAAACACAAAATTCCCATCTACTCTTCAAATAAACAAGCCTCCTTGAATTCCTGAATTTTTGAAACCTTCAAAAATCAATCAAATGAAAACCTCTCCCTTTCATCTCTTCTTCTCAAAATTATTTCAATTCAAATTTCTATCTCAATCTCAGTCAAAAACTCCTCCTTTGAATACTCGGAAAACATCGGATAATTCAAATATCAAATTTGAATTCAAATCCCTTTGATATCCCTCTACTTTTTCTCAGTTTACTCTCTCCCCAAATTATCTAAATTAATTCCATATTTCAAATTACCCAAAAATATATCAAAGTCTTTCCCCTAAATTTCAGAAATTCTGTTAATTCAAATGTCACCTTTGAATTCAATAAGTCAAATTCAAATCCAACACCAAATAATCAAAATCCTTTTATTTTTTCCCTTCTCTCAAATTCCCTCAAATATCAAATTAATTCAAAAATATTCAAATCTCCACATTGATACATTCCTTGAACTCCCTACATTTTTCTAAGTCCAAATATCAAATTTGAATTCAATTTGGATTCAAAATCTATTCAAATTCTCCCAAAATCCAACTCTGAAAATTCTGAGAAAATTTCCAAAGGTTACTGTTTCTTTTGGGCTACTCTTCTTCTTTTCTTTCACTCAGCCCAACTCCCTCTCTCCTTGGCCTACCCAACCTCCCCCCTCTTCTTCCAACCTTCAGCAGGCCGATCCGTCTTTTTCACCGGCCCGCACACCCCTCTCTCTTCCTCCCTCTCATTGCAAAAGCTAGACCACAAACGCCCGCCCCCACGCGACCCACAACCTCTCCTCCCCTTTCTCATGCTCGGGCCAGCCCATCACCGCAACCCTCCTCGCGAGCGTCCGTTGATGCCGCTCCACACGTGTGTCCACTACCTCTCCCTCCTCTACATGCCCATTGAGCTGCCGCCTGCTATGGCGCGACCATTCACTCCGCCCGCCCCACAAGCTCACCCCCAACCTCTAGCCAACTTGTTCGACGAAATGCCGCAGCCACCTGCCATGTTGTGCCACACCCGAGCCACCACTCTCACACAGTCATGCCCCGCACATCGCGCCTAATCACGCGCCGCACCAAAGACCACACCCTCTCCATGAATCCCGGTAGGATCCCCCCCGTCTCCCCGAATTCCCTTCGGGAAACCTGGCTGCCATCCCATCCTGCGCTCTCATGGACACGCGTCCCGCCCCCGCTTTTTCGGCTGCACCCTCGCTCTGTCCCACGTCACACCACCGTTGCATCGCCTTGCACCATATGCCACACCGCACCGCCCCTATTTCTCTCCCCGTTCCTAGCTGCACATCCCTTCCCCGGAAACCCGGCGCTAAACGTCACCCCCCGGGAATCCTGCCGCCAAGCCATCACCTCCGCGCTCCTCAGCCGAGAACCTCACTCGACTGTGCATCTTCATCACTGCCGTCGCATCATATTGCTCCACACGCCAAGCTGCCCCATCTCCTCGCCGTCCCGTTGGCTTAAATGCGCCAGTTTGGCCTTTCTTGAAAACCTAGCACAGGCGCCACCTCATCGCTGCCCATGCCGCTAAAAAAACCGTCTCTGAGTTCACTCCTCCCTGCTCCTCCTCGCTCATCTCTCTCTCCCCCCTCTCTCTCCCTCCCTCTCTCTCTGTTTCCTTCCTCTAAGTTGAGCCACCACCCCGACACATACTGGCGCCACCATTGGCGGAGTGGTCGCCGACGTCCACTGCCTCCTCCCCGGCCACCCCTGCGGCACCACCGCCGTCCCCGCTACTGCCTCCTTGGTAGGACGCTCACTCAGGGCGGTGAGCCGAGGAAGAAGATGACTACCTCCCTGTCTTGAGTCGCTGACAAGCCGGGCCCACAAAACAGCCCTCCCCTCTCTCCCTCCAGTCACTGACAGGTGGGCCCCCTCTCCAAATAAAATAAATAAAACCGATTTAAATAATCGAGTCATTGACATGTGGATCCCATTCCAGTTTAACCCATCTCACCGATTGGCATCCCGGCCCCACTGTCAGGGTATATTCCTAGAGGATATACCTTTTCCTTTTTAGGTATTTCCTTTTTCCAAAAATCCCAGAAAATCCTTTAAACTTTAAAAATTCATAACAATCCAACTGCAACTTTGTTTGACTCCATTCAACCTTTATAATTCTTCTAAAATCAAGATATACCCAATGGCATGAGTAGTTTATAATAATTACTATTTATTTGTAGGGTTTCTTTAGGATCTCTTTGTGTTGACTATATAGTGACGTTCCAGATTTTCGTCGAATGCGTGGACCAAGAAGATTTGAAGACTATCAGCAAGGCAAGTCACTCTTGACCATGTCACGCCTATTTTTTTTAAATAATTTTGTTTGTCAACTTACATATCTAGTGTACACACTTAAATTTGATCGGCCTCGGTTTGCGTGCAACAGATGGACCTTCTGAGTAGTTGCATTATTTTCCATAGATCATTGATAAATCCCATACTTTGTAACTCCACCATAGTGGTGCTTTTTAAATCCTTGCTCATTGAGCGGGAGTATTATCGCCCCACTTATACTGTTGCTTGTTGAAAAATAGGAACTTTAGGGTTGGAAAACCTTTGCAAAACCCGGCTCGTCGAGTCGGTAATTTCGAAAAGAAAAGGTTGCTTTGCGAAAGTTCACAATGCAGACCTCGCCTTTGTGGCCCACCTTTGTATTCGCATATAAGGACTGATTCTTTGGGGAATTACATCCGAGCATATTACAGTGCGGCCACATGGGTGATGTGAGGTGCTTTTGGCTAAGTAATTAGTTATCACATAGAAATCTTGTATGCCAATGGTTGCGGAACGCCAAAAATATAGAAGACGGGGTTGTGGATTCTTTTTCTACCCCTTGTGGGTGACATACTACCCCTTGTGGGCGATTTTACTGCCTCTGTATGGGCGATCGGACAGGTCTAGGAGACATTACCGGTGTTCCTAAGTAGACGATGACATGTCCTTTGCCTGATGCTCGGTTCATGGACTCAACCCAACTATGTGGCATGCGATTTTCATGGGTTAGCTTTGGAAAGGCCTTGCACGAACTTCCATTGCCGACGGGTAAATGGTGTCAGCTTTGTATAGTGTGGGTAAAGCGTACAATCTCTACAGAACTTAACTAAACTATTCGAACAGCCATGCCCATGGTCATGGGCGAATGTAAGGTGATTTACCTAGCGTAGATTTGTTTTCCCGTGATGTGTGAAAAAGGTTTGTGGTATGGGATCCATTGCAAGAGTCAGTCTTGGTAACTGACGTATGACTTGAGTGGTCTTGAACATGCCTGTGTTACCCAGGATGCCAAAAAGGTATCATAACTAGGCTTTCCGAGTAGAAGAGGAAGTGGTTTAGGATGGCTCCGAGAAAAAGCCGAAGGATAAGAATATGAGGGATGACTCGATGAGCCAAAGAATAAAAAATGTTGTGAGAAGTGCTAGGTTTCCCAAACCGGAAACAATATGGCATGGTTGGACTATTGGAGATAATGATGTGATGTAGTAGATGGAGTTAGAAAGTGAAATGAAACTAATAATAAACTAAAATTTTGTTCTTTCCGCTTAATTTGTTGCAAAGCAACTTGCGGATGGGAAGAGACGAAAAGTTTGTTTCCGATTGGTTTTATAGAAACCCACACATGGTTTTCGGGAAATGTTTTGAAATAAAATATTGTGAAATAAACCCAGCCTTCCTGTGAAGCCTACATAACCACATTTCTTGTAGCTTGCGAGTACAAAAGTACTCATTCTCCCTTTCGTTGTTGTTTTTCTTCTTCCTCAAGTTAAGGTTGAAGATGTTGAATATTTTGTTTTCATCACTAGATCCAAGTCACTGCTTGTGGATTAGTGTGCTAGCCATGCTAAGTTCCGTTGTTCCTGTTTTTGCTTGGAGGTTACTTCTTTGGATCTATTCGAAGATGCAACAAGGTATGATGTATCGATAGCTCTGAAATGATTTCTATTTTGTTACTATGGGTACTAGCTTGGAATCCTAGGACTGGTACCAGCAATCGCGGTTCCGTAGGAGATGGTTCGCCGTCCTCCGCAGCACCCTATCTGGTTGTTTTTTATAGTGGTGTCAGGTTGGGGTGTGACTCCTAGGTATAAACCGGGATGGTTTTCAACGATATGAAACCTATATGGAGTTTAGATATGCAAATAGTGATGACATCAACATACCAATCGATAATAAGCAATAGCAAAATGATGAAACTACAACCCACATGCCAATCTTGCCTCCTTTTTCCTTTTCTCTGCTAGATCCTATATAATATTTATTTTCATCTGCCAACTAGAATGTCGTGCGGTGCCATGTCAGCAAAAACTACCCCGGTCAAGGCATAGAAATGAAATATGGATGGTTTTAAGAGTGGAGGGACCAATAGTGACTAGCTTCGTATTTGAGAGACCAAAATCAAACCAAGGCCATAGTTGAGGGACCAAACGTGGACTTGCTGTTAGAAAACCGGCACCGATGGACCATTGATGACCGAACGCGGAAGAAACGCCATAGGAGATCCAAACATAATGACGACACTGAGGCACGATATTTGTTAATGAGGTTCAGCCGAAGCCTACATCCCTAGGGCACTGATTACGGGCGCTCCTCCCTAATCTAGCATAATTCCAGTGTATCAGGGTATCCATGACCATCAACCGGTACGCTACCAACTAGTCGTCCCTCGCCTATGCTAAGTCATCATACGGTTACAACATATTAGTCTTTCTATTTAAGAAAGAACCTAGGACAGAATTTGACTCTAACTATACCCTAACACCTACTACAACTCCAAATCCTAAATTGTAACCTACTACGTACATATATTCGACACAAACTCTAACAAACTCCACCTTGGCAAATATGCCACGCCAGCATGAATTTGTTCCTTCCGCGAACCTTCGTGTGCCCAGACTTGAGTTGGTTCCTTCTTTGCCATTCACGCTGAGCCGCCCAACAAGCCTACACCATGCTCACTGCCACCAAGAGACTCCGCTATCCCCCCGTAACTTCTTCTAGACTCCACCTACAACAGTGTTCCACCTTCTCTCCTATCATCACAGTTGTCTTGCCAAGTGAAATTGGACTCCTTCCTAGCTGGCACATCCCATAGTCTTCGAAGAACATGTTTACCTCTATGTTCTGTTTTAAATTTGATTTTATCTACTCCATGGCTAGATAACCGATGCCATCACCAAATAGACAAATTCAAACTCACCAAACTGTATGAGGAGAACCCTTTCTTTCTTGACATCTTATGAACTGAGCTAACAAATCTACCATCCACGCTTTTCGCATCCTTAGACTGAGCACTTGATACTTCGAGAAAGTTTTCGTTGCCTTGAGTCACTTGAAGAAATTACCACGATAGCCCTCGCTCTTCTTCCTCTTCAGTGACGTAGATTTTCATATATCCCCATCATGCCGATCTGCAGATCTTGGATGTATCCTGTACTGCCAAATGGCCTCGTTGACGTTATCAACGATATTTGACCCGTTGTTGCTCGGGTTCATCGCCACCTCCTCTCCCGGAGATGGCCTGTCGAGTTCTGCCGCCTGCACCGTTGCCTACTTCACCAAAGGCTTGTGCCCTACCGCTTGCTCGACAAAATAGTTCTGACTTCTGATTGACCACCCGTCAACCTTGCCGCGAGTTGAAGCCGACGAATCATCACATTGTCTTCTCAGCCACCAAACGACCTGAGCGCCATGGCAGCTCACCAAAAGGCCCGGGCCACCCGCCCGAAGTGTTCAACTCCACTGGTCGAGTCATCGATTTCCTCTAGCTTCAATCAACCCTGAGCGTCACATCTGACTAACTCCCTGTTCAAAGTAGCTCACTGGAAAGTTCAGGCCACCCGCCTAAAGTGTCCAACACCACTGATTGGATCGCCAATCGCTTCAGCCGCCATCAACCCAAGCACCATGTCCGGTCGTCTCCTTGTCAATCCCAGCTCATCGAACGGTTCAGGCCACCGTTGATCATCGGCGTGCTCCATCTTGTGTCAATGTCCCTCCCTGGACATTATGTGCATTAGTCACAGTGTAGGGCACCTCCATTGTACTTCTATCCATGGATCTCCCTCGTGGCCAGGCTATGATACCACTTGTTAGAAAACCGACACCAATGGACCACCGATAACCGAACATAGAAGAAACACCATAGGAGATCCAAACACGATGACGACACCGAGGTACGATATTTGTTAACGAGGTTCAGCCGAAACTTACATCCCCGGGACACTGATTACGGGTGCTCCTCCCTAATCTAGCATAATTCCAGCGTATTAGGGTATCCACGACCATTGACAGGTACGCCGCCGGCCAGTCGTCGTTTGCCTATGCTAAGTCGTCATACAGTTACAACAGGTTCGTTTTTCTATTTAAGAGAGAGCCTAGGACAGAATTTGACTTTAACTCTACCCTAACACCTACTATAACTCCAAGTTCTAAACTGTAACCGACTACGTACACATTTTCGACATAAACTCTAACACTTCATTGAAAAACTTTACTGCTCAATCAATTGCATGAATTCTTGAAAAGTTAGTTGAATTAAACATATAATTGATGGTTACCCGGCAGAACTTTGTATGTTTTGACTGATTGAATATTGCGTGTTACCATATAGATGTATGAACACATATATCATTTGAATCTAAATGTTCTTTTGCATTTTTCATTCGTTGAGTTCGTATGAGAAGGAAATGATATATACTCCCTCCATCCCAAAATAAGTGACCATTTTAGTTCTTATAAGCGAAATTATGAGAGAAGGTAAATGACCTAGATACCCTTATTAAATGAGGGATTGTTGGAAGTGGGAGGGTAGTTGGAGTAAGATAAAAAGAAATTTGAATGAGAGGTGATTGATGGAACAAGTACTACTCTAAAATGGTCACTTATTGTGGGACAAATTTTGAATCTAAAGTGGTCACTTATTTTGGGACGGAGGGAGTATATATATTAGTGTCAATTCTAAAAATTAGTTTATGTCCTTTCATATGTACTACCAATTTATTTGATGGAAGCCTATTTGGTAGAGCTCCAGCTCTAGGAATTCTTTGAGCCGTGTGTATCGATCACTAGGGGTATATAATGGGTTATTTGTGAGCCATCTTGTTTATTTAAACTAAGATAGATGCTTAAATAATTTTATTTTAACCTATAAACTCCAAAGGCTAGAAGTTTGAGGTTTGCCAGACAAACCCTAAGAATAGTACATTGCACTTGTAGATTTGGGCCATATATGTTCGCCTGCATGTTACTGAAGCTTCCAACCAAAAGTTAGCACTGAACAAAAAAGAGAGGAGCTTTTCTTAATCCACGATCATAATTAGGTACCATCCTAATCTAATCACTACTTAGACGATGTGTTGTCCTTTAAAAAATATCTTGAAGACTAGCTAATCACTCTGGTCTGAATCATCAGTTGTGTCGTAATGCACTGTGTACACAGAAAGTTAGAAACAAGTGGAACAAAAATAGCCTCTTGAATGTCCTGAGGGACTATTCTTTTGAGAAATAAAAAGTCCTGGAAGAATAAAGAAAATAAGACAATGAACTCAAACTGAGAAAATAGTCATGTGTCCATGTGCACGGCATTAAGGTTGGTAGCACATATGAAAAACTGAAATATGATATCCACGTCTTGGCTGCCCGTGTATCCATGATTTATATTCTTCGGCCGTCTGAATTAAAAATTGCCACAAGTTGGAAATACTTTGCAGAATGATGCAGAATATCAAAGAATTTAGAACAGGTCAATGGTCTCCAGTAGTATATTTCAGTATTTCAGGAACAATTATCCTGTCATAAGCAAGAGAAATTATGAGTCTTGTATGTTCACGTTACCGTCAAACAACTGAAGCTATGACCTGCTACAGTGCTCTCAGGTTTTCAGATACCAAAACTAGATTGATTCCTGAAGGCTTGTTGGCCCTGCTTCTCAGCTTTGAAGAAGAGAAACCGCATAAAAAGTGGACTGTTTTCTGCCGAAACATCGAAAAGACAATTTATGTTTTTATGCCTTCTTTCCCAGAATTACTAATTGATCACCACGAATATTCTGTATTAAAACCTGTAAATAATTGAATCACAATTGATTCGTTCGGTTCTTTAATTCTCTGAAACCTTAGATATAGTTACATCATGCCAAAATAATTTTCAATATGCAAAGTACTACAAAATTCAGTCGCTAGGCCGGTGCAGTTTTCTTCATTACATTACACTGTCCTGTCGAAGTGTCGAAGTGTCGAACCGTCTTTCAGCGGTTCACCTGCTGGAGCATGGATCAACTACAAGTTGTTCCATGGTTTCATTCCCTTTTCTTTTTTCAGAGATGGCAAGAGTTGTACTGACAAGAAGGTTCCGTATGAGTGATGGATGCTTCACCTACCAAGAGCTAATTGGTGAGTGACAAGAACATCTATGTTGTAGCTCACATGCTTCCTTGGCTTGTTCCTTTCTTTTTGGCTCGTTTTTTTCCAATCCATACAGGAGGTTTGTACAGTTGGCCTGTTGGATTGCTCCATTTCTCAAACAATGCTGGATTCTGCTCACCCACAAATCATAACTCACAAGAACATACATGTGTGAGAATCTTGAGAAGTCGTGATCACATAAAGCTTAATACTGTTGTTAGCTTGAGAGAGGAACCATGCATATTGGTTTGATCTATGGAACAAAATAATAAGTTGCATTAATTATTCACACACTCTGATGAGATGTGTCGAGTTTGAATTCAGAGTTTGATCTTCTGAAAAAAATAACTTGTCAACTTAAATGTTCTCTACTCATTATCCAAAAGATGTGTTCTCTAATCGTCCAAAGAATTTTAGAAGGTTGGTGCTCGATCCTTGTATACAAATGACTAGATCGGCAAGTGCAGAGTTTGCAACTTTAGTATAATTTAATCCCCCGATGTAGGCATTTCAGCGTATTCCGGCAACTGCATTATATATCTTGTTCTTTTCTTTTCGGTGCACTTGGTAGGTACTCAATCGATTGATGGAGAAAACACTGAATTAATTTGTTAATATTGGACAAACAATATGATATTCTGCAGGATTTCAACAGAAATCTTGTTAGTTAATTGTATACTAGTTATCATGACTAAAGAAAAGATTGCTACGTTTCGTAAGGAATATGAAAAATGTCTGAACCAACTGCCAAGATAGAGAGGTATGGGAGGAACCACGAAATCTTTGATTGTGTTATTTGTCTTTGTCCCAGTTACCCAGTATCTTTGACAAGATTGCAATCCAATTTTTTTGTCATTTCTCATTTGATTCAAGAGATGATGATTTCTTCACATAGAATACACGGTAATCATTGGACAGAGATGTCCACCACTACAGAATATAGGACTTAGCTTTTGCATAGAAAAATTACAACTATATAGTTGATAACTTTTTTATTTGAAATTATCTAGAGTGTCAAATATGAAATACAAATTTCGAACTAGAGGAGTCAATAAGAATAATGCTATCTCGACCATGTATAGATACATTGTAAAATACAAAATATTTTTTAACCTATTTTCACGAAAAAATTCAAAAATTTAGGACAACACTGGCTTGAACCAGCGATTATAGTGGGTATTAGTATTACTTTTGATTAATATCAGTTAAAAAAACCGACATTGTTACCAGTTATGAACAGGAACAAATAGGTTTTATGTGCTAGTTATTATACAACCCCTTGCTGCAAAGTAGTCCCAAAAGGGGTTGTATAATGTAAAATAAAGTAGAGAGGCATTTCTCCTGGAAATTTTTTCCCTTTTTCTCTATTTTTCTTTTTCCTTTTCTCCCCATGGGCCGCCTCCCGGCCCACTTCTCCCGCTCTAGCCTGCACCCCGCCTCGGCCTCCTCTCCCTCTCGCCCGCACGCTCGGCCCATGCCAGCCCAGTCCGCTGCACCCGTTCGACTGCTCCCCTCTCACTGATAGGCCGGGCCTGCCAGTTAGTTACATCCTCAACCTCTGGCCGAATTGGCCAGAGGGGATCGAGCTCGTGCCCCTGTCGATTCCCGGCCCATTGGCGCGCAACTCCTCTCCGCCCTCGATTCAAACCCACGTGGATCGATCCCCCACTCTCCCCCACATCCATTTCCCCCTCTCACCGCGGATTTCGCACGTGGACTCACCCCACATCGCACCCGCCAACCTCGCTCCTCTCTGTGAAATTCACGCCATCTTGGCCACGATCTCCGCCTCTCCCTACTATATAAACCCTCACCATCACCCCCTCTCTGTTTTCCCTCAATTTCCCGAGCTCGCCATGCCCTCTAATGTCCTCTGTGCCGTGATCACGAAGTGTCGCCGTCATTCACCGCCTCCAACCGCCGCTGGCTACCATTCTAGCCGTTGCTGAGTAGAGCACTAGCCTCGGCCGCCTTCACCATGCCCTAGTGAACCTCGTCCAGCCGTTCACCGCCTCGTTCTACTGTCGGAGTTCCTATTCCCCGGACAAGGTGAGCTCCGCCGCCGCCAAACTCCTTTGGCCGCGTTTTTCCGTCGGGGGCTTCGCTCATTCTCTTTCTAAATCCTCTGAATCCTCTCTCTAGGCCATCTCTAGTCCCGTCCGCCCCTTCGTCTTCATCGATCATCACCGGTTCTCGCCGTCGCCGTCGTTCCCAAAGCCCATCGCCGCCAATTCCTCTTCTTTGTCGTGGATTCATCGCGTCCCATTGCCGCAGACTCTCGGTGAGCGCCCCTCTCGCCTCCCAGTCCTCTCCGCTGTCCGCCGCCACCCTCCGCACGCGCAGCCGCTCCGTCGGTCCTGGCCGATGAGCGTGCTCGCCGCCGTCCCGGTCGTCCGATCTGGCTCAGTAGATCGGGGCCATCCACGTGGCGCCCGTCGTGGGCACCCGCGCCTCGCCACGTCAACACCACCTTGGCGCCACATCGGCAACCACGTGGTGCACCCGTGCTCGTGTGTGTGTGGACCAGGTCCACCGTGCACCGCTGCCCTTGAGTCGCTGACCGATGGGGCCCGCTTGTCGGCGCCGGCCTCCCCCTCTGTCAGTTGACGCCATAAACCCTTTTAATGCGCAATAAATGATTAAGGCATTTCTTTTGTATAGTAAAAACACAGAGAATCTTCAAAAATTCATAACTAATTCTACGTGAGCTCTGATTAATTCCATTTAAATTGCATTAAATCCAAAAAAATGCCAAGAATTCATTAAAAATAGTTTTAGCTCCTGTTTCAGTGTTCTCATATAATATTTTTATTGTTTATGCATTGGATGTCAATGGATACCGATGTTTTCGACTCCCTGGTATACTTTGAAGTGGTTGCTGAAGTTGCAGAAGCTGAGCAAGGCAAGTTGCATCTTTAATCTTGAATATATTGTACCCAATTTATGCAAATCATTTGTTTTTCTTAAATAAAATTGCATGTTTTATCATTTCATGTGGAATGGGAAAAACCTATGTATAGTATAGATCACCCTAGCTTGTTAAACCTTTTCCTTTGTTAACCTAGGTAATAATATGTTTAGATTCTGACTTAGGTTTGCTTAGCCATGTTTACTCTAAACTAGCTCACTCTGGGGAATAACTGTTCATTACAATATTATTGTTCAACCTTGTGTCGGGATAATGGAACTTTGGCAATGGATAATTACTGACTAAAATATGACCCTAATGGTGAGCTGTGGGTGCATGGTTTTGTTGGTCGCACCCATGGCAGTTAAGGACCAGTTCGAGGGAACTCCTTGAGCAGATTTTCGTACTTATCACAAGCCAGTGTGGGCAACGGCTGGGCTTGTAGCGTAGCTCTTCCCTCTCCTAGGCACTTTTTGGTGAGGATGGGCATGATGGAGTTGGGTCGGCTCGGGTTACGGGTTGATCGGCTTCCGGATCCATCGTGACGCAAGGAGGGTAGCCTGTCCAACACGGTGTGCCCTATCGGCAGGTGCAACTTCAGCGTGGTGTGGATGGTTGGGGAGGAGTTGCGTGAACGGTCCTATCACATCCTCTCGTGGGGTGCCGTGGTGGTACGCCGGCGCACAGGAACGTGCGTGGGGCTGTGTCTTGTGGGTACAGTTGTACATCTTTGGCCAGAGTTAAAACTATTCGAATAGCCGTGCCCGCGGTTATGGCCGATTGGTCAAGACTTACCGTGATTAATCTCACCTAAATAATCTGGACTTAAAATATCATGTAGAATTAAGATGTATGATTTGGGCCTGTTCAACGTGGTGTAGCATTGTACAGAGATGAATTAATTCTTCTTAATTCAACAATTGTTTTACCTGTTTTATAACCACAATTGTTTACAACTGCTTTAAGCAAATGAGCCCCAAAGCCCCTCTTTGTCACCTGTGCATTATTGCATTTTTGCTAGTGTGACTTGTTAAGTACTATCGGTGGTACTCGATTTTGCTCCCTTTTCCCCTTAGAGCTGGAGTTCTTCTCTAATGAATACCGTCAGGAGGAGTAGGCTTGTATCGCCGTCAAGTTGCCTATGGACTGGAGCCTCTGCGTGGCTTAGTTTATTTATCTTTATCGTTCCACGCTGCATTCTGTAAGACTTTTATTATTTTTGTAAGACGTACTCTGTATGGCAACATTGTCTGTGTGTACCCTGGCTTTTCCTGGGTAGGGATTTAATACACATATTATTCAGAATTCAGGTTGTGAATTTCTAGGCATGACAGTTTCTACATGGGAACTTATGTGCAAATTTTTTGCCATTCTTAAGAGATTTTGAGGTATAATCATTTTTCTTCAGGGAATGATATTCTCAAAGATCGTTGCTTGCGATCGTCAAGATAGCTCTAGTATTTTTCTCATAGACCGAACTCGTCTTGCATCTCCCAGGATTGTACTTTTGTGGTGCTTCTATTCATGATGTACATTTATTCTTATCTTAGGCTTTGCATATGTTCTATGTAAATAAAGTAAAGCATCACTGTAAGGAGTAAGACTTTAACATAGAACAGAAGATAAATGCAATAATATAGAAAAAAAAGGGTCTAGCCATGCGGAGCGAATCATGAAATAAATGTCATGCTCTCATAGAGCTTACAATATCCATTATTCAAAATTGTTCATAATGCAACCGCGGCAAAAACATTATAAGTGCATCGTGCAATAAACGAAATCAAGGAAGGTATCCACCTCTGTAAAGATCTGCTCCTGTGTGACATTCTCGTCGTGCATGATGACAACGACAACTGTGAGAATGTCAAGTGGAGTAGAAGTGGAGGGTGGTGGCATGGCATCTGCCCCTGTGGCGCTATCAACAGCCATAGGTGTGCCTGTGCGGGTTCCTTGGCCTTTCTCTTGCTCTAGTATGCATCGATGATGTGCTGAGGCTCCTCACAGATACGGCTCCGGTGGCCCCATATGCCACACTTGTATCATATCTGGTCATGATGGCCATATGGCTTGTCGTTGCGGGGTGGCTTGGCTTCCTGCTTGCCCTTGCTTCCCTGGGCATCTAGAGCTCATGCTTGTGCCTTCTTGGGTGCCTTCTTCCCACCTCACTTGCCCCTCTTCCTCTTGATGGGCTTGTGGATCTTGTAACTACTAGCATTGACTTCGAGGCAAATGCTTGTCCCAGGCGACTTGGAGAGAAAGTTCTTGCGGAGAACCTCATCATGAGACTCGGCAACCTCCATGATATCGATCATCTCAATACTCCATGTATCCCGCCTGCTTGCAGTTAAGAGCGCTCTATGCGGCGCTAGGTGGAAGGTGGAGAGTGTCTTCTCAATCTTCTCCACATCCATGACTACTTTGTCACAGAGGAAGAGTTTGGTATATATTCGATGCAGGGCGGAGTTGTAATTGGCGTTGCTCTTGAAGTCGGCGAACCTCAAGCGAACCCACTCCTGCTCTTATTGGGCAGGATGGTATACTTTAGCTTCTCAAACCGCTTCTTGAGAGTAGTCCAAAGAGCGAGTAGGCTCTTCAATGCCATGTACTCATTCTTAAGCTTGGTGCAAAGGTGGTGCCGTAGGAAGTGCAGCGCCTGATCATTCTCATCAGTGGTGGCGTGGGGTCCTATGGCTTGCCCATCCTGATCATCTTGCAGAGCTTTTTGGCCTCAAGTACGATCTGGGCGTTGGATGTCCAGGTCAGGTAGTTCTGGCCATGCTGGGCCAGTTTGGAGAACTCCTTGTTCGTGATTCTAGACATCTGTTCCATGATGATAAAATATTCATAAGGTTACTGTAGGTAACATGGTCGCAAAATGATGGGTTATTTATTTCATGAAATTTCTAATAATTTCTATGCATAGGAAATGCTAAGTACTTAATTTAAATGCCATAATACATATAAAAGGCATATACAAGATGCATAAAGTACATAAATACTGAAAATAAAATTGATAGTTTCAAATAACATTAATAAAATGCCTCAAATGCAAAATTGGAATTCAAATGTGAAATTCATTAGTCATTTCATGCTAAAATATGAAATTTTTTGGTGAAATCTGCAAAGTACAGGGGCTATTTCATCAATTTCCATACGGTGGAGGGGTCAAACAGGGTTTTCTCTTGCAGGGTTTAATGCTCAAAAGGATCGCCATGCGGGAGACATGCAGAAAATTTCTAAAAAACCAGAGGGCCTTTTTGCAAAAACACTAAATCATTTCTCTTCTCTTTCTTTTTTTTTCTTTCTTCTCTTGCCTATTTTTCTTTGTTTCCTTCTAGCCAGCCGACGTGTCACCAAAGCATGGTGCGGTCAAGACCAGGACCAGCGCTCGGAGCCAGGAACGCCATGCGACACAGTGGTTGTTGCCCGGCACACCCCAATCAGCTTTTGTCGGTGACTCTAAGTCGGCGGTGGCGGTGTTCATGGGAATGGACAAAATAAAATAGGAACAAAGAGACGAATTCATTTTTGCAATTCACTCAGTGAGATTCAAAGCGGATGAGTGGGTTTTACCTTCTTCTTCCTTGGTCTCTGACAGAATGTTGTGCTGATAACGTATTATACAACTCCTTCTACAGAGCAGTCCAAAAGGGGTTGTATAATGTAAAATGAAGTGGAGACACAGAGATTTAGGCACTGTTTAGGAGGGCTTATGCGCTAGGCTACTACATCATTTTTCGTAAGCACGCTTACTGATCTGCTATACGGTGCGTTTCGTGCAAAAACTTTCTGTATATAAGTTTCTTTAAAAAAATCAAATAAATCTATTTTTTAAGTTTATAATAGTTAATATTTAATTAATCATGTACTAATAACCTATCTTGTTTTACGTGTCGCGGTCAGCTCACCAGTTGCAGCCCTCCCGAACGGTGCCTTAGAGGGAGAGTGATTCTTTTATTCCAATGCCTATCACTAGTGTACAATGAGTGGCCACTTTCTCCTTTTATAGCAATATTTTATATATGGAAGGTTGAGGTGAGGACTAAATAAATGTATTTAGGCTGGATCTCCAGAATTTTTTTGATTTTTGTATTTATTTATTAAAAGATTTGCAAAAGTAGATTTTTGTTTGAAAAAATTGCAAAAATAGACTCCCACCACCCTCTGGGAGGGCGATTTTTAGGGCGATTTTATGACGTGGCTGACGGCCGTTGGCCCCCCCACCGACGGTCGTCAGCCATTTTGCAGGCGGCCCCCGGCCTGCCAAAAACCGCCCTCTCAGAGGGCGGCAAGGGGGCCGCCTGCGAAATGCCCCTCGGGGCCGGCCTCCCTCCTCGCGCGCCCGCAGGCCGGTTCCACTCTCCCGCCCTCGGCCCGCGTCCTCGGCCCCGCGCCCGCGCCCGCGCCCGCGTCGCGCCCTCGCCCCGCGCCCGCTCGCGCCCCGCCCGTGCCCTCGGCCTCGCCCCGCGCCGCGCCCGCGTCCTTGGCCTCGGCCCCGCGCCCCCGTCCGCGCCCTCGGCCGCGCAATTTGCAGGCGGCCCCCTTGCCGCCCTTTGAGAGGGCGGTTTTTGTGAAGCCCGGGGGCCGCCCGTAAAATGGCTGACGGCCGTCGGCCGGGAGCCCGATGGCCGTCAGCCACGTCATTAAATCGCCCTCTGGGAGGGCGTTTTTAAAAACCGCCCTCTGGGAGGGCGGTGGGAGTCTATTTTTGCAATTTTTTCAAACAAAAATCTACTTTTGCAAATCTTTTAATAAATAAATATAAAAATCAAAAAAAATCGGATCTCCATGGGTCCAAGCCCAAAGGTTTCTCAACACGAGTGAACCCACTGTATTTTGGGCTATGTTTGCAATTATACGGTGAAAGGGCCGGGCTTAACCCTATCAACCACAGAGCTGCCACCAGTTCCTGGAAAATGCTTATTAGGGGCTTGTCGTGGATCTAATTTTGGTCACAGCCTCAATATGGATCTAATTAGCTTGGGCCAATAGGGATTGGGCGTCTCAAATGGGCCTAACTGAAGCTAGGGCTAACAATATAGTTATGCAGCCCTTCACTACTTTGTTAATGAAAAGTAAAACATAATAACTCGAGGGCATAAATGGTGCAGCCGAGACCTGCCTGAACGTGTGAAAACTACATTATCAGATTGACCAACTTTAAGAACATATATAAGGAGATGAAGTTGGCGAAAGAACCATGGTTTTAAATTTGCGACGAAGTTCCTAATAATATTACCATAAAAAGAAGAATTGCACCAAAAAATCAAAGCAAAGAGAGCAACTACTTTTTAAGTGTCTGCTGGTGTATTATGAAAGTGTTGCATAGCTTTGTTAATTCAACGTAGTGGACCGGTCAATGCAAATACTGGTCTCCATGGACCATCTACAATGTTCATTCACCTTATCTTCTACAATTTCCATTTACCTTTATCTTCACATGGGCTGGCTGGGGTCTTGGATAGGATGCTTGATCGGTTTACATGTCACATTGGTTAGAGAGAAGGCTATTATCACAAAAGCTTGTCTAGATACTCTTTCCTAGCATGAGCCACCAATTTTACCATTTTGAACCTCCTAAAAGAACTAATTTAAAAAATAAACCCTCGGCTCAGCACCATTATCATTAGCGTTGAGTTCGAGGTCATCGGAGCCCAGCGGCACCGATAGGTGGACCCTCTCACCAATTTAAACAGTTTTGCAGGCTCACATTGATAAAAAGATAAGGCTAGCATAGTAGTGGAGCTTTTTGTCTCTCACCCAAGGATCTGAGGATCAAATCCCCGTACTTATAACTTTTTATAAACTTTTCAATTAACCCATCACTTGATTACTTACTGTGAAAAACGTATAAAAAGTTGTAAGGATTCCTAGACCCTTGGGCGTGACGACCAAAAGCTCTACTAGTGTGCTAGCTTCATCTTTGTATCGATGTGAGTCTACACAACTTTTTTAAGTAGAGAGGCAGCTAATAACGCTAAGCTCCAATTACCTGACAAACTCACGCTCAAATTAATGGTGCTGAGACGGTACAGCTCAGTATATTTGAGATTGGCACTGAACTGAGGGTCTTCTTAAAATTAAATTTTTAGAAGTTCATAATATAAGTTTTAGTAAAAGGGCTAAAATATCAAAATTTAAATAACAGGAGCTAGCCTCGGTCTTCTCTACGCCATTCAGCATATACTTTCTTCGTCCCAAAAATTCGTAGTACTGATGTATTACATCCGATGTTAGCTTTTTATATTTTGGGACGGAGGGTACATAGCCATGACGAGATCATGAATCAACTAGAAGTTAAAGAAATTGCTCTTATACAAGACAAGGAGACAGATCATGACACATCCAATGAGTAATTCAATGACATTGTCATTTTGGTTGTTGAAACAGTTGACGAAGATGGAAGCCCCTTGATGAGAACGGCAAGCCGGTCACATTTATGTTCTTTCTGTTAAAGCGTTCACGCCTTGTTCATCTGTACTTCTACATGTATCATCCGATGCTGAACTATTCTGAGTTTTATATATGATTCAGCTCAAATTTGACCCATCCACACTTAGTGAATCAAAATATTTAAAGAAACTGCGAGTTCCTCTAGCTAGTAAATGAATGCATACCGACACCTTATGCTATGGCTGCAGTAGCATGTAATAAGTTAGTTCAATGCAGATGTCATGCATTGGAATCCTTGGAAAAGTATTTTTTTTAGTAAATTTTACTCCACGATATAATAACCTAGAAGGTGGATGCAATGTAATACGAGAATTTGAGTCTTAAATGTCTAAGTGCAACAACTTGATAAGTGGATGCGTTCTAATAAAAAACTTGGTAATTTATTATTTTGGTGCAACAACTTAACTAGATATGTGTTGTTTTGGTTAATGAGTGCTAGATGAGTATTTTCACGATGTCAATATCCCATCACATAGCAATCTTGCGGATATTACCTTATAAACTTACATTTAATCTATAAGAATTATGTTGCTCATTAAATTTATACCACTGGCTTGGATTTTTTCTTCGCCATCTCAAATCTCAACCAAAAACAAAATTTTGTACATAGTAAAATTGAATTAACTTTTACTTACTAGAATGCTAAAAATTAAGTATGCTTATACAAATCTACGCAAGTATATTGACAAAATAAGTACTTAGAAACTGATTGTGTATAAAAAAAATGCTCGAAATAATTAAGTTGTTGCCTAACACGCTTATTTTTTAAGTTAATGTACTAAAATCACACTCAATTTTCAAGTTGTTGCACCCGTACACTTATTTCTTAAATTCTTATATTAAATTGTACTCGTCTACTAAGTTGTTACGCTAGCACGCTCACTTCTCAAATTCTTTTATTGAATTACAACAACTACTAAATTGATGTACCGTGAATGCAATTTACTCTATTTTTTTTCCTTGTGTTAGCCTCAAATTGCACCCTCTTTTTAATCCTGGGATCACACCAACAAAAGTGACATTATATTGGTATTAAGAAATTTGCAACAGTTCAGAAATTGATGTATGATTACAAAGGAATAGGTTCCAAGTACAACCAGTTTGTTAGAGGTAGAGATGTACGATTAGTTCCTCTGAAATATTTGCTTTTATGCTAGCTGGAGTCAACCAACCAGGCATTTCCATGCCCTACTTTGATTTTTGTCCAGCAGAAATTAATCTTTGCTGACCTTTTCTGACGGGCTTAGGCCCTGTTTAACACAGCTTCAATCTAAGATTTTTTAAATTGATATTTCAAGTTCCAATAACCTATGGATCTAGATATATGATTACATCGATAATATTTGGATGAATCATTTTATTTCTATTACAGAGGAAATATAAAAGTCTAAACCATTGTAATTTAACTTTCAAACTCTAAATCCAACGTGAACTTCCAAAGTCTAAATCCAACGTAAATGTACGATATAGAGTTATGTCAAACAGGACCTATGTATGCCATTTATATTAAGTATACTGGATATTTTTTTACCCCTCAACTTTTTAAACCAGTTAAAATACTCCCTTAGGAACAATTCAAACTGGTTCCAGTGGTGCTTTCTTTGTGTGAAATTTGGCATCTATCATCTATTCCACTAATATGGCACTTAGCTAATAAGAAATGTAAAATGCACTTTTATGTGGTAAAAAAAGGCATATTATTTGGATATCAAAACCATTAAAGACAAGGTTGTATTGCCCTTTTGTGGTGTTTTAACAGTATGGATACTTGATGGGGGTAAAATAAACTTTGCTCTTTTTTATACACCATATCGACTGTTATATACCGACTTGCTTTTCATTAAAAATATGGATCAAGTATAATTTATAGGATAGGAATATGTAATTATAGTATCCTTTAGGTACGGATGGCCATAAGATAGAATAACTTTGTCACATCTTTTTCATAGTGCCTTTAGTTTTCCTTTTTACTATTACAATATTTCGTATTATAAAAAAATAAGTACAAGAAAAGTACCAGAAGAGAATATATTAATACATAACTTATTTTAGAGTGAAATAAGTTCACACTAATCCCCCAACTATCACGTTTACTTAAAAAAAATCCCTCGACACTTAAAACGTCTATTTATATGCCATACGTTGTCAATCCACTACTTCAAAATTAAGGATTTTTTCTCTTAATCTTAGCCCATATATAATTAATATGTACAGTAATTATCCCTGACTAATGTCGCAAAATCCTCAACATTCGTTCCGTTTCCACATTAGTATTCCATTTCCCCTATTCTACGGCCCTATCCATTTATCCATCCCTACTCCCTACTAAAGAATAAAGACCCAAAAAGAAAACCACCGACGCTAAGGTAGGCAGCGGTTGCAGTTGGCACGGGAGAGCGCAACCGGCAAAGAACGAGAGGATTTACCAGCGGCGAGGCGGTGAATGAGGAGGAGATCCGCGACCGCGTAGGTTGGGGCGCGCGGACAGCCTCCTTCCTTCTCCCCCCAACAGAAATCTCGCCTCTCTCCTCCCTTTCCTTCCTCCTCCTTCCAGATCTCTCCACGCGCCGCGGCGATCTCACTCACCCTCGTCGCGGAGACCCCCCACCGGCGGGGAGGCCGGCCGGCAGCCATGATCTCCTCCAGCAAGCTCAAGTCCGTCGACTTCTACAGGTCCCGTACTCCTATCCCGATCTCTCCCTCCATTGCCACTGCCGTCCCGTCGTTCGTGGGTTCGTACCCCGTCAGGGTGTTGATGCGTACTGCGTAGTACTCTTTGTGTGTGTGTGGGTGTGAAGGGTTTTTGTCGTCTGCGAACCACGCGCGACGGGGGACAGGCTTGGCTCGATGCAATCCGCAGCCGGGGTTGGATGAATGGCGGGCGCTGCTCTGGTTGGCTTGCGTCGTGTTTGGCTGGACTGGGTGAATTCTGTGTCTACCTGCATGTTTGTCTTAGCTATATGAGCGGTGGCGGTTTGTATACTTCACAGCAATGGTTCGGGATTGCAGTAGATCGTTTATGCTGGTTAGATCGTTTATGCTGGTAAGTAGTGTATGCAAAAATCAGAGTTGCGTGGTGTATGGGGTATGACCTTTTGTGCGGTCATTGCGAGAAGTATAATGTCCGGTGCTTTGTTTCTTATTTTCTACTGAAATGGATAATTTCGTTGATGCCTTTCTCGTGCTTGCAGGAAAATTCCTAGGGATTTGACTGAGGCATCACTGTCTGGGGCTGGATTATCCATTGTAGCAGCACTAGCTATGGTGTTTTTGTTTGGAATGGTCGGTTTTTACTCCTTCCGTCAGTTTTTGTTGTATTATCGATTACACTAGTTACTTTCATCACACTGGTTTCAGTTTTTAGGACGAAAAAATGGTAGGACTCTTCTCCTGTTCCACTTGGTGATTGTAAACTGAAGTTTGGTACAGATTCATACCAAAATGAGACAGCATTTATTTGTTTATGCAGATTAGTTGTCTTCTACCATTTGGACTGCTGTAGTCTAGTTAACCGCTATTGCCAAATCGGTCTAGGCTTTGCTTTTTGTTGTTTCATGGTTGCAAATAGTTCATGTCCTAACATCTGTTTTAATTGACTATTAGAGCTTTAACATGATAGGCTA
Source organism: Oryza meyeriana var. granulata (assembly GCA_003991445.1). Lineage (NCBI taxonomy): Eukaryota > Viridiplantae > Streptophyta > Magnoliopsida > Poales > Poaceae > Oryza > Oryza meyeriana. The sequence goes on from RYFJ01000348.1 coordinate 217,533, forward strand.
GATTCTTAAGTCACCTGTAAACATGAGAACTTGAACATAACTTGGTTGAATTTTTTTGGCTGAATTATCCATCCAACCTTGAAAGTGGCAGTTTGGTAATGTCATATGCCCAATTATATTCTAATTACTCTTGAACCTATGCATCATTTGGTTGCCTCCTGTTAAGCATTGCAATGTGCTGTAGTTTTTACATTTTAGCAATATTGAACTATGCTGAAATGATCTCTTAATCAAGCTTTGAACTAGAGGACAGTTTAAAGGTTAGTTTCAACTGAAATGCTAAAGCTGTTGAATTGTTATTGCAGGAACTGAGTAATTACTTAGCAGTCAATACTAGCACATCAATAATTGTTGATAGGAGTTCAGATGGGGAGTTCTTACGGATAGACTTTAACTTAAGGTAAATGCTATGGCACATCTGAACAACTAATTCGTTTAGAATTTAAAAAAGGAACCTTTATTATTGCATAAATAATACTGCTATCATTATGGTTTATATAGAACTAATGATTTTCCTAATTCTCTGATCTGCTAATAGTTATGTTTTCCTATTGTGATTAATTTTGATGGAATGCAATATATGCAACAGCAAAGCCACAGTGTTTATTAATTTTAGGCCCTTAATTCATGTCAGCTAAGTACCAGACCTAACCATTTATAGTAATATGTTTGTAAAATAATATTGATGTTGTTCTTTTACCCAGCACTTGCCACCCTTAGAATCCATATGCACCTGAGAGCCATTGTTTAAACTTGAAATCGACAATCTGGATTTCTAGCAAATAAGTAGTAGGCACTGCACTTCTCATTTGTTTGTATGTGAAAATGTATAGGAGGTTATCTATGATAGTCTAGCTAGCTGCCCATTGTTTTCTATGGGATGACTTCAGAAAGCCAGACTAACTTTTTTTGTTGTTCCAGTAAACGCTCACAACCTGTTTCTCTGATTTACAGCTTTCCTGCACTTTCATGCGAATTTGCATCAGTTGATGTCAGTGATGTTTTGGGAACAGTAAGAATTCTAACTTGACCTCATGTACTCTGTTTTTGTTTGTCTGCCTTCTAGAATGAGAATATATTATTGAAGAACATGAAGCCCATCTTGTGCTTTCCATAAAAAAATGGTGTTGACGTTTTCATTTCTTATTAACTTGTCATTACAAATAATTTTCCACTAGCTTTTAAAAGCTCTACATGTATATTTTTACGCCAATGTTAAAAATATGAAATATGTTAGCTTATTAGTTTTTGTAAAGTTGCTTGCATGTCAAAACAATGGATTTTATCCTAACTAACTTTCTATCTATAAGCATTTCCAATATTTTGCTTTTTGTAGCTTGAGTTTTCCTACATGTTGGTTTAACTAATTTTCTGCTCAAAACACATGCAGAACAGATTGAACATAACGAAAACTGTTCGCAAATATTCAATTGATCGGAATTTAGTACCTACTGGATCTGAGTTCCACCCTGGACCAATTCCCATTGTGAGCAAACATGGAGATGATGTTGAAGAAAACAATGATGATGGTTCAGTTTCTTTGTCCTCTCGCAATTTTGAAAGCTATTCACACCAGTAAGTATTCAAATATCTATTTCAATATCAACCTGTCCATAACACGTTTGTACCTAATAGCATTGTAGCCATTATGCCTTTCAAAATCGCATCAACAGTCAACCTATTGTTCATGTATGCTGTCCATCTTTCTGCTTCACATTCATATACTGTGTATATACCTAGCTCCAATCATTTCTGCCCAATTCTCTATGGTGAATTGGCGATAATCTTCATTCTTACCCGCCTCAAATATTTTTTCTTGAAGTGTTGTTTAGTAGGTCTAGTTTATTCCTCCTGTAGTCTTTGGGAGTCCGACTAGTGTTTCCACTGATAATTATCATGTGCTTCCTTTTCAGGTATCCTGTTTTGGTCGTTAATTTTTATGCCCCCTGGTGTTACTGGAGCAATCGATTGGTTAGAATTCATCTTGTTCCCATGCATTTAGTGATTTTATTTTAGTAATTAAGCTACTATATCAAGGAATTGATTAGTAGAATATTGCGTAGTAATGCACAAGTCATCTATGTATGATTACTCAGTAAAGCTACAAATGCTTTATCTCTAATGTTTGTTAAATGTTTTTGGTGGGATCAAATTTCAACATTTATTATTCTAAGTGAATTATACACGCAACTGTATTATATTGAACTAACATATGGAGACATTTCTAAACACTTGATTTTACTCCAGAAACCTTCATGGGAGAAGACTGCGAAAATAATGAGGGAGAGGTACATACTGTTTTTCTTTATTTTTCTTTCATGGTTTTACTGTACTGTTTAATCTAAAGCATCTTGGTTTTTCTCACATGCAGATATGATCCTGAAATGGATGGCAGAATCATTCTTGGCAAGGTTGACTGCACTGAGGAAGTTGAGTTGTGCAGGAGGTTTGTCTGCATTTAATGACTATCCATATTCGAAATCAGGACATAGCATTTATTCTGCAACACGAACTTCACAAATCCTTTTTTGTTAGCAAGAGAAATTTGGTTAATTAACTCTATAAATCCAAACAAAGTGACATTATGATGCTACAGCTTTCATGAGCTATTCATCTTTGTGTCCTCACATTCTGGTTCTGTGGATGCTTATGCCTTCTGGACCTATTTGCATTTGGAATAATTTGAAAGCCTTTTTCAATATGTTGCATAGTGCTATTCTGCTTCTGATGACACTGGTTTCTCTGTAATGGTGCCATTGCCTGAGAATCTGAGATGTTACACATGGTAACAAATCAAGTTATGCATATTGAATGTGAAACACAAGAAAAGCCTTAAATTGTTCTCGTGCTAGTTTTACCTAATTATATTTATATGTGCTCCTGTTATGCTTGTTCATCAAATCAATATACAATTAAGGCCTGCAGTTCATTATTTTAATTCATTAAATGCAGGCACCATATTCAAGGTTATCCATCAATTCGTATTTTCCGTAAAGGGAGTGATGTTAAGTAAGCACAACTACACCTTGGATTCTCTTTCCGATACTCTACTGAGACTGAACCTGTGCAACACTTGAATTAATTCTTGCTCAAGTTCCATATATAAACAAATTGACATTTGTGCAGGGATAATCAGGGTCACCATGATCACGAATCATACTATGGTGATCGTGATACTGAGAGTTTAGTAGCGGTATGTTATATCCTGTTACCCAATTACTTTTCTTGATGTTAGCATGGTTTATCTTCACTATGATACTGCACCCTAAACTTTAACTTACCTGTAATAGGTAATGACCCCTTTTCCTAGGGAAACAAAAGGCTAACTATCATTTGCTTGTTGATCACTAATTTTTGTTTCATGGTCTTGTCAAATTGTGGATCAAATTCCTGATATATTTTTTGGTCCTCAGGCAATGGAAACTTACGTTGCAAATATCCCAAAAGAAGCCCATGTGCTAGCTTTGGAGGACAAATCAAATAAGACACTTGATCCCGCAAAACGTCCTGCTCCATTGACCAGTGGATGCAGAATAGAAGGTTTTGTGCGAGTAAAAAAGGTAAATAAACTTTTGAGGTAATAGTTGTAGTGTTGATGACGATTTCTATGTTTGGTCCTTGAGTTCTGGTTCTTCTTTATCAGGTTCCTGGGAGTGTTGTAATCTCAGCTCGATCTGGTTCCCACTCGTTTGATCCGTCCCAGATAAATGTTTCCCACTACGTAGCAGAGTTCTCATTTGGCAAAAGGCTATCGTCAAAGATGCTTAATGAACTGAAAAGACTAACTCCCTATCTTGGTGGACATCATGATAGATTAGCTGGTCAGTCTTATATTGTTAAGCATGGTGATGTCAATGCCAACGTTACCGTAAGTCCCTAAATTTTGTTTTTTTTTATTGGGATGATTACAACAGGCATAAATGCCTGTTCCAACACTGACTTTTCTGGTTTCTTGGGGAGTAACATAGCTTTTGTTTCATTGTATTCTTAGATTGAGCATTACCTACAAATTGTGAAAACCGAGCTTGTTACACTGAGATCATCAAAGGAATTAAAACTGCTTGAAGAGTATGAATACACAGCGCACAGCAGCTTGGTGCACAGCTTCTACGTTCCTGTTGTGAAATTCCATTTTGAACCTTCTCCCATGCAGGTTGACATCTCACCCATTTTTGTTTGGTTATAAAAAGTGAAAGAAAAATTCATCTAAATTTATTCTCATTTTATCATCACTTCAAGGTCTTGGTAACTGAACTTCCGAAATCCTTCTCCCATTTCATCACAAATGTCTGTGCTATTATTGGTGGAGTTTTCACGGTGAGGGCATGTCCTTTTTTTTTTTTAACTTTTTCATATATCTAAATCCATCGAGTGTACGTGGCTAATGAAATGTAACCTGCAAATTCTAGGTCGCTGGTATACTGGATTCCATCTTTCACAACACCTTGCGGCTGGTTAAGAAGGTCGAGCTAGGGAAGAACATTTGAACAACAAAGTTAATCTTCAGAAGCAGCCTCAAGTTTATGGGTTGCACTAGTTTTAGTCATTATTTTGTTATACCAGGTAGGAATTCTTAATATATTAAGATGTGAAAGAGGGAGAGTGGTGGGTTGGCAGAGGAGAAAGTTGGGGTCATGATATAGGTAGTAGGGACCTCACTGTTTTGCTAAACGACTTCATCAGAACAATAAAGACAGTTGATCCTTGTTAACCCCTATGTTAGTTCGTCCAGACTATGTGCGGTGTTACTCCCTGTTTACTGTTGTGATGACACCTGTCATTACTCGTTACTCCGGATTTGTCTTTCCTGTTTCAAAATTCAGCTACGGAAACCAGAAAGTGTCGCTGCTCAGATTTCAAGTTCGCTTTTGAGGCAAGATGTTTCATTGATCTCGTTGGGATCACACAGTCAGAAGAGTCTGGTACTGTTTGACAGCCTTTTTCCTCTATGCATAACCAGGCAGCTGTAACATGTTTTTACTCTGTGCTCTTTGCATTACCAGGCAACTGTAGCATGCCTAATTCTGCCAATTGAATGACAGCTCAAATTATACTTTGTAAATATTGCTTGCTTAATATTTATGTCCCCCCCCCCCCCCCCCCCTTCCAACAAACAGTGGCATACTAATGTGCTCTTAATTTTTATGCCCCTTTTGGAATAATATTTCTGAATTCATGTGTTCTCGTAGAAATTAAACTGTTTTATGTAAAATATGTGAAAAAGATGTCGACGACAAAGAAACGTTCAAGTCGAAGCATCAGAGAACACGGAGGGAGGTGGTGCAACGCGAGCTGCTCTGCCTCTTGAACGGGTACACCGTGACGCTGCACTCCACCATCAAGTCCGCGCTCACCTTGAATGGCCGGAGGAGCGCCGCCGCGGCCTTCCCTGCCACCGCGGTCGCCGTCTCGAATGGCAGCGTGCCGGTGGCGACGGCGTCGACCACGTAGTGACTGTCCACGATGATCCTGGCCGCGTCCACCCCCACCGGTACGCCCACCGTCCTCGTCGACCGCGCCGGGACCCTCCCCGCCGGCGCGGCGGCCTGCCCGACCGCCGCGCCGTGGTACGTCACCGCCGTGACCACCTCGCCGTACCGGAGCGGCGCGAGGCTCGGGTTGTGCACCGTGACATGGACGGCCAGCGTGAGGTTCAGCTCCGGCGGGAGGACCCTGAAGGCGCTGAGGCGCGTGTCCACCGCCGCCGCCACCACCCGCGGTGGGCGTGGCCGGAGCACGACGAGGCAGAGCGCGACCAGGGCGGCGGCGAGCAGGAGGACGGCGGCGATCAGCGCGCAGCAGCACGCCACGGCCACCTTCTCCTTGATGCTAATTGCCATCCTTGGAAGAAGCAAAGATGGACGACAAATGCTGCCGTTTCTTGATAACGTCAGTATATGTTACCACCAACGCTGGTGTTAATTGGGAAGCATGTCACATTGTCACTGTGACTCTACTGGTCTAGTGATGCGAGAATAGGGGTTACTGAACTCCGGCCAGGGTTGGCAAAATGGGACGCTAACAGCTCGAAATTTGCGGTTAGCGATACACTTTCTGGGCTAGTGGCAGGGGTGTGTAATTTTTCAACCCTGAGTTTGCATGTTAGATTGTCATCACACACACACTTATTTTTAATTATTTGACACCAAGCTTTCTTCTTGGTTGTCCAATGTTTTCATCCTTCGGAAAAAAAGAAATTTGTGTTATCGATTACGCAAGAGGGCTCAAATTGGTAAATTCAGCAGGATTTGCTAGAATTCGACGAAAATAAGCGGTAACCATGAGTTTTTAGCGGTTATAGTTGATATAGCGGGGTCGCATTTTAGGTCCGTTTGAATTTGTAAACCTAGACCGCAACACTGCATATTGCGAAATATTTATGTGAATTCCGTAAAAAAGTATTTATGCACAAACTTAAGGCTCCTTTGGAACAAAAGAAAAAAGTGAAGGAATTTTAGAGGATTGAAATTCATTGGAAAATTTTCCTACATGTTCCTTTGGAACAAAGGAATGTCTTTCCCCATATCCTTTGAAATTTATATGGAATAGCTCATTTCATAGGAATTTTAGTGAAAAACTAACATTAGGATTGACCTCATATTTTCTCTTCCTTGTGACTTAAAGTTCCTTTGCTTTTTCTATGGTGGTACCAAACAATACTTTTTACAAAATCTCGTGGATTTATTTCTTGAAGGATTCATTATGGTATGACATTATATTTCTGTGATTTTTTGTGTTTTTAAAATCCTGTATTCCAAAGGAGCTCTTAGATAGCACTGCTAATGAACTCCAATGCTGCCCAAAGTGTCAATTACTTAAAGGGATATGTATCTTCTAGCAAAATTAAATTAATATTTTCTAGTCTGTTTCCGATTTACTTATTTTGATTGTGCTATGATGTCCATTGTTAGTATCAGCATAAACTAATTAATTATCTAGACGTGACAACTCGTTGTGTGTGAAGTTTACAGAGAAGCTCCAATAGAGAAGAAAGATATATATCTTGTTCATTGACCAAGTTTATGCAAGGTAAAGCAAGACATAATATAATAAGATGCATAATCACAAATTTAAAAAAAGAAGTATATGCACCGACCAGCATGTGAATCAATTTAAAAGGTACTCACATCAATTCAAAATGGCACTTGGTTGAAAGAGAGAGAGAGAGAGAGAAAGGCAGCAAAATCCTTCAAGAATCAAAACACATCGTATTATTTTTACACAATTCAGATTAAGTTCCTTGAACGTAGAAATTTCACATCATTTATGTAAACTTATTTTATAAAACCCATTTCAATTAATTTTTGCAAGAATCGTAGACAATCCCTCCACTTCAAAGATGTCTAAAACAACAAGAGATAGTATACTTTAAGAAAAAAATTTCCTATTTTTAGAAGGGCTTAATTGAATTTGCAAACTTTTGTACAATTGAAGAAGGCCATGACAACCATCGGACGCACACGGTTTGCCGATCAGCCCACGTGGACGGTGGAGATGCACTGCGGCGGCGTGCTCTCCTTCCTGAGCGGGTACACGGTGACGCTGCACGTCACCACGGAGCGCGCCCTGATCTTGAAAACGCGCAGCACCACCGCCTTGCCGGCCACCGTCGTCGCCGTCTCGAACGGCAGCGCGCCGGCGATCCCCTCCATGGGGAAGTAGGGCGAGGAGACCACCCTCACGGCGTCCACCTCCACCGCCGTCCTCACCGCCGCGGACGCCCGCGCGCCGATCTCCCCCGCGGGCACCACCGCCTGGCCGACGCCATCGCCGTGGTACCGCACCACCGTCACCACCTCGCCGTACTGGAACGCCGCGAGGTTCGGGTTGTACGCCGTGACGGCGACGTCGAAGGTGAGGTTCAGCACCGGCGCCGGGAGGAGCGCGAAGCCGGAGACCCTCGTGTCCACGATCGTCGCCACCACCCGCGGCGACCGCGGCCGGAACACGGTGAAGTAGAGCGCCACGAAGACGACGGCGAGGACGACGACGACGGCGAGCAGCACGCCGCAGCAGATCAGCGCGGGCTTCTTCCTGTTGATCTCGGCCATGGCAACTTGTCAATTAAATCGTGGTTTTTTTTCTTGATTTTTTTCTGGTGATTTTTTGGGGTCAATGCATGGCAGAAGGGGAAGGAGAGAGGGTTGCAATATGTAAAGAGGGGAAGCTGCATTGGAATTTCAGCTGGTTTTGTTTTTTTCTTTCTGTTTGGGACTTAGTGTTTAATTAAATTTCCTGGTAATCAATTGCTTGTTGTAGGTGTTAATTTTGGAATTAATTTTGGAGATTCGTTGAGAGCCCATGGCTGGATTGTGTGGAGATTTGTGAGGGATAATATCTTTTTATGATATCTGATGTGCTATATTTAATTTGGATTGTATTCTGACTAGTACATTTCCTTGTTCTTTTCGCAGTTACTATATAGAATCTCTCCGAATTGTTCTGGTATTTAGTTTGTGAATTTATGATGCGATATACTCTGCATCAGCTTAATTTGCAATTTAGGTAGGAATTTCTGGTAGTAAAATAAACATGCACCAATAAGGGCCCAAAACGTCATAGCATATTCAACATGTTTTATATGTGCTTGTCTCAAAAGGTCCTATGCTGCTAGTTTCAGATATGGGTGATAAACTACACAAATTTATTACTGAGATGTACGATAACTTAGCGAGTGGGTATATATAATTTTGTATAGTCATCTTCTTCCCCTTTAGCTTTGTTAGGAATAATAGTAAAACATTAAGGAAAATGCGTTGATTCGGGCTTCCCATTTAGCCCAAAAGATCGGACACCCGCTGCATGCATTTCTTTATGAAAGGACGTGTATTTCTCTCTTAAAGGACGCACCTCATGTACGTGTAGTATTATTCTGCATGTCTAATAGGATGGGAATGAAAGTTGCATGATACTAGCACATGCAAGTAACAACTTCATTATCAGTCTTTAAATAGCTTTTCTTCTAAACTATTTATTCGATCTACAATCTGACTATGTTATAATATTCATTGTAATTAAATTTTTATAACAAGATCTCATATAATTATATTTTAAAGAAAAAATATATATGTTTCAACCGTTAAAATTCGATGTTTAATATGTGGAAAGTGAATGTTTCAACTAGAATGTGACTGTGTTGCACATTTTAAGTTTTTTGTTGAAATAGATTATTTTATTTTTGCACACCGTGTTATTTGGATGTTTCAATAAGTATTTTTCTGATGTTTTACTAATTCATTTATGAATATTACATATGGTGTTCTTTGGATATTTGAGCAAATATTTTATGATGTTTCACCTGTTTTTCACTCATTGTTTTCATGTATAGTATATAAAATGTTTTAATTAGAAATATAATCATATATTTTTTATTAGAAATATAATCATGTAAGATTTTCTTTAAAATTTAATTGCAACGAATACAACGATATGCATATCAGACAAGTAATTTAGGAGAAAAATTGGTTTAAAGTATGGTAAAATTATTTTGGGTGGACTTCTAAACCCTTTTTCTCTCTGATACTGTACATGCAGACTCTGGCAGAAGGAACTGCTGTTGTGTGCACGTACAGCGGTCTGGGAAGCGCTGTGCTGGGAGGGCGTCCGAATTTTGGTTTTTTTTATCAAACCTCCAACGCGTAGTCGTGTCCAACCATTAAATTTAGTATCATATGAACATATTTATTTTAGAAACTAGATCGTCTATGTCTACAATTCTATCTCTAAATGTAAAGGTTTTTAGCTATACAGGTAGTACAAGAAATAAACAAACTTAACGAACTAATACAAGTTACTATGGCTGCACTGTGTCGACAGCGACGTATGCATTGTGCCTTTTGCCGTCGACGTCATTGTTGCGTCTGTTTTACCCTTTGTTTACTCGCTCGCTCGATTGATCGTTTCCGTGTCCAACCGAGGTACAAGTATTTTTCAGAGTTTTGGACAGTAAGACCAAAAGTTCAGAATTAAACAAGAAAAGAGACTCTAGCAGAGTCCAGACACGACGTCAGGTAAACAATTAACCGTTTAATTGGACATCGTTTCTGTATTCTTGGTCACTACGCTCTAGCTCAGTTTAATTCGACGATTACATTATATATATGTTGAAGCCCTCTTATGTCGAACGAAAGCTCAGGCTCTGAACTTTTCAACCTGGAAGAACACTGAAGGACACAGCAGAATGTGTGCTCATCGGTGTTACCAATGCGTTTTTGGAAGGAAGCCATTGCAGCACTTCTTCTTCATCAATTCGCAAATCACAAATACAAAGCGACTGCATATGCCCTCTCTGTTCCCAAATACGTGTCAGCAAACACTATTTAATTGAGCCTTTCGGGCTGTTTGGTTGTCAACGACACTTTACTACAGCTTGCCACCTCTAAGGTTAGACAAATTTAATTAATTTGACAGTTATTTAGTTGCAGTCATAATTATAAGATTCTCTTCCAACAAATTAGATCACATACGTCAATCATTCAAAAAAAGTATGACAATTTTTATTGACAAATAGTAAGAAAGTGTAGCTGACAACCAAACAGCCACATGACCACTTCTATTTCTACCACAAAAGTTTGTTAATATTTGGTGATCGGATTTAGTTTTATGGGAGAGATTGCATCGATTTCCATGTAGCAACAGGGAGGGATGGAACCCACGACCTATTCCTTTCGCTCCCGTGCACCAACCAACGGAGCAAGCAACTCTTTTGTTTTGTTATATGTAATTTATATATAAGATACAATGTAGATCCATACAAATTATAATGTAATTGTACTATATTTATACTATAGTTATATTTGATAAATTTCTACCAAAAAAAACTGTTGACAGATTTTTAGATAAGCCCTTTAGAGATATATTTATAGTATTGAAGTATGTTGCAGGTTTAATATAAACATACACCTTTTGCTCATCAAAATATTATAATTTAAAAATTATATACTAAAGGTCAAAGCTAAAATAATATCGATCAACAATGTTAAGTAAATGGAACCGAGAGAGTGTTTATACTCAACCACAAAGTAAAATACTGTAAAAAATAATTTAAAAAATAAAAATACTAGAAAATAGTATGCCGTTGAAGCGAATAGGTCTAATATACAGGTATTAGATCTACACTGTTGAAAATGGTATACCGTTTTCTACTGCTCCTTGAAAAAAAGGCTTGTGATCGACTTGCAGCTGGAGTGTGTAGCTAGCTAGCTAGGGCCTAGGGGTTACTACGTGCACCGCCTTGTGAAACGGTCTCCGTCGCCGTGCTGACGGAGGAGACGCAACGCGAGGTGCTCTCGCCGTGGAACACGTACATCTGGACGAAGCACACCACCTCGACGGTCACGCTCACCTCGAACGAACGCAGCACCAGCGCCTTCCCCTCCACCCTCGTCACCGCCACGAACGGCAGGACTCCGGCCACCGCGTCGGACGCGAAGTGCGGGTTCTCGGCGACCTTCACCCCGTCCACCACCGTCGCCGGCTCGATCAGCCTCGTCGCCTTCCCTTCGATCTCCCCCCGTGGCACCACCGTCGTCCCCACCGGCTCGCCGTGGTACGTCACGGCGGCCAGCGACTCGCCGTACCGGTACGGCGAGTTGCTTGGGTTGTTCACCACCACGTGCACCCCGACAACGGCCTTCAGCTTCGGCGGCACAAGGCTGAAGAGCTCGATGGTCACATCGACGGGCGTCGCCACCACGCGCGGCGGCCGCGGGCGGTAGACGAGGTAGAACGCCAGCGCCAGGACGCCGAGGATGACGATGGCGGCGAGCAGCAGGCAGCACGCCGCCTTGTGCTCCTTCTTACTCGACTTCGCCGTCATCGATGCTAGCTGATGATCTTGCTGATGCACTTGAAGAACTCGTGAATTGCTTCTCTCTTGATGTATTCTCTCGTGACTTGTGATCAGTGTGTTTGGATGAAGGCTGAGTAGGATTTTGGGTTTATATTTGATCTGGATTTTGTTTGGATGTCCAGGGGCAATGTTCCAGCTTACTTGATTCTGGGTTTTTGATTTGGTTGTTTGGAAATCCGTGTGCGTCTTGGGAGAATGGCTTGTAAGGAAGGGCGTTTTACCCACCTGATCAATACAGATTATTAGATGTGTTGTGTATATATGAACCGGGATGCACGGTATCGATCGCAGTACGGTGTTAATTTGCCTTTTGGTTATGTCTTTTTACTTGGATTGTCACTAAAACTAAATGGGTGTTTGGTATACGTAGGTCATTTTTTCAGAAAATAAAATTCGGTAAAGCCCTTTTGTGCTGATTGTTTTTCTAATAATGCCGTACCCATACGCTGCGAAGTATCGGGCGCTCACACCCACTGCCTGCTCCCACTCTTTCTCTCTCTCCTTGCAAACCAGCCTGCATGTAGCTTTTCTCTCTCCTCTTTGCACACAACGTTTGCATGTGGCTTTCCTCTCTCTTCTGCACACGCAGGGCCTGATAATATAAGTCTTAGCAATCTTTCAGATGATTTTTCTTTTAAACTACTTGTCCATTCCGTGATCCAATTATACTATCGTATTTGTTATAATTAAATCTAGTTTTACAACAAGGTCTCACGTAATTATATTATGATAAAAATGTTTTAACTATTAATATTCGATGTTTCATATGCGAGAAATGAAAATTTCCACTGAAATTACTATGTCGTACATTTTAAGGTTTTTTTATAATGGATCTTTGTTGAATATTGCACATAGCGTTATCGAATGTTCAATAAATATTTTCTGATGTTTTATTAGTTTATTTGTAAATGTTGTATGTGGTGTTCTTCGGATGTTTCAACAAGTATTTTATAATGTGTAGTAGCAGTTTCAACTCGATGTTTATGTGTGATATAAAAATATTTCAATTAGGACTTAGCAGTGTTTTATTTTCTTTATTAAATTTTGTTGTTGCATTCTATATTAATAGCCAATGTTTTAGTAACTAGATTTTTTGTTGCACATAGTATCAATGAATGTTTCATGAGTGGTCAACTAGATGAAATATTAAGTCTCAATGACTGAAACATCGAAAAAAATTATAAAATTAAAACTAGAAATATGCAACATAGAAAAGTTCTAGTTCAAGCATTCGCTTCTCATACATAAAATTCAAATATTCACTTCTCGTACATGAAACATAGAATTTTAACGGTTAAAACATATATGTTTATTAGAATATAATCATGTAACATCTTGTCTTGAAGATTTAGTTGGATCAAATACAAAAGTAGCCTAATATATAATTTACACAAAAAATATATAAAAGAAATAGCTAATAATATGTCGAATTGCCTTTCAAGAGGGGACTTTGGGGGGGGGGGGGGGGTTTAAGTGGTAACAAATAGGTTAGAACAAATAAACTTAACAAATAGTAGAGTAGAAATTTTTTTTAAGTTATATTTTTAAAAATATAAAATAAATGACCCGCGATAATAGTCCGGTGGAGTGGCCGAATATAACCGGGCCTCCAAGTGTAGAGACTGGGTTCATTCTAGCAGGTTGTGGTAGCATCAAGGGTGACACGCACTGACGAGGTAGTGCGTTTGGTGCGTAGAGGTGCTACTAGTTATTACTGGAGTTGGATGGGTCTATATGGTGAAGTGATCAATGAATCTGAGGGATGAATTTATATTATTGCACGGCTAAAAACCGAATGAAAATTAAAAGGGATAATCCACATGTTAATTAAGTAGACAATTTTATTAACATGTACTTCTACATATGTTTTTCAGCAACCATGTGCGGTGAACCCAATTATAGAGATGATGGAATATGACATATGCAATTCAACTATTAAAGGTTCAAAGATGTTGGAAATTAATCCAAAAAGTTCGATCGTTCTTAGGGCAGTCCTAATCCTCCACCTCAGCTGGTTTCCAAGAGAATTAATGAGAAGAGAGGTAAAAAAATAAAGAAATCGTTTCTGATATAAGAAACCACCTCTACACGAAAACAAGAAAGAAGAAGAGGGGATTGGGAGAGAAAATAAGAGAGAAAAGAATGGATTGGATGAGAATTTATTTTGAAGAAATCACTCATTGGAAACATAATTTCATACGTAGTGTCTAGATGATATGACAGCTATGGAAACTACTACTATGGATTAGGATTGCTCTTATAATACTCCATTAATCTGAGTTAGGAGTTAATGTTTAATACCTCATCTTCCAAAACTCTCATTAGTTATCTCCAAAACGACCATTATAGCATGGGGCCGGCCTAACTATTCTGTTCACAGTTTTTTTGTTGTATGTTCGAGTAAAATGGTTAATCCGTAACAACCGTTATGGTATTGGGGAGCCTGACCCAACAAGATGCTTTACCCTCGGAGTAAAAAATAAGTGGGTGGGACATCCACATTAATCTTGCCGTGTGACTAATCAAAGACCAGCCCTGACGTTCACGGAAGAAATTTAGGTCGAGAGCTTGGATGTCCAAGCTCCAAACAAGAATTAATCTCCACCAAAACAAATAGCCATTGGTTAGGAGGGCCGCCTCCTCGACGAGATACATCGATGCCGACCTGACACGACAACGAGAGCCGACAAGTTTTCACCGCTTCACGTATCTGTGACCATATATATCACTCCATCATGCGTGTACTGGTACTCCCATGATGGGATCAGGTGACGGCAACGATGTCGTTTGTTCAAGTCCATCAAAGATGACACTACTATCAGCATTCTGTTTTTCCATTGTGAATTCTTAAAGGTCAAGATGCTGGTTGTTTCATTGGACCGTTCGTCACCTGGACACCTTTACTTAATTATTTTTTTTCCAATGAGGTTTAAATATAGATATGAGACAATTATATCGAGACGAGACAATTACTCTAAAAACATTTCTAATCTCTGCATTGCTAGAATATATGATTATTTAAAAAATAAAAAAAATAACATGACAATAAATATTATATTGTAACAAGCTACAAGTACTACAAACGATCTTTCACATCAAGCTCCACTGAAATACCATTTTGATTGTGAAAAAAACTCTCTTAAAACAACACATCAAAAAGAAAACGATGCGTGAACGTGCTATTGTTGTCATGATCCGATCAGTAAAGATGAAATCTTAGGTTTACACGTTAGAATGAAAATTTCCAAACTCCAAACAAAGCCCTCAAAAAAAAAAAGTGGATCGCCATTGCCATAGTGTAACCAGCTAAGACCAAACTTTAGGGGCTTAATCCTGGAGTAAGGAACAGGTACTTAAAAAAAGCACTTAATTAGGCTACGCTTTTCCAGCACAAGCCTAGGGTACAACCAAAATGGCCGACAGGTAGAACAAACACGATATATAGCATTAGGATGTAACCAGCAGCTAGGACTACTGCCGGTAGTGACGACTACCTATATCGATTGGTCGTGCGCATCACACATCATCACCCTGATGTATGAAAGCTTCCATCTCATGCATGCTGATCTTAATTAGCACTAATACAGAATAATTATCACCCTTGACACGACTTCACCGGCGGTCTAGCTAGCATGCTCCGGCCGCCTTGTCTACGCTAACCCTTTCCGCCGCCACCGCACCACCACCGGTCGCCCACCTCCCGGCCGCCGCAAAAGATATTCGAGATTCACCCACGCCACTTGGTCTTCCGCGTGCACCGCGCGCCCGCCGCCGCCGCGGGCGACACGTGGTACGCTTTCGCATCGGTTAAACTTTGGCCATCACGACGTCGGCGGGAGCCGCCGCGCCATCCTTTTCCACGCCGGCGACGGGGCTGACGACGACGCCGCTGTGTTCCTCCCGGCTCTTGCCCCAGAGTACGTTGTAGAGGCCGGCGACGAGGAGCAGGCTGCCGACAATGCTGCGCGCACCGAGAGGGGTGAGACTTTTTGTTAGGATCACGACATTGACAGCAGCTGATGCGAGAAAACGTGCGTCAGAGATCACGAGAGCGAGAGGGCAGTGGCATGTGCTTTGGCGAAGGTACGTGAATGATCAGTAACTTTACCTTCCTAGGCTGACGTCCTCGCCGAGCAAGAAGGAGGCGACGACCATGGTGAAGACGAGGCTGAGCGGCATCGACATGGACAGGAACACGGGCCCCCTCTTCTCGATCACCCAGATCTGCAGGTAGTACGAGATCGCCGCCACCACGATGCCCTGAAACCAGCAGTGCGAGGTGGTGAACAAAAAGAAAGCAAGATCATGGCAAAATCGTCGAGATCAGCAGTTCAGCACTCAGCAGGTAGCTAGCTAGGTAGGCCGGTCTTACGGTGAAGAGGACGCCGACGAGGCTGACGACGCCGGGGAGCTTCCACCGCGAGAAGTCCCTCTCGAGGGCGAGGGCGATGACCAGCGACTGGATGCTCGCGAAGATGCACTGCAGCGTCGTGTTCATCAGTTTCGAAGGGTACTCCAAGAGCAATGGCCCCTGACAACACCACCACAAGATCATCACACTACTGCTGATTCTGAATTTCTGACAAGGTAGTCAAGCAGAGCAAATCAACAAATGCGATCGACGAAGCTATTTACCTGCTTCACCGTCCACAGAGACCATATGACAACGGAGGTAGTCATCAGGAAGATCCCCAGTGCCCAGTCCTTCTTGGAATGCGCGTGCGCGGCGGCGCTCGCGTGGTGCAGGAGCTGGTGGTGGTTGAAGGATCTGAACTCCGGGCCTTGGTACAGTGCCAGCACGATGACGCCGCCGATGCAGAGGAGTATCCCTGAGGCTTTCGCCATGCCATGGGTGGTCTTCATGTTCAGAGTCTCCATCCTGGTTGGAAGAGAATGTTCAGTTCAGTGATCTGTAAAACTGAAAATGAACTGTGAAATCATTTAGTTTTGATCTCTTTATTCTTCTCTCACCTGAACATGACTGCCAAGATGAAGGCAACCACTGGGACGATGTTGAAGATTGCCGACGAAGATGTGGCTGATGCATAATTTAGGCCAATGCTGTACAAGTTTATCGTTCCAGCCATCCTGACAAACAGAACACATATAAAGCGTTTCAGGTTTTCAGTACTGAAGTTTTTCTTCAGAAGAACAGTCTGTTCTTCAGATAAAACACACACTCCAGATATTCTAATTGTCAACATACCCATAGAACGAATGGACAAAGATCTTGCCCGATAGTCTAAACGTCAGCGGCGGCGCCTGTTTCTTCCTGCAAAGAACATCATATGAACACTTCCATCCACGACAGTTTTCAGAAGACTCACACAAGACTCAAGAATCCATCATACAAATGGCTACCTGATCTCAAGGAAGTAGGCGAAGGGCAACAAGAAGATCGCCGCGACGGCGTGCCTGTAGAACACGAAGACCGTCGTGCTCGCGCCCTCGTTGAAGGAAGCCTTGGTGAGTATGTGCATGCCTGCGTATATCAGCCTGATGAGCACCACCGTCGTGTACACCTTGCCGTTGCCCATGGCTGCTGCTTGCTGTAGCTAGCTAGACTGACGTATCAGTACTGTTTGTGTATGCACCCCCAAGCTCCCTATATATATGTGTGTGTGAACACTGAAGACTCTACTAAAGTGATATGCAAGGGAGAAGCTGAAGTTTCTTAGCATGTTCAGCATGCTTCATGCTGGATCAGAACAACAGAATTCAGGTTGATGCAGCAAGTGTTTAGAAAGAAGAGATAAAGTTTGCGTGTGCAAAAGGGTTCAGGTTAGGATGACAAGGTAGGATTTTGAGACGGCAAGATCGTGAGTGGTGAATGAGTTTTTAAAGAACAAAAAAAAAAAAAGAGCTCAGATTTAATTGGTGCAATGGTCATGTTAACTGAAAGATATATGACTAGTGCGCTGGCCACATATGAAATAAACTGTGCCACTTGAATCAACAGCATGGCAATTTGTTGGATAAAGCGCTAATGTGCTGAATTTGTTTAGGAAAAAAGCTTAAGCTATTTGGAGAAGCTTCCTTGGCTAATCATCTGATTGTTTTTTGAGATGAATATCATGTGCGCCGTTAGGAAATAGTTTAGAATTTCGCAGTGACCGATTGGGGTAGGCTGGGTAGCAAGTGACTGCAAGTCTTTGCTTAACTGTCGACTGACTGACTGCTGCATGATCAGGTTAGATATCTGCGTTAATTCTCCCATGTTCTACGGGCAAATTAACATGTTAAATCCATTGACTTGCTAGCGATGGTCTTCTAAATAAATAACTACAGCGTAGTACGTGCGATGGGATTCCCTGTAGAACACGACGTAAATAAATAACACGACGTAGTAGTACGGCGTTCTAACTAAACCATTTGTTGACTGTTGACAAGTGAGAATCATGCACTAATTAGGTCATGGCGATTCCTGTAGCTATCGGACTTGGTTGCAAAAAGGATTCTCGACGTAGATGCAGTGTGAGCTTTCTGAACCTTCTTTTTTTCTCTTTACAGAAAGTTGCACGCATGACCACCTTTACTATACCACGTTCAAAGTTGAAAGTGCTTTGTCTAGCTACACACTACACACGTAATTCATGATCACGCACACGGAAATATAAATCTTTTTACTTGTGATATCTGAAATGGAATTAGTAGCCGTGGACCAAACGCAGAATATTACCTTTTTCTTTTTCTGTCTGATGCAGGGCTGCTGAGCTCAAAGGAGTAGAATCTTGGACGTGAGCAGCATACGTAGGCGCGCGGTAGAATCCCGTACGTGGCATTCCAAGTGCCCTATTACATCAGTGGTGGGGTACCAGAATTGTTGTATAGCAATACTTTTTTATTTTACTTGTCACTACAAGAAAAACCTTATATAGAGACACTATAATAAGGAATCTTATTGTCTAGAGACATTTTTTAGAGACACTTTAAAAAATTACCTAGAATATCTATATTCTAGAGACATTTTTACCATATTTTGTTAAATTTATCTTGTAGAGGCATCTTTTTGGCACATTAGAATTTGCCCCGTATGTAGAGATATTTTCTTGAGGCATTTTAACCTCTGCAGAGACACTTTTTATAATGTTAATATGTGCTAAGTAACTAGATATAAGTAACCCAAGGCAAATATATTCAAGTAATGATATGAGGTTAAGATGGTTGCTGCACTGATCTTCTCAAAAGGTCTTGATTCCAAGGATTGGCAGCAACAAGGGAAAATATACTTTTCTCTTTTTGCATAATGGTTTGTTATGTTTGTTGTATAATTTACATTGGTTTGTTATGTTCCTGATACAGTTTAATGCCTCTACTCTCTTACAGATAAAAAAATGCCTTCAGAAAAATGTTGCTATCCATAAAGACATTTTATAAAATTCCTCTTCGTTTTTAGAGACCGTTAACCAAAAGACACTTATCAGGTATTTTTGAAAATGCCTCAACAGTATTGTATAAGGACCATTGAAAAATGCATCTGTATATATTATTACAAAAATATGACTACAAGTTATTTTTTGGTTGTGTCCTAAATCGCCCTAATTTATAAATCGCTTTTTAATACATTTCTAGAAATATTAAAAATCAAAAAGAGCCTCCAACAATTAAAAATCACCAAAATTGAGTTCAATTTGGCTTGTGGGCATTTTTAACAAATTCCCCAAGAGTCAAAATACTTAAACAATTTTTACTAGAATTTTTAGAGCATCCTAAATAATTTTAAGCCAACAAAAAAATTATCAGTGTTTTTTATAATTGAGAAACTAAAAATAAAATCCCTCCTTACCTCGGGCCGAATTTGGCCCACCTCTCCATCTCTCCTTCCCTCTGGCCCATGTCGGCCCCCGCCTCTTCTCTCCGTTGGGCCAAGCCAAGCCAAGCCAGCCCATCTCCTCCCCGTGCTGCGCTGACCCAATCGAGTCGCGCGCCCGCCAGGCCGCCCCGTCTCCACTCGGCCCAGCACCTGGCCAAGCTCGTGCCTGTGCCGCAGCCGCTGATAAGCGGGGCTCACATGTCATTCCTTACCTCCGGCCGCTGCCTCTTCTCCCCGGTTGGGAAACCCTAATGCAGCCGCGCCTGATTCCCCCGCCCCCCTTGCCTATTACCTCAATTGATTGAGGATTTTTACTCCCAAATTCTTCCTCTTCATTTCTGTAATGCCCCCGCCCTGGCACCACCCACAGTGTCACCAGAGAGGAAGCGCTGCGGAGATTGGTGTGAACCAACTCCCACGGAACCGCAATGCCGGTACCAGTCCTAGGAAACCTTGCTGGTACCCGTAGTCAATGGAGATTTACCACAACAACTAATTAAATAAAAATATATATTATACATTTATAAGTTGCGACTTCGGGCAAGCCCTAAGAAGCAACCCTCACATAGAACAGTAGCGGAACGACAGCGCAACAGGAACCCAATCCACAAGCAACGGCTTGGAATTAGGAAAAGAAACCCTAATCTTCACTTCAACTTCACTCTTCCTGAAGGAGGGGAAAGGAGATGGATTGAGTACATACGCACTCAGCAAGTCACAGAAAAAGTGAGTTATGCAGGCTACCAAAGAAAGACTGGAGTTTATTTCATAAACTTTTTTCTTTTTTATTTAAAAACATTTTCGAAAACCCTAAGTGTGAGTTGTCTCAAGGGTGATTGGAAAGAGGCTCTCGCCTCGATCCTGTCCGCGAATTGCTTTTCAACAATTCAAGCGGATGAATTAGATTGTAATTGTTTTTTTAGTCAAATTCATTCTTGTACCGCCTGTCGGGACACGACAGCAATTCAATGGGTCTGCCTTCAATCAGCTTTCCACTATATTCTCATCTATTATTTTATTTTCACTTTCGTCCTTCCTAGGGCGTCATCTCATTCTTTCTCTATTATTTTTCTTTCACTTTTGTCCTATCCAGGACATCATCTCAACTCATATTGCATACCAGTGGCTCCTAGAGACATCCATAATCTCAACTCAAATCACACACTGCTTCCGCTCGGAAAGCCTAATCTATGATGCCATTCGACATCCCGGGTCACACAGTCCTGTTTCAAACCACTCAAGTCATCCATCGGCCAGTAAGGCCGATTCTGGTAACGGCTCCCATACCACAAATCCATTTTCACAAAGCACTAGCAAACAAATCTACGCTAGATAAATCACCTCATATTCCTCCGTAACCGTAGGCATAGCTGTTCGAACAGTTTGTAAGCCTTTGCAAATGGTGCACACTTTACTCACACGACGCGAGCTTACTTCGCACACTCGTCAGTGGGGAAGGTTCGCGACAAGGCCTTTCCAAAGCCCACTCAGGATAGTACGTTGCCCTATAAATGGGTTCTCAAACCAAGTACCAAGAACTCATTTCCTATACTCAGGGACGGGGGTATATTGCCCTCTTGGCACCCAGCCGCTCCCACATTTATTAGCAATCAAAAATGATCTTGGGAACACTAGTTACTCAGCCAGGGGCATCCCATTCCACCTGTGTGGTCGCACTGTGAGATGCTTGGATGAAATTCCCCAAGGAAACGGTCCTTATATATGAATACGAAGTGCCACTGCATAGGCGATCACTTTGCGCCATGGATTTTCGCAAACAATTTTGTTTTGCAACCACGTCGACATCACATGTCGGGTTTTCAAAGATTTCAAAACCCTACTTTCCCTAAATCGACAATCAACAGTGATGTGGGTAGAACCATCGGAGTCCATACTCAGAGAGCACGGTAACTGATGTACCACGGGGTGGAGCGACATGGAATAGGGTACCAACATCCTATAGGTTTTATGCAATTACTGGGGAGGTCCGTCGGTTCATCACGCAAACCGAGGTCGATCAATTTATCATGCCCACTAGCGATGCAATTTTGTAAGCAAAGTATTTTAAATTTAGGAGTAATATGGTCAAGGAGTAACTTGCCTCAGCCTTTGTCTTCAAACTTTGCGAAAATCCGATGTCCGACGATTTTCGAAACATCGACTACGTGCAAAACGAGAGAAAAACATACAAAACCCAGAAATAAAATACTATTATTAATAAATACTAGTGCCATGAGGTAGATCTCAATTTTTGAAAAATTTAGAGACTTGAATAGGGTCAATCGGAGTTACGGTTGAAAAGATATGAATTTTTGAAGTTTTGATAATTTTCTAAAAAGAAAAAGGATTATTTGAATTGTTGGGAAAAAAATTATTTTGGGATCAGTGTTTAACATGTGGGACCCAGGAGCGTAGCGCGTGCGCGCACGGGGGCGCTCCTAGCCGGTGGGGTCTGGTCATCAGCGAGGGGGGAATTCGGCTGGGCCGCGCGAGAGGCAGAGGCCGAGTGGGCCGAGGAGGAAGAGCGGACGGCCCAAGGAACAGTAATGCTTAATATTTTCCAGGGATTTGTTTTTAAAAGATAATTCAGAATTTAAACTTGAATTTGATTTTGAATTTGGGATTTGAACTCCTGGAATTTTTGGGAATTTTTGGAGAGAGATTTTTTTTTTGAGTTTTTGGGTTTGATCATATATTAATATTTTTGAGAGGTTTTGATTCTGGAGGTTATTTGGGAAAAGGATAAGAGGAGATTCAAAAGGGGTCTAAATTTGAATTTTTATTCAAAATTTGGGGATTTGGTTCCCAAAGAAATTTAGAGATTTTTGCACTAGATTACAATTTGAAGACCTCGAGGGAATTTAAAATTTGAATTTAATTCTTGGGATTTGAGGTTTTAGAAATATATAAATTTGGCAATTTTGGGAAGGGAGTTTTCAATGGAATTTAGAGTTTTCGAGAGGAAGAAAATAAGGAGATTTAAATGGAGGGCTTCAAAGGCGATTTTTAAAGGGTTTTTATTAGAGGGCTTCGAATTGTAAAATTCGAACCCGAGTATAGAGAATTTTTGGGAGGTATTTGATTTTGAATTTTTCGAGGAAATTTAGAGAGAGACAGTCGAATTGCAAAATTTGAGTCTTGGAATTTGGAGGGAATTTTTGGAATCGGGGTTGTAGGGTTTCAAGAAGATTTAAACTGAGACCTACGGCACTTAGTCCTTAATCACACTCGAAAAGCTAAAAATTTTTGAAATTAAGGTTCTTAGTAAAATAGTTTTTAACAGCTCGGAAACTAGGGCGTTACAAGCCTACCCCCCCTTAAAAAGAATCTCGACCCAGAGATTCGAGATAAGGGGAACCACGAGGGCTACGAGGGAGAACTAGGGCAACCTATCTAACTAGGTCTTCGTCGGTCCTTTACATTATTCTGAACTTCATTCTTCGGTTCTAGGCAAAAGCTTCACGATGTCCTGGTGACTACATTGGTCTTGTTACTTAATCTTCTAGGTCCTATTGTAGGTTCGTCTGCTCTGGCGGAACCTGATCTTTTGTTGCTTTATTTGCAGTCTCGAAGGTTAGGGTGTCTTGAACATCTTTTGCATCTATGTGGTTTAAGCAAGATCTCCTAAAAACAAGCGAGGTCTACAATACTGATCCGCTATTCTGTGGGTTGACATTCTTGGGACAAATTGTGAGTACTCTGTTACTTCCTACATTAGACTACACCAGTCGGGTATCACCTTGTCCTTGAGGGCATTGTTGAGAATAGTGTCCCATCTGATGGCAACAGTAACACTCGACTTCGGCCAAGTTTCTCATCGGTAAGGCACGTGTCGTGGAGTTAATTCCTCCACTATTACCACTGCTGACACCTGACGACTGTTGTGGTGGTTTAGGAGTAGATAGGCGTCGAGTGAAGCCAGTAGAAGGGGCATACTGGATTATGCTTCTGTAAAACTATCCTGATGGGTTGGTTTTTCGAGGAGTTCCATCCTTCTGTTAAACTGTCCTGATGGGCATACTGAATGTTTGATAAAAATATTAAAAGCTGATTTCTTAATTTTGAATATCTTTTAAAAATTTCAAAGCTTTCAAAGAATTATTTTCAAATTCAAATAAATAGTGAACTTCTATAAATTTTAAAAAATAATCTACACATGAGAAAAATCCCAAAAATTCACTAGATACCAATCATGCCCACATATACCTTCTATAAAATTTTCATAAAATAACAAGCACAGGAGCACCCAAAATAAAATTGGAAAATCTCAGCTCCTTTCAAAAAATCCAGAAATATTTCCCTCTCTTCCTCTCCCTTTCTCTCTCTGACCAGTGGGGCCTAGAAGCACCCCTAGGACCCACCTGCCAGCCACCATCTACCTTCTCGCTCTCTTTCTCCTTATCTCCCTCCCTCAGGCATTTCATCAAGCACATGGCGTGTGAGCCGAGGATGTCACCGAGCCGTGGACGCGCACGCCAAGCCGCTGCTCAACCGCGCCAACCCCCGCGCCTAGGAAAGCAGAACCCGCCGCCCGTCTACGCCAACCCGCCTCCTCCACTCTGCCGCGCCACGCCTACAAAGCTGGCCTCATCACGCGCGTGCCACGCTGTGGCCAACCGTCACCCTGCCCGTTGCTCCACCGTGCCGACCGCAACGAGATGCGACGAGCCCAACCACCTTTGCCTCCCTCTGCAAAAAGCCGACCTTGCCAGCCTCCCTCTGACACCGTGTCTCCCGTCGACCACGCCAGCTTTCCCTGCAACGGCCACCCGGCCATGCCAGTGCACGCAAGACGAAGGCCGCACGACGACAACCACTGCCCGCGCCCCGCTCGGCCTATAAAACCCCACCGAGCTCGCCAACCGACTCCTCACACCTCTCTCGTTTCCCACCAGTAGAACCCGAGGGCCGAAGCCCTCTGCTCCGCCGAGAATGGCCACGCCGCCACTGTCTCTGCCCCAGACTAGAGCAAGCAGCCGCCGCCGTGCCGAAGTCGAGCCGCCTGCTCGGTAAGCCCCTTTCCCATTCTTCTCACCGACGCCTTCCTAAGACTCTCCTAAGCCCTTCCCCTCCATTAATTGCAGGACCCCGCCGCCGGAGAGCCGCCGTAGCCATCGCCATTCACCGCCGCCTCGGGATCCCATCGCCACATCACCTCGGACCTCCTCCACCTGAATCAACCATGGGGTAAGACTCCTACTAGTCCCTAGTCCCTCCCCTAGCAAGGAATCGACACGTCGCCGCCTGTAGCCCCCAGCCGCCACCATCCTGAACCGCCGCGGCCACCGGCCATCCTGGCCACTGCGCCGTCGACACCACCACGGGGCAGGACCTCCAGGACCTCCCCAAGCCTCCCTTGCGCTTGTCCGAGCCCGCCGCCGCCGCTTCCCTCGTCGCCAGCGAGCTCAACAGAGCCGCCTAGCCGCTCTCCCCTTCCTACTCTCGCCGACAGACGGGCCCCGCTTGTTGGGTGGACAGGGGAAAGAAGGCGAGGACCTCTCCGCAAATAGTTAGAAGTGTAGGGGCTGGGTTATGAATCGCCTTTCACTAACATGCGGGCCTAGTAGTTTTAAAACGAGAAATACGTATTCACTTATATATATATATATATATATATATATATATATATATATATATATATATATATATATATATATATATATATATATTACGCATTCCCGTAAGGAAAACGTATTCCTTTTGGCCTATAGAAAAAAGTACGCCTTCTCTATTAGAAAGCGTAATCTCATAGTACGCAAACCTTCTCTAAATAATAAAACCCGAGAAATGATTTCCAAGGATTATTTTTGCATTGAAAAATACTAAAACTTTAGAAAATCATAGAAAATTCATTTTAACTCCGATTGAGATGAACCAAATTTTGTTAGATTTATAATAATTTTCTCTGTAATATTGTACACTCAAACTTGATACCACCATTCTGGAAAAATTTACAAAATTCAAATTTTGAGTACTAACTCTTCTTTATTGCATGTAAATCTTTAAAACGCTATAACTCACTCATACGACATCGGATTTAGGTTATTCTTTCTCCTAAATTCATCCAAAATCAACCTCTACACACTGCATATGTTCATGGACCATGCTGCATATTTTATTTTGGAGTTTTATTGAATGTTCATTTGAATATACGTTTAAATTTAATTATTTAGAGAACGACTCGGTTGTTGCCGTTGACGGGACTGTCCCCGACTAGGAAATATTTGTGGAACCACCTGAGCAAGGCAAGTCCTATTCAATCCTCCTTCGATCATGTTGAATCCTATACTTCCACAAATGCTTTGTTATTTATAAATTGCATGCGATGATTTATAAAATGTGGGTATTGGTAGAGATGTCCTAATTGCTGCAATACCTACTTGTTAAATTGATTTTCCTCACTATTGGTAACCACAGGTTATGGGCATGTACTCGCTAAGTATAAAATGGGTATATCCGAGCTACTATTATAGCTACTGCTTAGCCATGCTTATAGAAATTGCGATGGCCACAAAATAACATGATATTCACATTTTAAAACTAGGATATTTGAAAATGCTATACAGAGCGGTTGCCTCTGTTATTTGTGAAAAATGAAAATGAAAATGATGATTTTCAGCCTTGGACGGTAAGTGGTGTGCATATGGTGATAGTTGCACACTGATAGGGGGAGTGTTCGCCTGAGTTGATTAAGGACCGAACTATGTGTCACCAACTAAGACTACAGTGCAAGCACCTGTGTTAGTTATAGGATGACCTTAGCTTATTAAGTTGTTTAATATCTATCCTTGCATTCAGGAGGCTGTTGTAGTAGGGACAGTGCCTAATAAGGACTACCAAGGTAGGTAGTGCCTGAGGGGCTGTTCATAGGAGCTACCCATGGGGCTATGAGAGACAGGTTGATCCTCTCATGACATGGGCGTCTGAGCATATCCAATATAATGGAGTAGTGCCTCATGGGGGATGACTGATTGTTCCTTTCCACGGTGTTAGGGGTGGCCGGCCAACCACCCTAAGCACACTAGGGATCGAGACTAGTGGGATTTGCACTCTCCGTGCTCATGCAAGGTTAGGCATTAGACAATGTAATGGCTTCGTTATAACTTCTAGACTGCACTCAGTGTGTAGAGTGTGGTGGTACTGACGGGTATTGGACAAACTAGAAAGTTCATATCATGTGGGTAAAGTTGCACAAACTTTGCAGAGTCTAAACTAATCGATTAGCCGTGCTCATGGTCACGAGCAACATGGTGATGTGATACAAGTATAGTGTTGGTGATTTGCTAAAAGATTTATGGAAATTATGGTATGATGATGATTTTGCCTAGTGTGGGCTGAGGATGAAATGCTTACTTGTTGTCATGGAAGGCACAAGGATGATGTTATGATTATGATTATGTATTATTACTATTATTTAATTATTGTTTTATAAATTCCGTTGCAATCTATTACTATTTACTATTGTGAATTCAAATTTGCTTTATGCTGAAAATAAGTCCACAAATATAGCCCTCCTTGATCTAAGCTTGCAAATAGTTCTAAGTTTCTCAAGGTTTTGGGTAGGGCTTGCCAATACCTTGTGTATTGACCCACCTCTTGTGGTTGTTTTAGACATAGATGCAGGTGACGAGATGCCTAGTGACGAGTACTTTGCAACGGGTTCTGGAAGTTTCGAGGATGGTTCTTTCTAGGGTGATTCCTAGTCGGTTGCCTGTGAGGTTTGGTAGATGGGCACACCGAAGAACTCATGTATCTTGTATCTTTTCTGCTGCATTTAAAACCTTTCATTCGGCCAATCGGTCCTATCTATGTTGTAAGACTTTGCATCCGCTAAGTTATGAGAACCTCTTTATCTACTACTATGTCATATATATAAGGATGTGATAACAATGTTGTGGATGCGTGTACAAGCCACTGATCATGGGACTAGTACATTGTATGCTCTAGGTATTCGGGAATTCAACTCCTTGGGTGCCGACAACGCTTGGTATCTGACTGTAGGAAGCCCTAGTTAGAATGGCCGTTAGAATAAGGACTTAATTTTGAAAATCTAGTTCATTTAAAAAAATTATTTGTGGAAAATTTAGGTTATTTTCTGCTACCCTTACCTCTTCAAAGTATATATTCTCTCCTTACCTAAAGACATATTCTTTTCTATATTTTTTTAATTACAAAGAAGCCTTTTGAAAATAAATGTCCTAGCCTCCTTTTATCTTGTTCAAAATAAGATTTAAAAGGTTTGCATGATATTTGAAGGAAAATGATTGATTCTAACCTCTTACCTACTTTCAAAATTCAATAGATGAGTAAACGCAAATACGATTAGTTGGGGTAGGACATGGTTTGGGAATTGCTTGTTTCTCTCTTATTGTTGGTTAGGTTCTGAACTAAGGAAGAAAACATGGTGAATCTAGTAATCACATAATTTACATGATGTTAGAGCATCTCCAGCAGGGACTCCAAACTCAGCCCCCAAACAGGTTTTGGGCGGTGAGATAAAAATTTTAGGTCCAGCAGGGACCCTAATAGAGCCCCTAAAATGAGGAGGCCCTCAAATCCAGCCCCCAAGCCCCCAGTCCTGGGGGCTCTACACCACAGCCCCTATCGACGTTTTTTTTGGCGCCTACGACAATTCCTCGTCCACCATGCTGTCGACATCTAGAGGTGGAGGAAGATTGGATTTTTTCTCAAACGAAAACCCTACCTGTCTCGTCACGCTGCCCTGCCCGCCGGCCTCCTGCGCCGCGCCACGAGCGCCGGCCCGCCGCCCACCGCGCCGCCCCGCCTCCCGCGCGGCCTGCTGCGCCCGCCGCCGGCCTCCCGCGCCGCCCCGCCTCCCGCGCTGCCGGCCTCCCGCGCGGCCTCCTGCGCCGCGCCGCGAGCGCCAGCCCGCCGCCCACCGCGCCGCCCCGCCTCCCGCGCGGCCTGCTGTGCCCCGCCGCAAGCCTCCCACCTGCGCGGCCTCCTGCCCCGCCGCCAGCCTCCCGCGCGGCCTGCTGCGCCCGCCGCCGGCCTCCTGCGCCGCCCCGCCTCCCGCGCCACCGGCCTCCTGCACGGCCTCCTGCGCCCGCCGCCGGCCTCCCGTGCGGCCTCCTGCGCCGCCCCGCCGCCCACCGCGCCGCCCCGCCTCCCGCGCGGCCTGCTGCGCCCCGCCGCAGGCCTCCCGCCTGCGCGGCCTCCTGCCCCGCCGCCAGCCTCCCGCACGGCTTGCTGCGCCCGCCGCCGGCCTCCTGCGCCGTCCCGCTTCCCGCGCCGCCGGCCTCCTGCGCGGCCTCCTGCGCCCGCCGCCGTCCTCCCGCGTGGCCTCCTGCGCCCGCCGCCGGCCTCCTGCGCCGCGCCGCGAGCGTCGGCCCGCCGCCCACCACGCCGCCCTGCTGCCTCGCTGCTGCTACTGCAATATTTATGTGTTATAAATATTTATGTTTTAATTATAGTGTCAAACTAGACATATACATATAGTCTACGGTGAAAAATAATAGAAAAAGAAATAGGGGCTAAGAAATGGGGACTGTTGCTGGAGTTCGGAGCATTTTTAGGGTCTAAAGGAAATAGGGACAGCCCCCATTTAACATTTGAGGGCTCTAAAATAGGGGCTATTGCTGGAGATGCTCTTATGACCCTTGTAGCACCCCTTTAATATATATCTAGGCTTAGTCAATGTGTAGAACAGGAGTTGTCTTTTAAATAAAATCAACATGGGTTAGAATAAACTAGTTTAAACATACCCCCTGCAAGATTAGATGTTGTGGTGTATTGATTGTTTGTTGGCTCTTATGGATCTTTGATTCAGTGATTGTAGGATAGAAGGATCTAGGAAACCATGTTTACTTACTGTTAACGCTAAAGTTTCATGCTTGCTATCCATAAAGGAAAATAAAATGTGAAAACCAGAAAAGTATACAGAACAACAAAAAGAAAAAAAATATGATGATTTATCCCCGTTATCTAACAAGTAGAAACTCCATCTTTGCCCTTTAATCACCAGATGACAAACACCCGGTCAATGGAGGTGATCCTTGCCGCTACCACTGCCGCCAGAGGGCAACCGTCCTAAGGGAATCCACCCAGTCCTACTCAGCCTAACCCAATTCACTCGGATCCCACAAGACAGGCTGGTGGAAGTCGAGGAACAGAAGAACATGAGGAGCAACCTGCCGAGCCTACCATGACTCAACTGCTAGCAATGCAGAACTGACTTTTTGAAAGGATGGTTCAGAACACTAAGAACCTTAGTGCAGCATTTATCCAGAGCATGGGACAAATCCAATCCAAGTTAGGAGAAGTGCAATGCACACATCTGCCAAATTTTTCCTCGGCAGCTGATCCTTTGGACGCCGATGATTGGCTTCGTGATATCGAAGGTAAGCTGGACCTCTGCTGCTGCAATAATGAAGAGAAGGCTGCCTATGCTGCCTACTATCTCCAAGGTGCAGCTGCTACTTGGTGGGAAAGCTACAAGGCTATACTTCCACGTGGCGAACCTATCACTTGGAGTGTTTTTAAGGATGCATTCTGCACTGTTCATATTCCGGAGGGTATCATGGAAATCAAGAGGAAGGAATTCTACAACCTGAAGCAAAACAACTTGTCCATCATGGATTTTCTGCACAAGTTCAACTATCTTTCTTGATATGTGGCTGATGAAATACCCAATGAAACGCGAAGGGTAACTCTTTGCCGAGAACGCTTGAACCTGGAAATGAGGCATGCACTCTCAGCTCATGACATCCCCAACATGAAGTCCCTTGTAGACAAAGCACTCCGAGTGGAAGAAAGTTCTAAGGGGGTGATTGAGAGCCGTAAATGCAAATGGATGGCTCAGAAATCTGTTAGTAGTAGTTCATCTCGACCCTGCACTTGGCAGCACACTAGCACTCGACCAATGGCGCCACCACCACCAAGGCCACAGGTGCAAACCCCATGTCCCCAACCAGCTACGGTTCCACCATACAACTGCATGCCACAGCCATCCGGTGTTCAGAACCAGGCAGTGAATGTCAACTGCTTCAACTGTGGTGTATTGGGCCACTACTCCAGCAATTGCCCACACCCGAAGAGGATGACACAAGCACCTCAGCCCTGTGTCGTCCAGCAGCCACCACGTGCCCCAGGAGGGCAGCGAGGAGGCCTAAATGGCCCTAGACCAAACCAAGGTGTAGCTCGCGGCCGTCTTAATCATGTGACGGCAGAAGAAGTAGACAACACCCCCGATGTGATGTTGGGTACGTTCATTGTTCACTCAACCCTACTTTGGTTTTATTTGATTCTGGAGCATCCCATTCATTCATATCCACTAAGTTTGTTGAGCAAGAAAATATCATCACCCATAGCAAATATCATCATCCATATGCTAGAGAAAGCCATGTTAATCCAATCACCTGGAACCACCATAGTAACTAAGCAACTATGGAAAGGAGTAAAAATCATTATCAATCGAGTAGAATTTGAAGCCGACCTCATCCAAATAAACTCCACTAGTTTAGATGTCATCCTTGGTATGGATTGGCTAACCAAATATAAGGGGAATATTGACTGTGCAAGCAGAATGATTTCTCTTGTCAATGCCGATGGAATTCATGTTAGCTTTACATCTGATAAGGCGCCAACCTCCCAGCCCTCACTTCATTCCCTTTCCGTCCCAGAACTGAACTCAGTACCAATTATATGTGAATATCCCGATGTATTTCCCGATGAGTTGCCAGGTATGCCACCTGATCGCGACATTGAGTTTGTGATCGATTTACTCCCTGGCACTGCTCCTATCTCTAAAAGACCCTATCATATGACCCCAAATGATTTAGCGGAACTCAAGAAATAACTCAATGAGCAGTTAGAAAAAGGATTTATCCGTCCTAGCTCATCTCCATGGGGTTGTCCAATGTTGTTCGTACCAAAGAAGGACGGTACCACATGTATGTGTGTGGATTATCGGCCTTTAAATGAGGTCACCATCAAGAACAAATATCCTCTTCCTAGGATAGCTGACCTGTTTGATCAAATGACCGGTGCCCAAGTCTTTTCCAAGGTTGACCTAAGGCTAGGTTATTTCCAACTCAAAATCAAACCGGAGGACATCCCAAAAACTGCTTTCACCACCCGCTATAGTTTATTTGAATGTACCGTAGTTTCTTTTGGTCTAACCAATGCTCCTACCACTTTCATGAACCTCATGAATAAGATATTCATGGAGTATTTGGACAAGTTTGTGGTGGTATTCATCGATGATATTCTCATCTACTCCAAGAATGAAGAAGAACATGCACAGCACTTGCGTATTGTGCTTGACAAGCTTCGCGAACATCAGTTGTATGTGAAGTTCTCCAAATGTGAATTTTGGTTGAAGAAAGTTGCGGTCTTTGGCCATGTTCTTTCCAACGGAGGTATTGCCGTAGATCCAAGCAATGTGAAAAATGTTCTCACTTGGGATCAACCTCAATCTGTTCCGGAGGTCCGAAGTTTCCTCGGTCTAGCCGGATACTATCGCCGGTTTATCGAGAACTTCTCCAAAATTGCTCAACCAATGACTCAGCTTCTAAAAAAGGAGCAAAAGTTTGAATGGTCAGCAACTTGTGGAGAAAGCTTTCAAGAATTGAAGAAAAGGCTCACAACAGCCCCAACGCTTGTATTGCCTAACATTCATAAGAGCTTTGACGTCTATTGTGATGCATCCCCCCATGGGCTTGGATGTGTGTTGATGCAAGAGGAAAAAGTTGTGGCTTATGCCTCACGACAACTACGGCCTCACGAAGTCAATTATCCAACTCATGACTTGGAATTGGCAGCCGTGGTTCATGCCCTGAAAATATGGCGTCATTATCTGATTGGTAACCGTTGCGAAATATACACCGATCACAAGAGCTTGAAGTACTTCTTCACCCAGCCAGATCTGAACCTCAGATAAAGAAGATGGCTTGAGCTCATCAAATATTATGATCTTGGCATTCACTATCATCCTGGAAAGGCAAATGTTGTTGCCGATGCCCTCAATCGAAAACTTCACCATATCACTGTTTCTCTATCAACCAATCAACTGGAGTTGCACGAAGAATTCCAAAGATTCAACCTGGAAATGGTTGAGGATGGTTTTGTTGCAGCCTTAGCACTGCAACCAACTCTTCAGTCCCAAATCAAAGATGCTCAACTCACTGACAAGAAAGTGGCTGAAATTAAGTCTCAAATCAAAGAGGGCTTAATTTCCATTTTCTCCGAGAATCCCGATGGAATAATCATGCATGGACAGCAACTCTATGTCCCAAATGACCAGAAGATTAGAGAGCTTACCCTTAAGGAAGCCCATGAATCACCCCTGTCCATCCATCCTGGTTGTACCAAGATGTATCAAGATCTCCGTACACAATATTGGTGGCCTAGCATGAGGAGGGACATTGCCGCCTATGTTGCCATTTGTGATGTGTGTCAATGCATCAAGGCAGAACACCAGCGACCCGTAGGATTACTCCAACCTCTAAAAGTTCCTGAATGGAAGTTTGATGAAGTTGGAATGGAATTTATCTCTGGTCTACCAAAGACTCCAAATGGGCATGACTCTATCTGGGTTATTGTTGATTGCTTGACTAAGGTAGCCCATTTCATTCCAGTACGTGTGACATACAGTGGAGCAAAGCTCGCCAAGCTCTATATGACTCACATCGTTCGTCTACATGGAGTACCTAAAGTCATTGTTTCAGATCGTGGCCCTCAATTCACTTCAAGGTTTTGGGAGAACTTACATGATCTTCTCGGAACTAAGCTATTCTTCAGCACAGCCTTTCACCCTCAAACCAGAGGCTAAACTGAATGTACAAATCAAATATTGGAGGATATGCTTAGAGCTTGTGTGCTGACTTATGGCACGAACTGGGAAAAGTGCTTAGCGTTCGCTGATATGCTTAGAGCTTGTGTGCTGACTTATGGCATGAACTGGGAAAAGTGCTTAGTGTTCGCTGAGTTTTCCTACAACAACAGCTATCAAGCAAGTCTTCAAATGTCTCCCTTTGAAGCCCTGTACAGAAGAAAATGTAGAACTCCTCTGTTTTGGTCTAAAGTAGGCGAAAGACAATTCTTTGGACCAGCCATCATCAATGAAGCCCAACAGAATGTTGATCTTACTTGTTGCCATGGAAGGCACAAGGATGATGTTATGATTATGATTATGTATTATTACTATTATTTAATTATTGTTTTATAAATTCCGTTGCAATCTATTACTATTTACTATTGTGAATTCAAATTTGCTTTATGCTGAAAATAAGTCCACAAATATAGCCTTCCTTGATCTAAGCTTGCAAATAGTTCTAAGTTTCCCAAGGTTTTGTGTAGGGCTTGCCAATACCTTGTGTATTGACCCACCTCTTATTGTTGTTTTAGACATTGATGCAGGTGACGAGATGCCTAGTGACGAGTACTTTGCACCGGGTTCCGGAAGTTTCGAGGATGGTTCTTTCTAGGGTGATTCCTAGTCGGTTGCCTGTGAGATTTGGTAGATGCGCACACCGAAGAACTTATGTATCTTGTATCTTTTCTGCTGCGTTTAAAACCTTTCATTTGGCCAATCGGTCCTATCTATGTCGTAAGACTTTGCATCCGCTAAGTTATGAGAACCTCTTTATCTACTACTATGTCATATATGTATGGATGTGATAACAATGTTGTGGATGCTGTACTAGCCACTGATCATGGGACTAGTATAGTGTATGCTCCAGGTATTCGGGAATTCAACTCCCCAGGTGCCGACAACGTTTGGTATTAGAGCCATATTGACTGTAGGATGCCCTAGTTAGAATGGCCGTTAGAATAAGGACTTAATTTTGAAAATCTAGTTCATTTAAAAAAAATTATTTGTGGAAAATTTAGGTTATTTTCTGCTACCCTTACCTCTTCAAAGTATATATTCTCTCCTTACATGAAGACAAATTCTATTCTAGATTTTTTTTAATTACAAAGAAGCCTTTTGAAAATAAATGTCCTAGCCTCCTTTTATCTTGTTCAAAATAAGATTTAAAAGGTTTGCATGATATTTGAAGGAAACTGATTGATTCTAACCTCTTACCTACTTTCAAAATTCAATAGATGAGTAAACGCAAAAACGATTAGTTGGGGTAGGACGTGGTTTGGGAATTGCTTGTTTCTCTGTTGTTGTTGGTTAGGTTTTGAACTAAGGAAGAAAACATGGTGAATCTAGTAATCACATAATGTACATTATGTTATGACCCTTGTAGCACCCCTTTAATATATATCTGGGCTTAGTCAATGTGTAGAATAGGAGTAGTTCGGTGAGCACCGTCACGTACCCCACTTTCTCATCGGCACCTTTCATGCCGCCTGCCGCCACGCAATAGGTTGCCAGCGACGACCATAGGGGCGTGGACGCCGCCTCCACCAACTGTGCCGACATGGCCACCACGTGGCAACCACGTCCGCGTGCTCGCCCACGTGGCAGCCTCGTGGGGGCCGCATGTCGGTCATCAATGTGGCTAACGCATGGGGCTCATATGCCGGAGTGCTCGCTCTCCTCACTGACACAATAAATATGATTTTCTTTAGAAAAATAATTGAACAAATTCAGATATCTCAATTTAAATTTTGTTTAAACTTCAAATGGCCATATCTTGACCATTTGAACTCCAAATTGACTTGTTTAAGTTTTTAATTTTTCTTTAAGATGTCAAGAACCCATTTATGTACTTTGTTTCTACTGTTTATATGGTTTTCTTATCATTTTGGCTTTTGTTTTGCGTATGTCATGTAGATGCTGCAGATCCAGAAGACCCATTGTTCCTTGAAGTCGACTGTGAAGATTTAGGGAGTGAGCAAGGTAAGTCACACCAATCCTTCAATCATATTGCTATCCTATTGTTGCAAAACTATATTTATTTAAATTATTGCATATTATTTTATTAAATTTCTGCATAAATAATTGTTTTATTTAGTCGTTTCTACGTTCCTTGTTATGACCTTATTATTCGTATATTATTTACCTTTGATAGCTCTAGGTAATCAAAACTGTCTAGTGAGAACTCTATATATTTGGCTTACTATAAATTTTAGGATTTATGCTTAGCCATGCTAATTAGAAACAACTTAGCGGTTTTTCTATAATATTAGACCTTGGAAATGACTCTATCTAAATATGTTTAATTTGGTTTAGTGGCTGGTTGACCAAGACATGATGAATCCTCACTTCAAAATTCCCACTCTGTTTTCAACTAGGCTCGAGGTACTAGGTTTTGCTAGTCATACCTTGGTCGTCATAAGAACCAGTCTTTGAGCCTCTATTACAAAGCAAGCACCGTACAAACACAAGGCTAATGAGTAAGGCTTAACTCATAGTTTAGTCCAGTCATAAACAATAAGACATAGTGGGACAGATGAGGGCCAACTCAGGTCGAATGTCTCTGCAAATGAAGGCCAGTACGGCAATAGATGCACGGGGGCTTAGACCACATCTTCTCGTCCTAGAGTAACTAGCGAGGGACAAGTGTCTAAGTTGATCTTTTGTTTATGACTAGAAAAAGTGAAAGGTTCTGTCGCGATCTCGTCCAAGGCACCGTAGGGGTGTGCGGCACATGGCGACACGTGTGAGACGTGTCTTGTGGACAAAGTGTACACATCTGGCAAGAGTAAAACAGTTGCGCCCTTGGTTATGGGCAAGACTAGCAATATACACAAGTTAGAGGTTTATTCCATTAAAATGAAATGGCAGTATAATTGGACTAAAACTTGTTGGTTTAGCCTAGGTTAAGGCAGGATCACGTGGTACACGACATTGATTATAATTATGCTACAGACTGATGACCGTGTTCTCTAAAATTCCTTTAAAATATTAAAATGACTTGAAATGCTGTTGTCCTAAAAATAACCCTATAAATCTATCCTTGGACTCTCTTGCATTAAACTTGCATTTGTTGGTATGACTTGTTGAGTACTGTGGTTGTACTCAATCTTGCTCCTACTTTTCTCCACCTAGATGAAGAGATCTATGGAGAAGAAGGCTTCGATGTCTAGCTTGTTCCTGCTGTCAGGTGTCTGTGGTTGCCCGTGCTAGTTTGTATTTTTGTTTATCTTTGCAGTGGTGCGTCTTTGGTCTCCCATGTAGTAAAGTACTTATTTGCGATGTCGCTTATGTGCTCTGTTTTTTAACAACTTGTAATGTGTACCTCGCCTTCCTGTGACGAGAATTAATGCATTCGCAAATAAAAAATAGTTGTGTATTTTTCGGATGTGACATTTTTATTGTAGTGTGTACATTTGCAAGTCCACCTGTTGGATGCACGTCCAACGGTCCAAAGGTAGTATGAGACATTCTTTTTTTTTCAGAACATGTAAAAATTAAATTTTACTATAGAATCATGCACGTCTCACTTGTAGTACGGTGAAAACTATTAAAAGTAAATTTCGCAAAACCTCCGATATTACTTAAGATTTCACAAAATCATGTTGTTAATCAACCGTAAGTAATATTGTAAGAAAATAAAAGGTAGTTAAGATCAATACAACTTTTATAAAATAAATTTGAAAACTTATAAATTTTGAATATAACTTTAGAACTTATATCTACGATATATCAAAGAAAAATTGGCTAACATAAAGGTTTTGTGAAAATATAGGATTATAATACCAAGGTATGTGATACATGTTAAAACTAATATTTTTTGAACCTTTTTATTTTTTTAGTTTTAAAACTAAACCCTCTCGAAACTTATTTCCAAATCTGAACTTTTTGGCCACGCCACTGCCTAGCGTGGCCAAACAACACTACCACAACATGAGCAGTGGGTGTGATAGTATTCTTCTACTATGTCACACTCGTTAGCGTGGCAGAACCCTTGCCACGCCAATCTAACTGGTATGAGTAAATAACGGTACCACGCCACGAGTGCCTGACGTGGCAGCGTTGTTTGGCCATGCTAGTTAGACTGGCGTGGCCAAAAAATTCAGATTTAGAAATAAATTTTAGAGGGTTTATTTTTAAAATAAAATAAAAGTTTTAAATAATAAAAAATTTGCTAAAACTTTTGTAGTTTTATGCAACTTGAACAATAATACCTGAGGCTTTATAAAATTTACATTTTCTATGGATTTTAAAAATGAAGCAAAAAATAATTAATAATATCATATCACTTTCTTTGTTTTTGCGGTTGATGATATGACATCATGAACGTACCAAGCAAATGACATCACCCCTGCTGCTTCGTAGACCATACATGTGAAATTCCACACAACATTTTCTACAAAGAGAAAAAAGGCGATCGAGTACCTTAAAGCAAGGGCGAAAATAAGAGACAAAAAAAAAGGTACTCTGGACACCTGTGCTACTCACGGAGCGAAATTATAGACCGCTATTTTTTTTCCTCTAAAGCAGTTCATATCGACCGGATGTTTTCTCCGTTTTTAGAGGGATTCCAAATGATATCCCTGTGGTTTGGTTAACCACAGCAAATCGAGATTACACTCCATTGAAGGATTATATTTTAAATGCAATTAAACTATCATCATAACTTAAACCCAAGAATTACTATTTTTTTAAAGGGAACCCCAACGCATTGATAACTAGTGCCATTGAATTTCCAAAGTCCAAGCCAAACACTGCCACCCAAGTGCAAATTGTTCCCGGATCATGCAACCGATAGAAGCAAGCACTCCTGCTAGCTAGCTAGTGGTGTAGCGCATCATGAATTCATACCGTCGAGAAAAAAACGATAACTATGTGTCTTAGTGTCTACCACTAAGCAAACGGGTGATCGATCCTAATCGACAGTGGCAACACGGCAACAGCCTGGGCCTTAGGCCGAGATTACAGCGAGATGGGCTTTGGTTGGTGTTAGGTGGAGTTTAAGCTCATGGTGGGCTCAGCGTTCACCTGGGCTTTTTGGAGGGAAAAAGTATATTTTGACTCCCTCAATTATTGGTTGAATCTGATTCATATCCCTTAACCATAAAATCGGGTTTATTGTATCCCTCAAGTATTAAAACCAGTGCAAAATGACTTTCTTGACTATTTTGAGGGTTGCTTAGACTGACATGGCGCCTACGTGGCACGTTGATTGGGTCTTCGTCCTACGTGGCACTTACGTAGCATTCCAGTCAGCAAACTAAAAATAAAACTATAGTGTCCCACATGTCAGTCTCTCAGAAAATAAAATACAGCAGGACGCATGTTCATCCTCTCTCTCCTTTCTCCTCCCTCTCTCTCTATTTCTCTCTCCTCTCTCTCCCCTATGGCGGCTTCCTGTCCCTTGATGGCGATGCGCCCCCTTGGCTTCCCGATGAGCACGGCTGCAGTGACCTCACGAATGAAAGGCCAGCTGGTTTCCCTCTGGCGGGCAAGCGTGGAGTAGAGGCCGGCAGCGGCGACCGCACTATGGGCGTGTGGCGGTGTCAGCTCTCTCAGCGTCCTCCTCTTCTGTTTCTGCCGCTGCCTACCTCACCGCCATCTTCGGCTCCTCTTCCACCGGTCACCGGGGGTGTCAGCTCCCTCGGCGTCCTCTTCTTCTGTTTCCGCCGCCGCCTACCTCGCCTCCGCCATCACCTACCTCGCCGCCACCTCTGGCTCCTCTTCTATCGGTCGCTGGCGGTGTCGGCCCCCTCGGTGTCCTCCTCTTCTGTTTCTGCCGCCGCCTACCTTACCTCTGCCGCCTCAGGCTCCTCTTCCGTCGGTCGCCGCCCCTAGTCCCGGCGGTTGTTGCCCCGACCACCATGAGAGAGAGAAGTGGATAGAGATGAGAGAGACGAGGATAGAGAAAAATAACTAGTCACTATCTGTGCCTATTTTTTATTTTTTTGCTGATTGTAATGCCACGTAGACACCACGTCAGAAGAAGACTAGGTCAATGCAACACGTTGATAGGAGCAGGGTGGCCCGATCTTTCGGTGAGTTGAAGATAACTACGATTTGGGAGAAACGTTGATGACCCGACTATAACCATACGAGACGTTATGTTGTTGCGCTTTAGTGATCGATACACCTCTTCGAGGGTTGTTGATCTTGCCGGTGCAGATCAACCTTATTCCTGCAAGCAAATCGAAGAAACGAGCAAGAACAAGATAAAAGCAATCTGATATTGCAAATAGAAATTGAATACAAATGATAAGGTGAGGTTCCATAATAGAAAAACGACGATCTAACCGATCACGGCTTTACCCCAAAAAGTAGCAATGGCTAAACTTTAATCTAAACAAAACCTGAGAAACCCTGAAGGGCTAACTAGCTATTTAAGTAGTTGGAAGGACGATCAAAGGGTCCATAGGGTCGTGCTCCACCAGGTTGGGGTGCATTCTACTTGGGCCCCACTTAAGCCAGGGTCCTAGATGAAGTTACAAGCCCATAGGCCCATTATAGGTGGCGCAACACCTTGTTTCTGTGATTGTGCCAATTCAAATGGAACTGCAATGTGAGGCTGGATCCGTTAGAAAGAGTACTCTGAAATCTTTTCATCAAGTACTCATAGGCCCTAAACAGAGTTCGTATGCAATTTGGTGACTGTTTAACTCAGCACTGTGTCGGGAGACTGAATTGGATTACAGAAAGGGTTGATCACTATGTCTTCGTGTTGACATATGATGTGAGCAGTGGTTGTATCCACATGTGTCATGGTCACATCATCCTCCCCTTCTTCACGGAAAACCATACTCGGTTTTTCCATGTATAGCTTCTTTTGTAGCGCATGGTCTTGACCATATATTTGAACATATACAAAACAATGCAATAAACTTTTGTTACATAATATCATTAGTTCTTTAGTGAATAAAATTAATCTCTAATGAAACGAATATACCTATTAATTGGGATGAATAACAAAGATTATGGTCACAGAATATGTAAACTTCTTTGGTGGCTTATCTTTCTTCCCTTGTTCAAAATCCAAGCAATCACGTGGCACATTTTTAATGGTGTATGGCAATAACATTGAACGATCCGGTTGCTCTCCTTCTTCAAAACCAACCTATTCATTTAACTCAAAACAAGATAAACTCGAGATAACATTATTAATCATTATACTACTCTCTAGTTCGTTATTTTCTTGCATAATAATTGGAGGTTCCAAATCTAAACAGATATAAACTCTATGCACCAAATATATTTCCTCGATCATTGTGTGTGCTAAATATATGAAAAACAATACTAGCAGTAATGGCACCTCAGATCTAGCAAATAATTTCTTCTTAAAATCATTGAGCTCAGAAAGTTCATCGAACTGAACATAGCCCAACGTATTCAAAGAAGCTAGCAATTCACGTTCCTCGTTCTTATTACCATGGTATACAACATGCTTAAAATCAAGACATAAAGAATCAACAATAGAAATAGCATGTTCATTCACAAGTTGTGGCATGGATATAAGTGAAGCATTATCGCATAACTCTTCTTTATCACAAACAATATCAAGCAAATCAACTTGTGAGAAAGGCAAATCTGCAGTAGGTTCCACTATTGGTTGCTCTATCGTAGTATGAAGAGTGGACACGTGTAATTTAGCTTGAGAATACTCACCTTGATTAATTTCGGCATCACTTAGCTTACCTTCCAAACTCTCCTCATATAAAGTTGGTGCTTCGTGCTCCTCATCTTTCTTATCAAGCAATTCCACTGGCATCTCAACTATTTCGTTCTTCTTTTGGTGAATACGCTGAACTTCCTGCAAAACGTTAGTAATGGAAGGCACAATCATAACTTGTGGCTCACTCATGTTCTTAATTTGACTTTCAGCGTCGCATGCAAGCTCTAATAAATGGGAAAGAGAATTATATGTTTCATGCACAAGAATATCATGAATTTCTTTGTTAATCCCACGTAAGAATCTCATCTCTATAGCTTTCTCGCATTCATCTAAACCACAACGCAATAAATAAGTATGCAAATCATGATAGTATGATGTTACGGTTTTGCTATCTTGTTTTAAACATTGTAGTTTGTTGAACAGAATAGCAGCATAATATATGGGAACATAAACATCTCTTAAATATCGTTTCAGATCTTTTCAAGATTGAGATATTTTATTATGCCTATAAAGATGTTTCCAATGATATGAAGCACTTTTAACTAGAACACTAGAGACAGACATAACTTTTTGTTTCTCAGACAAATTATGCTTTTCAAATTCTTTATCGACTATTATCTCCCATTCAATGTATGCATGAGGATCATAGTTTCTTTTAAAATAAGGTAGTGCACATACCTTATATGCATCATGTTAATCACTTCTTTTGTCTCGACAAAGATGTCGAAGTTGAGCACATTCATCTCCAATCGCCTTGCATACTCCTGCCATAGTTAGTAGAAAACAAGAACATACACAAAAATATGCACATTCCTATAAACTACTAGGTAGTGGAGGCACAAAAGTCACACACACTCAAGCTTTATACCAAATTCTTACAAGTTCTTACCAAATGCAAGCCGAATGATGACCATACCAACTCAACCAAGACCCAATGGAGGTTGGATGTATCGATGCCTTGACAAACACTTTCCTGTACAGCTGCAATCAAATATGTGGAGCCTTAGGTAGGCTTAAATATGTAGCAAAGGATAGCAAATGCTCAAATCAGAAAATACAAAACTGAATAATCGTTCAAAGTCGGTACAGTGTTGGTTCTAGGCTAGAACGTACTAGAGACGCGAGCCTGCTCACCAACGATACCATAGCACGATTCCATAAAAGATGCTGAACAAAACAAAGGGAGTCACTCGCTTGAACAAAGGAGATGATGCACAAATTCTTCTATCTCTTTTTTCACTTCTGATTTTTTCTGCACTTTTTTCTTTTTTTCTCTTTTTGCTATTAGTGCAACTTTTATCTCTCTTTTTTTAAGCACCTTTCTGCCTTTTCTATTTTATATTTGCTTTTTTTGAATTTTTTACACAAAAGGGAAAAGGACCAAATTGCAAATTTATAGGGACTTAAATGTAAATAGGAAAATTACAGGGACTCAAACGTAAAAGTGCAAATTCAAAATTGGAACTATATGAAAATGGAATGCTGAGATTATGCCGGTTTCATTTTTGCAAACGGAATTCACTTCTGATACCGAAAATTTTTTCATCAAGGTGTTTGACACTATGGAAAACTTGACAGGTGGGAGAGAGGACTGGAACACGGACTGTGGCTTGCCACAACGTGGATGTGGAGGAGGGAAGGAAAACGTCACATAAGATCAAAAAAATCAGATTGAGGCTTCCTTGTTCTTGTGATCTTTCTATTCCAACTTGGCCTCAAAAGAAACAAATCCAAACAGAAACCGAACCGATCTACCTTCTTCTTACTCACATGCAAACACAAGAAACCCTACCAACTTGATAACTCCAAAACCGACCAATAGAAACTTCTGAAAACTACAAAAACAAAACTCTGGCGGTGACACGATTCCGTTTTCGAAGGTCCCGGTGACAACAAAGACAGTGGCGACGGCGGTGACGAAGATGGTACTAAACGTGACAAGAACTCGAAACTATAAAAGACTAGACGCTAAAACCAGCAACTTGACACGACGATGTAACTGAAAACTTAATAAAGCAAAATCCAAAAAGAACAATGCAGCGGCTCAAAGATGTCTAGGTAATGGATGCAACTTTTTTTTACGACTTTTTCTGGTTATGGGTAGATGAATACTCACCAAGCAACAAAAGCTCTCATACCACTTGATAGGAGCAGGGGTGACCCGATCTTTCGGTGAGTTGAAGATAACTACCATTTGGGAGAAACGTTGATGACCCGGCTACAACCGTATGAGACGTTGTGTTGTTGCGCCTTAGCGATCGATACACCTCTCTGAGGGTTGTTGATCTTGCCAGTGCAGATCAATCTTATTCCTGCAAGAAAATCAAAGAAACGAGCAAGAACAAGATAAAAACAATTTGATATTGTAAATAGAAATTGAATACAAATGATAAGGTGGGATTTCGTAACAAGAAAATAAATAAAACTCGAGAAACCCTGAAGAGGTAACTAGATATTTAAGGAGTTGGGAGGACGACCAAGGGGTCCCTAGGATCGTGCTCCACCAAGTTGGGGCGCATTTTACTTGGGCCCTACTTGGGTCGGAGTCCCAGATGAAGTTACAAGTCCATAGGCCCATTATAGGTGGCACGACACCTTATTTCTGTGATTGCCACCAATTCAGATGGAACTGCAATGTGAGGCTGGATCCGTTAAAAAGATGACTCTGAAATCTTTTTATCAAGTACTCATAAGCCCAAAACGGAGTTTATATGCAAATTTGACGACTGTTTGAACTCAGCGCTGCGTCGAAAGGCTGAATTAGATTCCAGAACTTCGGCAACTTGATCACTATGTCTTCGTGTTGACATATGACGTGAACAATAGTTGTATCCATACATATCTTGGTCACATCACACGTGGACGCCACATCAGTAAAAACCAGCGCTAATACCGTCAAGAGAGTTATT
Source organism: Oryza meyeriana var. granulata (assembly GCA_003991445.1). NCBI lineage: Eukaryota > Viridiplantae > Streptophyta > Magnoliopsida > Poales > Poaceae > Oryza > Oryza meyeriana. The sequence goes on from RYFJ01000348.1 coordinate 261,603, forward strand.
TTATACTGATTTTAATAGTTGGAGAGGTCGATATACCCGATTTTATGATTGAAGAATATGAAGTAGATTCGTGCCATAGTTGAGAGAAGTGCGGGTGCTCTCCAGGAGCCCACGAGGTCTTAACAGGCTCATGAATTTTCCTTTTTTTTTTACTTTCAATGCAGTGTAGAAGTGACGAACCTTTTCTGTGTATTAGTATCAATTTATCATGTACTCAGATTTTGTTTATCCATCAAATAGTTTATTATCCAAAGATATTGGGCAACAGCACTCGCAGTGTGGTTGCATGGTGTATCGATCGGTGCATGCCTGTTAGCCTGTGCACGGTACACCTAGATAATAATACTACTTACCTAGTCTTCATATCGAGCACTGCTACACATATTTAAAAAAATGTTACAGAACTTGTACCCTCAACCGTGTAACCTAACTAGATGATAGTTATCTATACTACTTAGGGTCCCTTTGGTTGGGCTTTCCAACCTGCTTTTGCTTTTGCAAAAGCCAAAAGCCAAAAGCCAACCAAAGGGCCCCAAAGCCACATGTATTTTTGTCCAAAAGTAGTTTTTACTGTAGTATAATTTTGAAAGCACCTTGCCCCCTGCTTTCACTGGCTTTTGGATGGACAACTTGGAGAAAATTACCCACTGCCACTGGTTATGAAACGAAAAAAAAACGATTCGCTCTTCTATTCCCCTTCCCCCGTCCGCCCGACTCCTTCTGGGCGCGGCGCGTCCCTCGACTCCCTGCCCGACGCCGGTCTAGAGTTCCTCTGCCGCCACGGACGCCCGGCCGCCTGAGGCCTCTCCGGCCAGCCGCAACCTGCCGGACGAGCAACGGCGCCGCATCTTCGCCCGACGCCGCATCCCTGCCCGACGCCGGTGCCTCCCTATCGAGCAGCAGCGTCGGCCGGATCCCTGCCCGACGCTGCAGTCCTGCCCGACGCCGGCGCCTCCCCGGACGAGCAGCGCCGCATCCCCGCCCAGAGTGACTGCATCGACCTGCTCCTCCACTGATGCATATAAACATGTCCCTAGACCTCCAGAGGCATAACAGGTATTTCTTAAACAACCTACAGTTTGACAGCAGCTCTAACCAAACGGCCTTCTGCTTTTCCCACAACTGGTTTCTCACAGCTGCTTTTCCACAGCCCACAGCTCATAGTAGCTTTTTCAAAAGCCACAGCCCAACCAAAGGGACCCTTAATATAGTGATACAGATACGCTCAATCCTAACCGTTTAATCTTATCCAATGGCCAGGATTGCCTCGCGCGACTCCCGTCCCCCTCCCCCCCCAGCCGTCGCCGCCCGCCGCCTTCTCCCGTCCCAGCCGCCGCCTCCTCCGCTTCCGCCATCACCTCCTCCGCCGCCGACGGCGACGCCTCCGTGTGCCTCTTCCGCCAGGACCAAGCCCTCCGCAACCTCCAAGGTGGGTGAGACCTCCTCTTCCTCTTCTTCTCTCTCTGGCTCCCTCTGCCTCGCCGTGGTGACCCGATGGAGTCGATCTATGGGGGCAGTGGTGCTGGTGCTGTTCGAGCACAGCCGTCCACAAACAAGTGTATGGCTCTTTTTTTCATGTACCATTGTGCTTTGGTTGTTCTGTTGCGTTTGGTAATCTGACTTTTCTTTTTTGTGCTTATTATCTCTGTACTTCGATTTTTCAGCTGATGGAACATACACCTTGAAGAAAGTTCTTATTCAGAATGACCCGCACTTAGAGCAAGTTCGGCAGGAGATCAGAGTGTCCTCTCAATTAAGTCATCCAAATCTGCTTCCTCTCCTTGAAAATGCCATTATTACAGTTAAGGTAAGTTGTGCTAAAGAAATATAGCGCCTATTTCCTAATGATTCCAGTTTTACTCTGTATCTTCCATCATCTATGCATAATTACACGGTATTTTTAACTCAAGATGCTCTCTGGATGGAACATTCTTTTATAGGACACTACTGGTTCATGGTAATATCAAACCTGCTTTGGTCTATATACACACTAGGTTCAATATTACTCCCTCTGGTCATGGAAACATGTTCTCCGAAATGCACTCTCACCAGTAATTTATTTATAAAACCTGATAAAATTTAAATATTATGACAGTACTTTCCGAGACAAATCTATGCATATGATTTTTATGCTTTCAATTGAAATATTTTCAAAGACATTGATTCTCAAAGTTTAGAAGTTTGACTTGATGCATGTCCAAAAATACATGTTTTTGTGACCAGATGGAATAATTAATGTTTTAATATCATCATTTCAAAGCAGCCAAGTAGGTAAGTTCAATCCCTATCAAACTCTACAATTCAAATGATTATGTGAATCTGCTGAAGAAATGTTCCAACGTAGTTGCTATTTCGTTAGGATCTCAGGAAAAGAAGAGTTTTGAGGGCAGAGGTATCTGGGTGCAGTTTTGTTCCCTCCTTCCATTCAATTAAGAATTTTTTTATGGCAAATTGTATTATTCTTCATATATTGACAAATTTGTTCTCTTTAGCAAGTAAGGAACCTCATTACAGAGGAGTGTGTATGTGCATGTGAATTACAGTGTACGATCACAGAAGCTGAGGTCCATTAATCCTCTTTAAGCACTTGCATGCACAAAAGAACACCAAGATTGGCAGTAGATGCAATATAGATTTGTTGTGTTTAAATGGTAGTACTCTACTGAGTCTACTCATGATTTTGAACCTGTACAGAGGTGTTTGCATACTTTTATTCAAATATCAAAATTTGGGATAGTAATTTCAGACTGTTTGCGCCAGTTACTTGCAACCGACATCGGCACACTGGGTGGGAACCCATCAGGAACATTGATACATCTGAGAATTGAAACCCTGAGATGGACACTACATATGTATCTTACATTTGTGCTTAGAATTTCCATTAACAGTTTTATGCAGCACAGTTGTGCTCACTGGTCCTTCCACTGCCCTTCAAATATATGTGTGCTCACTGGCTTGCATGTTTTTGAAAGATCAACAACAACAAAGCCTTTCAGTCCCAAGCAAATTGGGGTAGGCTAGAGTTGAAACCCAACAGGAGCCATAAAACAAGGTTCAGGCACGTAAATGGCTGCTTTCCAAGCAGACCTATTCAAAGACAAATCCTTGGGTATTTCCATCCTTTCAAGTCCCTTTTTATTGCCTCCTCCCACGTCAATTTTGGTCTTCCCCTGCCTCTCCTAACATCACTGTCGCGCCTTAAGATTCCACTATGCACTGGTGCCTCTGGAGGTCTCCGCTGGACATGTCCAAACCATCTCAACCGGTGTTGGACAAGCTTCTCTTCAATTGGTGCTACCCCTAGCCTATCACGTATATTATCGTTCCGGACTCGATCCATTCTTGTATGACCACAAATCCAACGTAGCATACGCATTTCCGCAACACTCAACTGCTGAACATGTCGTCTTTTTGTAGGCCAACATTCTGCACCATACAACATTGCCGGTCTAATCGCCGTTCTATAGAACTTGCCTTTTAGCTTCTGTGGTACCCTCTTGTCACAGAGAATACCCGATGCTTGACGCCACTTCATCCACCCCGCTTTGATTCTATGGCTAACATCTTCATCGATATCTCCATCTCTCTGTAGCATTGATCCCAAATATCGAAAGGTATCCTTCTTGGGTACTATTTGACCATCCAAACTAACATCCCTCTCCTCATGTCTAGCAGTGCCGAAGTCACATGCCATATATTCGGTTTTAGTTCTGCTGAGTCTAAAACCTTTGGACTCTAGAGTCTGCCGCCACAACTCTAGTTTCCTATTTACTCCCGCTCGGCTTTCATCAACTAATAGTACATCGTCTGCGAAAAGCATACACCAAGGGACATTCCCTTGTATGTCCCTTGTGACTTCATCCATCACCAAGGCAAATAGATAAGGGCTCAAAGCTGACCCTTGATGTAGTCCTATCTTGATCGGGAAGTCACATGTGTCACCATCACTTGTTCGAACACTAGTCACAACATTGTTGTACATGTCCTTAATGAGGGAAACGTACTTTGTTGGAACTTTATGTTTGTCCAATGCCCACCACATAACATTCCTTGGTATCTTATCGTAGGCCTTCTCCAAATCAATAAAAACCATGTGTAGGTCCTTCTTCTGCTCCCTATACCGCTCCATAACTTGTCTTAATAAGAAAATTGCTTCTATGGTTGACCTTCCGGGCATGAAACCAAATTGGTTCATAGAGACCCGCGTCACTCCTCTTAGGCGATGCTCGATTACTCGCTCCCATAGCTTCATCGTATGGCTCATCAACTTAATTCCTCGATAATTAGTGCAACTTTGAATGTCTCCCTTATTCTTATAAATCGGTACCAATATACTCCTCCTCCAGTCATCAGGCATCTTGTTTGACCGAAAAATATTGTTGAACAACTCGGTTAGCCATACTATAGCTATATCCCCTAGGCATCTCCACACCTCGATTGGTATACCATCAGGACCCATTGCCTTACCCCCTTTCATCCTTTTCAACGCCTCTCTGACTTCTGATTCTTGGATCCTCCGCACAAAGCGCCTATTGGTGTCATCCAAAGAGTCATCTAACTGAACGGTTGTGTTCCCGTTCTCACCATTGAACAACTTGTCAAAATACTCTTGCCATCTGTGTTTGATCTCATCCTCCTTTACCAAAAGCTGCTCCCTCTCGTCCTTAATGCACTTAACTTGGTTGAGGTCCCTCGTCTTCCTTTCGCGAACCCTAGCCATCCTATAGATGTCCTTCTCTCTTGCCTTTGTACCCAATCGTTGGTATAGACCTTCGTAAGCCCGCCCTTTTGCCTCACTCACAGCACGCTTTGCTGCCTTCTTTGCCACCTTATACTTCTCTATATTGTCCACACTCCTATCATGGTATAAACGCCTATAGCATTCTTTCTTCTCCTTAATAGCCTTTTGGACGCCCTCATTCCACCACCAAGTATCTCTAGGTTCGCATCCACTCCCTTTAGTCACTCCAAACACCTCTGAAGCCACCTCCCGGATGCAGGTTGCCATCTTCTTCCACATGTTGTTTGCGTCGTCTTCTCCATCCCAAGGGCCCTCTTCGATAACCCTTTTCTTAAAAACCTCTGCCGACTCTCCTTTCAATTTCCACCACTTCGTTTTTGCAATCTTAGCTTGTTTGTCCCTACGAACGCGCACCTGGAAGCGCAAGTCAGCCACTAAAAGCTTATGTTGAGAAACCACACACTCTCCAGGTATTACCTTACAATCCAAGCATGCTTGTTTATCCTCTCTTCTTGTGAGGACAAAGTCAATCTGGCTAGAGTGTTGGCCACTACTAAAAGTTACTAAGTGGGATTGTCTCTTCCTAAAGAAAGTGTTGGCTACCATCAGGTCAAAAGCTATAGCAAAGTCTAAAACTTCCTCTCCCTCCTGGTTCCTACTACCGTACCCAAAACCTCCGTGTGCTGCCTCAAAGCCTGGATTTGTTGCACCTACATGGCCGTTGAGATCTCCACCTATGAAAAGCTTCTCGGTACTAGGTATAGCTCTAACCATACCATCTAAGTCTTCCCAGAACTGTCTCTTATCACTCTCATTGTAGCCTACTTGGGGTGCATACGCACTAATTACATTCAAGACCATGTCACCAATGACAAGCTTGACTAAGATGATCCTATCTCCTTGTCTTCTCACATCCACCACACCGTTCTTGAGGCTCTTGTCAATCAGAACTCCTACCCCATTTCTATTTGCAGTTGTCCCTGTGTACCAAAGCTTAAAGCCAGTATTATCTACCTCCTTCGCTTTCTGACCCTTCCATTTAGTCTCTTGAACACATAAGATATTAACACGCCTCCTAAACGCTGTATCAACTAACTCTCTCAACTTACCCGTAAGAGACCCTACATTCCAACTACCTAAACGAATCCTAGTTGGCTCGACTAGCATGTTTTGAAAGATCAGAAAGAATATATCTTATGAACTGTAGAATATAAGGCGCTCTTATCCAAGAAATTCTACTGGATCAGAAAATAAAATCCCTATGGACTGTTGAACTCAAATAGAGAATGCTGGATTTATTTATTTGGATGCATTTTCATCCTGTATAGCTGGTTAAAAAAAGTTGAGTAATATTTGTTCAGAAAATCCATGAAGAAAATTTTTTTAGAACTCTTCGTAGATCCCCTAGAGCTAGGATGACAGTGTGAATTCTCAGTAACTTTTGTCTTAGCTTCCAGAGTGCTGGTTAGGTATGCACCGATCCTCTCTAAAATTGTTTTTCAATTCTTGAGCAGTTTTCATATATTACTTCCGAGTTTATTTCTTATTTTACATTCTTCTCATCAGAAGAAATGACATGTTGAGCTAGCCTGATGTATATAATAGAGAAAGCATAGCTAACAAAATAGCACCAGGAAATGAACCATGACAGGGGCAAAAAATTCACGGCAGTAGTTAGAAGTTATGTAAACATAGAGAAGATTGACTGGTATTGCACACTATCATAATACATTACCAAAAGGAACAACAAAAGGCAAATATTTTTATCTTCGTAGAGGGACTGTTTAAATAACTGAGATTACTACAGACTATTTGTGGTGGTGGGTCCTTTATGATTAATTATTGTACACATGGTCATCACTTACTTGAGAAATGGAAAGTGCCTTTATTATGTTTTCCTTTCATTGTATGACTGTTCTTTACAAATTTAATATGTTTATGTGAAAAAAGTACTACTTTTGTACTTCCTACATTGTATATCTATATATTCTTTCCTTGTTTGCAGCTTCAGCAGAATTCTCTGGTGGCACAATCCTGAAAAATCCAGGCAAGTACTTTCTTATTCCCGTCCAGTTATAGCATCCCCTTTTCTCACAAATAGCATATTTTGAATGAAGAATCTGTTTTCTAGCCTTCTCGCAGCCATTTTTTCTTTCAGAGTCCAATTTATTAACATGACTTCATTCAGAAAGTGAAAGATCTGCTATCTCCAGTGTATGTCATCTGTTTTGTCCTTTGGAATATCAAGGTTTAGTCTCTATGAAGGACTGCTCTTATAGTTTTGTTTACCAAAATCTAGAGATGTCTTTGAGATGTGGTTGTATGTTTTTAGTAAAAAAAATACAGAGTGCATTAATACGTGGTACAATTAGATTTCTGCTTTTGTATCATTTCATAATCTAGAAGCTGTATTTTTTAGCTTTTAACCTGATGATAGGGCTTCATGCATGATCTGGTATGCTTTCAAGTCTAATTAGCGTGTGATGCCGTGGATTGTTAGCATATAAATGCATGATCTTATATGCTTTCAAGTGATATTATGCATAAACTGTTGTGTTTTTTCGTGCTAGCTCTAGAGAATTCGGGAGCTAAATTCCCTGGTTATTTGATAAACAAATTCCTCATTATGCTTTTATGAGTAAACATCATAGTTGTCAGTTGTCACCTTATTAAAGTCTGAAACACTTTGTATTCCATAAAAAAAAAAGGTTTGAAACACTTCCCTTTCTCCACCTCTGCATCTCCTGAAGAAGCTGAGATATGAAACAAACATGCCGACTGTATTTTTCTGCTGCTATCTGCCCATCTTTCATCCATAAAAAACATGAAAAATAGTTAAATACAGTAGTACTGTACGGTGTTGTTGGGTGTATGAAACTAAACTACTAATATAGTATATGATTGCTATTCATACAGCCTGAGGAGCCTGTCATTTTGAATAAAAGAAGGATATCAATTAGAAAAGTGATATGCATCCAATTTATCACATGCATGTAGTTGTTAAAGATTCAGGCCTCTGTATTTGCCCATGAATATCAACACTTCCCAAGTTCTTATTGCCTATGATTTGTATTTCTCAAAGCTGATTCCATCAGAACAATACTTCTGATTTGTGGAGCTTAGCTACATCACATCTACTGTAGCTATTTGGTTGGATTTAATACGTGTCGGGTGATGTTACTAACTTTCATTAAAAAAAGGCCATAAAAGATCTCCCTCTAGGCAAGGATAACTGCTTTAGGTGTGATTTTGTAGACAAATGTCGGTTTAATCTGCCTGGTTTGGAGTTTAGCCTCAATAGCTTATTCTCTTGTGCCTATTTGCTTGATTGTGAAGTTCCTGACACTTATTAATACTGAATGCTTATTCTCTTGTGCTTGCAAATAATTTATGGTATGCTCTCAGTGTGATTTGCGCAACTATTGCCCCTTTCATATTTGCTGATTCAGTTCAGTTCCTTCTCTTATTTCTTTGTTCCTTTCTTTATGCAGGTGGCCTTAATATAGAGGGAGAGGCAGACAGTTGGGATTCTGGTGCTGGTAAGGATTTAACCTACAATATTGTTGTGCTCTTTGCATTTTAAACCATATAATATGCTGCACGGTATCACTTTGCCATAAACAAATAGATTATTCCTCTGTTGGTTCTGTTGAGCTGATTCATATCCTTGAAAACATTTTACTGATGTCCTAAATCTATAAGGTACGCCCAGCAAACTTCTATTAAAACTAGGGATGATGGAAGGGCTCTGGGTGCTGTACTGCCTTGGTTGAGATTTGGCTGAGGTAGGTAGTATGAAGCTGAAATCGCCCGAAGGTAGTAGTGTGCACTAAGCACCATTTTTTTAGATAGTTGGAGCTTTATTGAACTCAGCCAATGACAAATATCTCATTAATCATTTAGCATATTAGATTTGCACTTCAGCTAGGCTGCACATCCAGGATTGATTGTCGAGCAAAAAAATTGTCAGATTAATTGAAAAAAGGCACGAGATATGTACCTTTCAGAACTCTAGACTATATTTAGTAGTGCTTATTGAATTTTTAGCCATCCCAGCAGGACATGTATCGGTAAGAGCTCTTTTCATAGATGAGAAGGCCATATTTCCTGCGTTAATTCTAATTTTTAAATTTGGTTCTCTAAGATGTTGCTGCGGTTCCATCCAACGTTGGTCCGGCTGACAACGAGATGCACTGGCGTTTGGGTATAACGGAGGTTGCACTCACCGACGCAAGGTAACAGTTAATTGTTTGATGTTCTGTTTTACTTTTCTAGACTTCAGCATAGTAAATAATTGGTGGATGTGATCTGCAGTAAAAAGTTCATTTGTTGCAACTTTAATCCAGCGGGTGCAAGAGTGGGGTGCATGTGATGTTTATTTAAAGATGCGATGCCCATGGCTTTTCTTTCTACCGAGCATCTGTTAATTAGTTGTGAACTTCTCTTTGACAGGATAAAAAAGCTGGGATGTTTCTACCAATCATCTGTTAATTTCTAGACTTCAGCTCGGTATTTAACTGCTCTTGCTCCACTTCTGGGTTGTAGTATTGAGCTTGTTATAAAAACAAAACTGTAGAAAAATAGATGTACAGGTCAACCACTTCTATGAAGAATTAAAGAAAAAAAAGTAGTGGTAGCATTCAAACTTATCCAGTAAGGATGGGAGATAGGGATGTTTTCAACTACATGCATTAGTGAAAGAATGTCAGTTTATGTGTTATGATCACAACTGATGGCTGGGTTGCTATCACTTGAGCTATCCATACGTTCCTGCAGATAGCAATGTAGTTGAGTCCTCTGTCATCTTCACTTAGACCTGCACTGTAACAGTACACTTCCAAATTTTGGTGTCAGGCATCTCTTTCTCTGTACGACTGGTTGTTTTTTAAAATATTTTTTCTGGTTATTAAAGCTATGTATAGGACTCTACTTTGCAGCCATTGGACATATTTCTTAAGAATATTTAACCACACCGCGGGACTGTACATGCAAGATCTCCTGAGAGCAGAGTTAACGCGTGGCATTTTGATAGCCACGACGGCTGAGATTGACCATCCAATATAACTATTCTGTTGTACATTTTGCACTAATATTATATGCATATATAGACTGCTTGGTCACCACAAACTTCATCACACTTGTGTTCGTGCCAAGCCTAGGCGGGACAATTTTCAAGGCACTTGAAGGTTATCAATCATCAACATCAATTCATTATTATTCCACTTACAATCCTCGGCATTTAAATATACACTAATTTGTCTGTGAAGGTATTTGAGCATTGCTGTTGAGAGATATATCAACTCATGATGACGTGAAGAACACTATTATCAATAGAGCAATCGGGGTGAAGGCAATGCTACCTCTGGTTATTCTAAGCCACCCAGTTGTTGGAGTCGGGATTAACAACCTACTTGTGTTGCCATTAGCGGATGAGGTTATTGATATAACCTTGTCCCTAGAGAAGGATTGAAAAGCTTTGCGCAGATGTATGATTGTTTTTCTAGATAAATAGGCTAGCCCTTTTTTATGCATGTAAAAATTTGAATTATTTAATTCCAGGGACAGTCATGCCTGTATCCTAGAATCATTATCTACTGAATATGCATGATGTTGTTGTTTCTTCATGTCTATACAGCATATACACTTAAAAAATAGTTTGTCACTAAAACATTAATGCATGCTTATTTTAAGTGTATTAAACATTATTATAGAACATGTTTATTTTAAATAGGGTTGTAACCGTACAAAAGGCGATTTGAAATGAAATTCATTTATGTATATTTAGGGTTGGTATTAGGTTAACATTGTATGAATTGTTACATATACAGTTTTATTATTTACGATTTAATGATTTATTCCTATTGCAATGTATGGGTAGCTAACTAGTAGAAAATCTAACAATTTGCTGTGTCACTGTTTGTAGGAGTTTTGTTAGAAAAAATACATAATTACCCGTACCCTCAAACTATTGCACTCTCCGTGTTGCGTCGCGTCACGCCCGTGCGTACGATGGCTCTCTTATCAATACCGTTCTAAAATCAACACCGATGGCTGTTACGAACCGGCAACAATGTATCCTCGGTAGTGTGATTTGCATGCGTCAACTGCTGGCTGCGCGCACGATGGCCTTGGGGGGCTTGGGGACCAACCGCTCGCTCGCCACGATGCGCGCACGCGCGTGCTAGATTATTGGGCAGCTGTGCCTGTGACACGCGTGGAGAGGGAAACATTTCTAACGAGCGAACGTCCGCGTAGTTTATCAGCGTGTTATTGGATCTATTTCTACTTTTGGCCTACCTGCTTTTCTATTTTTGGCCATAGCCTTTTCACTGTTGGATTCGGCCCATTTGCAGACGCGCATGCGGCACACAAATGGGCCTTCTTTCCTTTTTTTTGCTTGATCATTTCCTCTTTCAGCCTTTGTACATAAACTTGTTTCACATAAACTTTATACATATTTTACACAAACTTTTTAGCATAAACTTTTATTTAGATGAGATTTCAAAACTTTATTCAAATGTGGGCTTTATTTATGAAAACTTTATATCTGGAAACTCTTTTTTTAGGAACTTTATGTATAATACATATTTTGCACATACACTTTTTTAGCATAAAATCTCTTAGATGAGATTTCAAAACTTTATTCAAATTTTGGGTTTTATTTATGAACACTTTATATCTGGAAACTCTTTTTTTTAGGAATTTTATATATAGTAAGTTTGTATATGTGTAGAAATGTGGGACCAGTTTAAACAAAAAATTAGGAGCTAATCATGAATTTTGTGACAAGCAACTACCTTCTATTAGGGGCAGTGTGGAGTATTAGGTTCCCCTTTTCTATAAGTGAATTTTTAAGCAAAATCATGAATTGTACTAGAGACACGCACATGGACAGGATACATAGACCGACCGAATCTACACGTAGGCTAGAATATGTGCACATGGGTTAACATGTTAGATGTACAATTATACACAAACATGTGAGGCGAAAATGTGTTCGCACGCGCGCCATACACGCGAAGCGTCGTGCATTAGGGATCCCCGGGAAACAGAGTGGGACAGGCATATCTAAATGCCGTTGGATGTGCGTTATCTAGCGACTACGCACACCGCCACGCACACGCGCATGAGCATGTCGTCGATTCCGCGCGTGTTCCGTGGTTTGGTAGGCCGGTACGGCAGCAAGCACGCACGGCAGCTGGTGGGCACCGTACGTACCACGCGGCGCCGGTGCTTTCTTGGTCCTACGTTGTCGGCGGCGTCAACTTTGCGCTTCAACTCATCCGTTTAACGTTTGGGATCATGACTGTGTGTATTCTTTTTTCAGTTTTTTGAGATGCTGTTTATTTTTTTTCGTTTTGTGTAGATGGTGAAAATTAAACCTAAAACATCAGTTGCCTGATTTTCTTTAATGTATCGGTCAATCTTTTCAACAGCTCACATCATGATAAGATTCGTGCAGCATCTAATCATCCTTATCCCCTCCTCCTGATCCTATCCTCACGCGGCCACACATTGTACCATGCTGCCGCCTTTCTCCGAGGGTTCAGTGGTGGAGAGCCCAACTGCCTCCGTCACTCCTTCCTCATTGTCCTCCTCTTCATTCTACGTCGTTGCCGTCATCCCACCTCATCAACTCTAATGAAATTTTTCCCGCCCCACCTCTCCTTCTCCGTCTCTAGTGGCTCACGCTATTGGGTCCGATGCCACTGTCCCACTGCCCCCTCTTCCTAATCTCCCCATGTTATCTTCAACTCTGGCGTCGTTGCCCTACCCCACCTCTCCTTCCTCGTCTCTAGCGGCTTATGCCACTGGATCCATTGCCGCTACTCCCGCCTTCTAACCACTCCGATAAAACGCCTTTGCCTTTGACATCAGCCCACCGCCTTCCTCCATCCCTATAGATTTGGTGTCGTGCCGCCATCAACACCTTGCCGCTGCCCATCTTCGCCGCTAGCCGTCGGTCTTCCATGATCCCAGCCATCCCTCTAAAGCCACCCTCATGGTGCCCTACTCTCCTCCCACTGCTTCCAACTCTGAATCCTAATCCGATGAAGTGTAACACTCCGGTTTCCGTGTACCATCAAAAACTAATTTAATGAAATACTATATTCAAAAATTTTGTTCCTTGTGTGTATTAAGGTTCTAGTGCCAAGATCTCAATTAAAGAAATCATTGTATCCCTAAAATTTCACCCAAAATCTTCTTCCAAATAAAACCTCGACTTTGACTTTTGAAATTGAAATCATACCCTAAGCCCTCCCCCTAAATTCCTTCGAATCCTTCCAAAAATTTTCTTAAAATTATTCCTCCTAGTAACGAAGACGAAACAATCCAAAAGGGAATATTCCCATCTCGAAATTCAAACTACATCATAAACCATATATAACAGCTCTAAAAATCACTAAAATTTTAAAACCGTTTTTAATTTTTATGAATTTCTGAAAATCACGTGTCGAGTTTTCCGTTTCGTTCTATTTAAAATATCGTTCTTCGTTCTTCGTTCGTTATTCATTTTTTTTATTTTATTTTTTCTCAGAAGTGCAAATCAATTTATTCATCCATCTTAAATTTCTCACGAACGAGTCTGCGTCGTTCTCGGGTCTTTGGCCCATTTCTTTTTCCTCGGCCGACCTGCTTTTTCCCTCTCTTTCTTTCTCTCTTTTTCTTTCTTTTTCTGGCCCAGGCCGGCTCAGCCCAGACCGGCCGATCATCATCATCTCCAGCCGAACCACACAGCTGCTTGCTGCTGCATCACCGCCCACGTGTCAGCTTCCTGCTCAGCAACCCGAAGCCTCCTCGGAACCGACTTCAGCTCGAGCTCGCCTGGAAGCTGCCGCCGCTTACTGCCTCTCCCATTATCTCCCTCTCCAGTGCACTTCGTCGGTCGCCGCCAAAAGCAAAAAGGAGCGCCATCATCTTCTCTTCAATTCCCCTGAAGCCGCCCCTACCTTCGTGCCACCGTTCGCCGTCGCCGGAGTCGAATAGGGCTAGAGCCGAGTTCGGCCGCCGGAGGTAAAACGCCGAAATTCGTCGTCGTCGTTGTGTATCTTCCAAATTTGAGATCACCATCATCTTCTCCATGCCAAGACACCCCTTTCCCCTCTCCTTCCGTCGCCGTCCCGCCGCCGGAAGCTCGCCGGAGCCGCCGCCGCCGTTCTCTGTCTACCGCCGCCAGCCTTGTCATCGGCTCGCCAGCTCCGGAAACCCAGGGGAATGGATTCGTCTCGGTCCCAGGAGCCTGGAACCGGCCTCCCCTCGCCGCCTCGCAGCTTCTCTTGCCACCGGCAGCCTTGAACCGCTGCCGCTGCCTGTTAACCGCAGAAAACCGACCGTTTCTGTTTTTCCTTCAGAGAAAAATAGATCCAAAAATCAGTTAAATACCTGGTTTGACTGGTTCAGTGATCGTTTGACCTCAGAATAAAAATCTGAGACATATTCCTGACTCCTTGAATTATTCTTAATCCATCCGCGCCAGTTTCGTCGCGATCCGAGCATCCGTTGACGAAACCCTAATTTTGGCTCTAGGGTTTTCGCTCGACGCGATTTCAGAAAAATCCTAGATTTCTTCCATAATCTCTCTTTTAATTTTTCTATGCACTTTCTGAATTTTTGGCATTTATTTGGAGTTATTCGCTTATTTATTTTATTGGTATATCGATAGATTCCGCTGTAGCAGATCCAGTCGAGGAGTCCGAGTCTGCAGCTGACGTGTACGCCTACGCAGTCGTAGGAGGAGACGATTGGTACGACTACGCCGATCCCGAAGGCAAGTCATGCAACCCTTTGAACACAATTGAACCCAATCTGGAGCTAGGTCATATTTTGGGTAGAGTACTACCTTGGAGTACTTAAATAGGATACATGAGTTAATTTTCTAAGTATTTCGAAATAGATAATACCTTTTATTTGATATTGCTATAATTATATTGCCATGCCTTGAATTGAGCCTGTTATATTCATTTTGCAGTTGCTCCATTTCCTCTTAAAGTGAATGGCCGAACAGTGGGAAGCTTCATCCGTAGCTTTCCTGGTTGATGATAGATCTCACTGACCACAATGCGCCTATCTCCCTGGGAATTCCCAGGGACAAGTAAAGTTACCTGAAATCCAACAGTAAAACAAAGGATGTTAGTAAAAATATTTGGCCTTTGATAACTCTAGATTAATCCTGCTTATTATGAACATGATGAATACTTTATGAACTGTTATTTTATGTGATAGTTTTGGAGGTATATGTTTTATTTAAAGTCTTAAGGACATAACCTCCTTGTGCCAGTATAAGTGACATAGTTGGCGCCCATCCGCACGATCGAGGTATTCGGACCCAGTGTGTACTGCTCCAGTGAATTGAACTTCTGCAGCCATTCAGTGTATTAGCATTTTAGGCCTTAACGTGTGTAATGGCCACTGAGTGAGGTGAGATTGTTAAAATATGTGTGGCTGCTGCGGTGCCCTTTTGCGGTCTTTGAGGACTGCGTGTTCCTCCTAGTCGTGCAATAGTGGGTGGACGAGTCATCGGGTTGGTGCACACCCTCGCGAAGGCCAAGTTGAGGCCAACAGGCGACTTATCCTATAACCTGCTAGGCAGAACAGAGATGAGCTTGGGGCAGTACTACACTTTGTTATCTTCAGCCTGGCTAGCTGTGGGTATCGTGCGGGTAAAGCTGGGTAGACGCTGCAGAGTCGTTTGGTATTCGAATACGCCGTGCTCCCGGTTAATGGAGATATGTCTATGGGTGAATCCAGAATAATGGCATGAGTAGAATTATGATAATGGTTTAAATTGTAGATGACATGTAATATTAAACCCTTTAAAACTAAATTTGTTTATCAATTGAGATGTTTGTGAACTACTGATAAGGTTTAGAGTTAAACCAGTTCCTTCCTTTGTTATATCCTGCATTACTATATATTTCCCTGCATGGCTTGCGGAGTACTTGTGTACTCAGTCTTGCATATTTTGGGCTCCAGCCGTTCCGGAAGAAGTTGCAGGTGAAGTCGAGGAAACCGTCGATCCGTTGGATTGGGACGAAGACGAAGGCTTCGAGTTTTAGGTCGACTCTACATTCAGGCCGTTCCTGTGGTGCAGGGTTGCGTCTTTTGGTTATACGTGTATGGCCATAGGCCCGTTGTGTGCGTGTGTTGAGTTTGAGTTGTACTAAAACCTTGTCGGTTTGTATAATTAATCGAAGCTTTGTTTCTGTATCATTCTATGCGTAACTGAACTTCCTGGGCAGTTACGTGTGCTGTGGGAACATTTGGACCCCCTCTGAACGGTCCCCACACCATACTCCATAAGTAGTTTCAAACCTCCTATATTTCAGAATTATCCCAAAACTGGGAAAATCGCTTCGCATCCTTGGTAAAGTAGAGAATTCGATTACTTGAAAGTTGGATCCAAAACCTCTTTGGAATTTCCTCTCCCCTCTCAATAAATTTGATCAAATACATCCGCCATTCAAATTTCAATCCAACCCTTCCATAGAAAGTTTCTCAAAATTCTTTCTCATTCTACCATCTCCCTAAGGTGGCGTTCACTTTAGAAATGTCATTAGCGCGTGATTAATTAAGTATTAACTGTTAGAAACTTGAAAAATAAATTTATTTGATTTTTAAAAGATACTTCCATATAGAAAATTTTTACAAAAAAACACCGTTTAGCAGTTCGGAAAGTGTGCTTACGAAAAACGAGGAAACAAGCAAAAGCTATAAGCAGAACCGAACACTACCTAAACCTACCCAAAACCCAAATCCCACCATAGGGAATCATCAAAATTTCCTAGAAGGGACCTCGCTGTTGAACTCCTCAAACTTCTGAGAACTAAAATACCAAATTTGGGTTAAAATTCCTATTCAAATACTCTCAATACACCTTCAAGTGAATTGAAGAAAATAAACAAAAGCCACCTGCCCGGCCCGCTCCCCTTCCTTTCCCTCTTCTCCCTGTTGGGCCCCAACCACCACAGCCAAGCCGCCCCTTTCCTGAATTTTTTTTATTTTTATATTTTTTTAATAAAATATTTACAAAATTACATTTTCATTTCAAATATTTACAAAAATATACCCCCAATGCCCTCTGGGAGGACGTTTTTTATGAAATCGCCCTCCCAGAGGGCAATTTGATGACATGGTTGACGACTGTAGGCCGGGCGGCCCACGGCCGTTAGCCATTTTGCAGGCGGACAGGGGGCCGCCTGCAATGGCCCCATTTTATTAAAAAAATCGCCCTCTGGAGGGCGATTTTTTACTGCCTCCCTGTAAAATCCACTCCCAGCCTCAAAAAAGTTCATAAAATTCATCAAAATAATAGAAAAAAGAAGAGAGAGCTAAGAATGAAGGCAAACGAAAACAGCGAAGCCCTGCCGGTTTACGGATTCGTCTACAGGTAATATTTTATGGCTCTTTGTAATTTTCCTTTCTATTCATCAAATGATGTAGTATGTGTAGTGTTGTACTACTTATTTGACAGGTAAATAAATGTTAGATTTGGTCCACAGAATGTAGAGCTATTGTAGTTGAACATAATGAATAAGGACATTGAAAGGTCGTATGAGAGAAGTTATTTTTTTTTACTAAATGAGTAGTACTAGTTCAAGAAACGCTAGGGAGATAGAAATGAGGATGATTATATTTTATTTTTTTTAGTCATGTGTAGTATAACCTAGGTATGTAGTTGTATAAATTAATTTTGGCCTAACGAGTTATAACTTGCGTTTATTTGTTTATAATGTATGTTGCTATGGATGCGTTCGGTATGTCCAATCATTAACGACCTCCAATTGACGTGCCTCCGCCAATGTGTTGGTGCGGAGATGAATGCAAAGTTAAAATAAGTAAGAAGGATTACACATTCCGGCAAAGGCATTGGATGTGTGCGAATTATGCGTACTCCTCGGAGAAGCTGAAGCCACAAGGAAAGAAGGGAAAGGCGAAGAAGCCAGTGGAGGTAATACGAATTATCTTGTAGTACAAAATATTTGAACCTTTGAGCTAATAAATTTGTATGTGTCAAGGCACCGAAGCCTCCTCCACCTCTGTGCGACTTTGTGCAGTGGATAGATATGAAGATCCCTCCACAGGACGCACAGTATCTTCGCATGTCGTAGGAATGACACAGGGACCACCTCAAACGTCTTTGGGCGGCAGAAAAAAAGTGGGAGGCTGAGCAGAAGAGAAAGGAGGAGAAAGAGCGGTAGGAGAAGGAAGCCCATGAGGCAGAGAGGGAGAGGAAACGGGAGAGGGCACTGCGTACAAAGGAAGCTAGGCCGGAGACGGCGAGGAAGGGAAAGTACCCACGCTGCACACAGTAGTTGCATCTCTAGTTGGATATCTATTTAAAATTCCCTAAGGCATGTAATAACGATAACTAGAAACGTTTCATATGCCGTTTGTACTCCTTGGATGGATAATTTCATTACGTTTGTAAGCAATTAACGTGTGCTCGGTTGTCATCGCTCAGAATGTACTTTCGTCATGAAGTTGAAACTCAAAAATTCATGTTTTTGATCAGTTTCATCACAAACATAGATCGTGAGGAGTACATCGTTTGATCGACGAGCGTAAACGAAGTAAAGGGGTTTGTTCAGTAAACATAGAATTAATTAAACACGATGTACAACAGGTGAACTACTACTGGTACAATGTATTACGGGCCCTGACCGTAACCTCTAGCCCTCTTCGTCCTTCTAGCCTGTGCTCGCACCTGGCCCTGGGAGTACGTCAGCCGGTCTGGTGGTACGGCACGGCCAGCGCGGGTCACCTGCACGGGTGTGGCAGCTGGTGGGTCTTGTGTCTGCGGTGGCGGGGCTCCTTTGAGCTGCGAGGAACCTAGTACCTCATGGATCTCCTCATCCTCGTCCTCCAAGTCGTCCCCCTTGAAAGGATTCTGTGCCCAACCGCTTCCGCGTGCGCCTTGCGCGGAGGAGCCAGCGCCCGCAAACATCCCCGGCACTGTAGAGTGGAACCCTGTGCATAAAATTATTGATAATTGCAAACCGAAATTTTGCAAGGCAAAAGTAAAGTTTGATATAACCTAAAGGACCTCCTGTGGTGGCCCGGGGGGCACTACTCATGCCCTACTGCGCGTGTGGTCGTGTGTGGTACGCTCCCTGCGTCGACGTGCCAGCTCTGGAGAGATGTAGGTACAGTGTAGCGAAAGCTGCACGGAAGCATATTGATGTAAAACAGTGCATGTCATAGAAGAAAACATGGTATGAACCGATAGTTAGCGGAATTTACCTCTAGGGGGGCCAGCTAGCTGACTGGAACCCTGCGGGCGCACTCCTGCTCCTACTGGCTATGGCTGTTGCTGATGTATAGCTACGGGAGGTACCGCGTCGGACGTACGACAAGTGAGCGCACGAACCACTGTGTGCATCGCATGACGAATCCTCCCAAAAGTCGTCCTCTGCTCGTCCGCAGTCAGCATGATCTCACTGTCCAACCGTCCGAATGCCGTGTTCATATTAGCTTGAACCTGTCGCGCTGCGTCGGCATATTGCAAATGTGACATGAATATGTGGTAGAACATGCTAACTGGTGCACGTCGCGTGGCACAACGATCTCCACGAGCACAGGGAAGTGCTGACATAGGCCGAACTGTCACAACACGCGCTGCGGATAGTGGGGCTCGACGAAGATGTTGAACACCAATGGCAATGTCGTCATCCAGTACGTCTGGTCACGCGTGCAAAGAGCCGAGAGTCCAAGCGGTGCACGGGCTTCGATGGCCTGCGGACTATACGGCTCCCAGACGACGTCGTTGGGCAGAAAGCGGTCGAACTCCATAACGAAGTCAGAGTATGCCCTCCTAACCTGCATATGAGCGTAAAGGTGCTGCAAAATAGGAAAGTGAAACACATTAGTGTTTACGCATAAGTGGTAAACATAGAATTTCATGCTACGTACCTCACGGCGACACCATATCGTCCCCATAGTCGGACGGTCCTCGGCCGACTGCCCGTACAAGCCTCCAAGGCCGTCCTCTAGGGAGAGTGATGAATCAGAGGGCGGCCTATCACAAACCGCTCGGCCGCCCATAGCTGCAGAAGGAGAGGGTAACCAGCGAGAATCGCACCTGGATCGGTCTTTGTGCACGCGTCACAAAGAGCACGGTACGTCGCCGCTAGCACAGCAGATCCCCAGCTCCACTGTGGTACACACCCGGCCTCGCTGTCGGCGATCGCACGAGCGTGGTGGATCAGTCCCTTGTCTATCGCGTGCCCCGTCATGCTTGTGAACATCACCCAGCCGAACAGCCACAACAGGTACGCCTCCAAACTCCGACTCACCGAGTATTCGTCGGCTTCAGGATCTAGCTGATCAGGCTGTAATGCAAGATTATAGTCAGCACCACTATTGCTTTACAGATCGGATGCTTGCACCTGGAAGTAATCCGCCACTTATGGTGAACTGTAGCAGCCACGCCTGCGAGGGGCCGCTCGTGGTGTAAGGCGGTACCGAACCCGACCTACCAAGTCCAGGTCGACGGTGCATGGGCTTGAACCGAGCAGTGATGCCCTACGCCCAACCGTGCGCCCTGTCAACCGGACTGACTGCGTCCCCTGCGAGGGGAAGTCCCAGCAGGCAGGACACGTCCTGGAGTGTGGGAGTCATCTCGCCACACGGTAGGTGGAACGTGTGTATCTCCGGTCTCCAACGATCCACCAGTGCTGCCAGAGGTGACCTGTCAGCATCCCATCGCCTGGCATGGTCCCTCTCGTCTGGTGCGGGCTCAACTAGCCTGCACAACGGAAGAAGTCCAGCCGCACGCAACCTGCAAAATATAGCATTGTAGTCAATATTGGGGAACTTAGATATGTACAAACGATGTGAATGAATGTTGGTACAGCACAGCTCTTACCTCTCACGGAACCGGTGGTCTATCCGCAGGAGGTGACGTAAAGACCGTGGACGGAAGTTGGGTAGTTGTGCACCCTCGACGGCTGATAAGTAAGAGCGATGAGACTGGTCGAGGCCCCGATCGAGCAGCTCTGGTGTATGGTATGCCATACCTGCATGCAAATGGAGAGTTAGTGTAAATTTTATTGAAAAAGCAACAAGTAAGAGTAAGATTGCAAAGTAAATTAAATGACCACATTATAACAAAGATCAAGCATAGACATACAGTACACCGCAGCACCACCAAATGTTCGAGAACGCCTAGGACGGGGTCATCTTGAAGTTGTACCTTCACCCGTAGAACGACTGCCATCAGCGCCTGAACCCGACGGTCCAGCTTCCGCCGCACTCGGACCGGTTGTATCCTTTGGACATTTCTTATATGTATGACCTATTTGGTCACACTTTGAACAACGTTTATGCTTTCCACCGGCTTCTGACTCATCCATGTCATTACGGATGCATCTTGTCTTGCGGCGACCTGCTTTATCCCTCAATTTTGTTGGGTCAGGAATATAGATAGCTTGAGGATGCTCCGTAGTAAATGTCCCCACAATACCAAAGCTGTATATCTCTCCACTCCAGGTATTGTAGATTGCTTCTTTTCTGAAATAAGGTGAGACAAAATAACATGCTTCTATCCCACACTCACCGCTCACGGCAATAACATGAGAACATGGCTTGTGGAGCAGAGTAAGCTTTCGGCACGAGCACTTGCAGATCCCGTCTTTCTTCAGCATGCACTCCTACACAACTCTTTTGCGGTAGATTCCGCGCATGCCCTTGTCGACACACATTACTTCAAATATGTGTTCTTGTGTACCTTGAGGTATAACTCAATGTCTTCGGGCCTTATTACTTTTATCTTGCAGGTACTTAGTCAGTGATGTGCCAAAAAAAATATTATTGTCCACCATTGAGGGGTCAGCTTGTCTGAACCGATCTGTGAAGTATTTGCATGTGCCATGCAAGATAAATTCAACTATGCCAACAAGTGGGATCTCTCGAACACCACACATCACCCAATTATAAACCTCTACCAAATTTATGGTCATTATGCCAAATCGAGAACCATCCTTGTCATACAACAATGCCTATTTCTCCTTTGGCTTATTCTCAATCCACTCTGAAAATTTTCTAACTGAGGATGCAGACATTCTTCTCATATGAGGTCCATTACTTGATAGAGGCCCAAGAGCTTGTGGAGCCTCATCCCCTCCAATGGTAGCCCTCCTGGACTGCTCATCTGTTTGTTTAGAGGTTAGCTCATCCAACCTCCTTCAAAGTTCATTGAATTTCTTCTCTTGATTTTGGACGCATAGCCTCTTAAAAAGATCCATAAGGTGCTTATTCTTAAACTGTCTATAGAAATTAGCACCCATATGACGCATGCACTATCTGCTTTGGATATCACACCACCTTGATGGGTATCACTTCTCAACACATCCATATCTTAATTCCTCAATTGCCTGCAGCAAGCCGGCGTGACGGTCATGTATGAGGCATATATCTGGTCTCATCCGTACAACTGCAGACTTAACCCTTTTTAGGAACCAATACCAGCTATCAGTGTTTTCACTCTCAACAAAAGCAAAAGCCACCGGTATAACTTGGTTGGTCCCATCAACTCCAATTGCTGTTAATATCTGCCCTCTGTACTTTCCAGTCAGAAATATCGCATCAATACAGAGGATGGGACGACAATGCACAAATGCCTGAATGCAAGCACATAATGAAAAGAATACCCGTTGCAACACACTTTTGTTACCATGGTCAATTGATGGAAAGACTTTTAGGTCGTAGTAGGTCTCTGCATTCCTCTGAAGAATGCAGGCTAACAGACGAGGTAAATTATCATAAGATGCTTCAAATGTACCAAACATCATCTCTACAACCTTCTGTTTTGCCTTCCAAGCCTTAGCATAGCTAATTGTGTATTTGAATTTCTCTTCAATATGTCTAACAATTGACCTTGGTTCTACCCTAGATTGTTCACAATATAGGAGTACATCTCTGTTGCAACAAATGCAGATGTCATGTTTCTATGATATTTTTCAACACCTGATAAGAAACATGAATGCTTGGTCACGATTGAAACTTGCCAATAATCCTTCTATTTACTCTTAAATGCATGCACCCGCCATGGACACCCATCCTTCACGCACTTTACTTCATACACTGATTTGCTTGACTTCACGACCAAGAACTCCCTCTGAAGTGACACCGCCCAATGTTTTACTGCCTCCTTCAAATCCTCTACATATGCATACTTAGTCCCCTGGATGACCTCATTCTCCTTGTACTCTCATGTCACATGATGTCTCTCGGAGATGGCAAGGTTAGAGAAGTCCTCGTTGATCCATTCTGCAAGGATTACGTTGTCCTCATCAGACAAATCATCATCCTCTGCATGCTCATTTTCAGTATCTTCTCTATCCATTTCTTCAACTATGGTGTCGATTAATTCGCCCTCATCTGCTGCACCTGTTGCCTACCTATTTTCTTCATTCCCTCCTTCATTCCCTTCTTCATTTTCTTCTATTGCTTCGCCATCACCCCCCATCGTACTTGGACCCTCGTCATCTTGCACGGGCATTGCAGCAGCGGTGTTATCCTTCTTATACACCGACACAAGTATGCCCAGTGGCCAACCACGTTGAAATGCATTCTCCACGTACCATCTCCAAGTGGCAGTGCAATCCACCGGCATCAGTTCCCAAAAATAACCTTTAACTGTATGACTAACTACAATATACAAGTTTATTGCGTTGATCTGGGGGTTCAATCGGAAGCCTCGCATCAGCCAGTTGTACACTGACCTGAAACTTCTCTCAACTGGCCTATCAATGCCCTTAGCCGTTGAACTAAACTCCGACAGATCTACACCTTCTGGACCATACCTAACATTCCCTTGCTCGTGAAATAACTGAAATATCACCTTATTTGACATCTCTGTTGATGAAAAAATACTGTTAAACTAGGTATCAATATTCTCCTCACATCTAAAACCGTGTAATCGAGATTTTATAACTACCATCTCTATACAAATTAAGTCATCTAACAGATTAACTAAAAATCTACAGATGTACGAGTAACAACCTATTTTCATATAATACTATACACGTAACCAGTAGAATACTACATCAATTCTTGCATACAAATAGAAATTACAAAGAGACAATAGATTTTACCTGCAAATGAATCAGCAAACTGGCAGAGCTTTGCTACTTTCTTCGGCCTCGCTCTCATCTGTCTCTTCTTTTTTTTTTGTGATTTCTATGAATTTTATGATATTTTTGAAGTCTGGGAGGGGGTTTTATATTCGGCCAGCTAAAAACCGCCCTCCCATAGGACGGCAAGGGGGCCGCCTGCAAAAAGCGGGCGCTTTTTGCAGGCGGCCCCCTTGCCGTCCTATGGGAGGGCGATTTTTTCGGCGGCTACGGGGCCGCCTGTAAAATAGCTGCGGCCATGGGCCACTCGGCCTACGGCCGTCAGCCACGTCAAACGCCCTCCTAGAGGGCGTTGGAGGTATATTTTTTGTAAATATTTGAAACGAAAATGTAATTTTGTAAATATTTTATTAAAGAAATATAAAAATAAAAAAAATTCCCCCTTCCCCCCTTGTTTCTCCCTCTCTGCTCTACCTAGGCCGCGCTAGCCACGGCCTGGCATGCCGCCACGACCTCCCCGCCCAGGGCCAAGCATGTCCCAAGACCCAACCCCTCCGTCAGGCTGCCGGCCCAACACAGCGGCCCGGCATTTCCCCTCCCCACAGCGCACGCGCTCGCCCTTCTCCTCCGTGCCCGCTTGCCCGTTCCTCACCCGCCGCCAGCTGGGGCCCGCACCGCCCCCAATCCAACGGCCGCCCACGTCTCCCCTACCCGTGTGCTCGTCCCTCTCCCTGAGCCGAGCTGCCCCGCGCACCATCTGCTCGACGCAATGCCAAGCCGGCGTGCCGCACAATACTGAACCGTCGCATCACCCCATCGCCTGACGCCCACCGGCCAACTGCTGCCGCGAATCCCGCCGGTCGTCCACGATTCCGATGCCTCTTGGCGCCACCCACACCGCGACAAACCCGAGCCGCGCCGCGCCGCTCCCTGCCACCGTACTGTGAATCCGCCGGCCTCGCTCCACGCACACGCCTGTGCCGCTCACGTCAGCCTCTGCCGCAGCACGCCGTGACCCCTTGTTGGACCGTCGGACCAGCCGCCGCTCCGGCCGAGGTCTGCGCTTCCCGCGCCCTGCGCCGCCCATGCCAAGTACCGTTGGATCTAGATGCGCCGCGACGCCCTTCGGACCGCCGCATGCTGCTTCCGACGCCGCTGCCACCGCCTGCCATCGTCCTCGCGACTGCGGATCCGGTCGGGTACCGTCTCCTACCTCGCCCCTGCTCTGCCACCGTCGCAGCTTTCCGCCACGCCTCTGGCCGCCACACGCCGCAAAAACCGTCGAACCACCGGGTAAAGGGCGGCAGGCACAGAGGCCACGCTCGGACCAACAGGAAGTCAACTTCAGCCGCCTCGCCAACCACATAGGCCTCTCCTTGTCATTGACAAAGGGTACCTGTCAGCTCGAAGAATATTTCTTTGAAATATTCTTTTCTAATATTACTAAATTATTTTTATAATGACAAAAATCCTTTTAAACTTCAAAAAATTATAACTCCTTAACCATAAATCCGTTTGACTCCGTTCAACTCTCTAATTTCTTATAAAAATGAGATCTATCTAATGGTACTATTAGTTTATAATATTTTACTATTCCAAAAGACTCTACTGGGGATGGTCCGTAATACCAAATCATTCGTTCATCGCCGTCAAATCCAACGATCCATATCGACTGTATCAAATCCAACGACGCAGATGGCCTTCTTGATGCGTTGGATGGCTTCGCCATCCCGAACGAGCGATCTCCTCCCCTATCACCGCGCTTTCCCCCACCACCCCATTCGGCAACACTTATGAAAAGCTGGCTTATTTTAGCTAGCTGTTGGGCTTATGAAAAATTGTAGCGGCTGGCTTCTTCGGTTGTGGTGCTGCAGACGAAAGTGAGGCACGGGTTGACGTTGCTGTCGGTAACGGTTGGATGACGGAACACAACTCAACGCAGCACTTAATTCCGGGCGAGCTGGCATTTATGGCTGCAGCTGCTGGCTTCTTCCGTTGGTTGGCGTAGACGGAGCGTCGTCGTTGGCCTGCTAACGGATCATCGCTGCTATCGGCCGGATGGATGACGGAAGACTTTTCTATACAACGTGCAAGCAAACATGACGTAGCAACGCGTGTAGGGGATTTCATCGACGATAGAACATACGGGCATACAAAAAAGTGAAATAATTATATAAAGGAAGTCAACTTCAGCCGCCTCGCCAACCACATAGGCCTCTCCTTGTCATTGACAAAGGGTACCTGTCAGCTCGAAGAATATTTCTTTGAAATATTCTTTTCTAATATTACTAAATTATTTTTATAATGACAAAAATCCTTTTAAACTTCAAAAAATTATAACTCCTTAACCATAAATCCGTTTGACTCCGTTCAACTCTCTAATTTCTTATAAAAATGAGATCTATCTAATGGTACTATTAGTTTATAATATTTTACTATTCCAAAAGACTCTACTGGGGATGGTCCGTAATACCAAATCATTCGTTCATCGCCGTCAAATCCAACGATCCATATCGACTGTATCAAATCCAACGACGCAGATGGCCTTCTTGATGCGTTGGATGGCTTCGCCATCCCGAACGAGCGATCTCCTCCCCTATCACCGCGCTTTCCCCCACCACCCCATTCGGCAACACTTATGAAAAGCTGGCTTATTTTAGCTAGCTGTTGGGCTTATGAAAAATTGTAGCGGCTGGCTTCTTCGGTTGTGGTGCTGCAGACGAAAGTGAGGCACGGGTTGACGTTGCTGTCGGTAACGGTTGGATGACGGAACACAACTCAACGCAGCACTTAATTCCGGGCGAGCTGGCATTTATGGCTGCAGCTGCTGGCTTCTTCCGTTGGTTGGCGTAGACGGAGCGTCGTCGTTGGCCTGCTAACGGATCATCGCTGCTATCGGCCGGATGGATGACGGAAGACTTTTCTATACAACGTGCAAGCAAACATGACGTAGCAACGCGTGTAGGGGATTTCATCGACGATAGAACATACGGGCATACAAAAAAGTGAAATAATTATATAAAGGAAGTCAACTTCAGCCGCCTCGCCAACC
This sequence comes from Oryza meyeriana var. granulata, assembly GCA_003991445.1. Classification (NCBI taxonomy): domain Eukaryota; kingdom Viridiplantae; phylum Streptophyta; class Magnoliopsida; order Poales; family Poaceae; genus Oryza; species Oryza meyeriana. Next base: position 288,469 of record RYFJ01000348.1, read on the forward strand.
ACATAGGCCTCTCCTTGTCATTGACAAAGGGTACCTGTCAGCTCGAAGAATATTTCTTTGAAATATTCTTTTCTAATATTACTAAATTATTTTTATAATGACAAAAATCCTTTTAAACTTCAAAAAATTATAACTCCTTAACCATAAATCCGTTTGACTCCGTTCAACTCTCTAATTTCTTATAAAAATGAGATCTATCTAATGGTACTATTAGTTTATAATATTTTACTATTCCAAAAGACTCTACTGGGGATGGTCCGTAATACCAAATCATTCGTTCATCGCCGTCAAATCCAACGATCCATATCGACTGTATCAAATCCAACGACGCAGATGGCCTTCTTGATGCGTTGGATGGCTTCGCCATCCCGAACGAGCGATCTCCTCCCCTATCACCGCGCTTTCCCCCACCACCCATTCGCAACACTTATGAAAAGCTGGCTTATTTTAGCTAGCTGTTGGGCTTATGAAAAATTGTAGCGGCTGGCTTCTTCGGTTGTGGTGCTGCAGACGAAAGTGAGGCACGGGTTGACGTTGCTGTCGGTAACGGTTGGATGACGGAACACAACTCAACGCAGCACTTAATTCCGGGCGAGCTGGCATTTATGGCTGCAGCTGCTGGCTTCTTCCGTTGGTTGGCGTAGACGGAGCGTCGTCGTTGGCCTGCTAACGGATCATCGCTGCTATCGGCCGGATGGATGACGGAAGACTTTTCTATACAACGTGCAAGCAAACATGACGTAGCAACGCGTGTAGGGGATTTCATCGACGATAGAACATACGGGCATACAAAAAAGTGAAATAATTATATAAATTTTATAAACGTATAATTTGTTACAAATTGCATAGAACTAGATAAATCTAACCACTTGCCACATGGTTTGCAATCCAATCACGAATTGTATTCATTGACCTCGCTATTTGGTGCATTGTACCGGACGCGGAACGGCGATGAACTGGATGAATGGCTTATCCCCATTATACAGTTGGTTCATGTGCATGAAGTTGTCGTCTTGACGTCTACCCAAAATAATGGAGCGTAAATGCAGACTATATGATGACAGTCTGGACTTCGATATCGTAGCTCAGGACACCATTTAGAATTCACCATCTATTTTTTTATTCTCCCAAAAAGCCTCTCAATTGAATTTCTTAGAGAGGAATGTAGGAAGTTGAACTCTTCATGTAGGCCATCAGGCGCAGGTGCATGGGGTCCGACAAACTGGTCCTGGTGATACCGTACTTGCGGATATGGCGCTAGGAATCCCATTCAACTAGGATACCCAGAATCTAGGAGAAAATATTTTTCTACAAAAAAGCAAATTTATGTCAATACTGATCACCAAGAAATGCAAAAGACAAGTGCGTACTGATACAAAAAGGACCATTTGAGTAAAATTGACTTACCAAGCGGGGGTCTAGGAAAATGATATGGATACCCATATATGGCGTTCTGTAGCACACGTTGGTCGTGAACAGACCCAGGCCAACCACAGTTAAGAAACATCACCCTTTCATCCCAGCTAGTAACTACAAGAGCATTTCTTGTAGTCTCGTAGTGCCGATTCCTGTACTCGATAGCCTGATGGTTCGAGACTACAACAGGAATGTGCGTTCCATCAACAGCACCAACCGAGTTCTAGAAAGGAATGAATCGTTCGTCATTCAGCAGCCGGGGATGAACAATACTGAAATTTGGATCAACCGGTTTCAAAATGTCAGTAGCCATAGCACCAATAGAGTCCAAAACCCGACGAAAGTACACTGATACTGTCGAGCTAGATCGCACCCACCGGTTGTTTGTTATTCTATTTGCTTGGGGATCTGCCATTGTGAACAAAAACATGCTAAGTGCTTCTAAGCTACAGACTTCATATGTACCTTGCAGGTTGTAACGTGTTGTTAGCAACTCATGAAGCCTATTTATCTGCTGTGCACTGAAGTGGAAAATATTCCGGCACTGCACTGGATTTCCTATTGTCTCTAACATCCAATTGATTCCACTCTGCATAGGTACCCGACGCGGTGCTCTTGTATTGGACCGCATGAAATTCTCAATAACCTCATCCTCCAAACTGTTGTACAATATCTCATCAGCTTCCATGTTGGCCTCATCATCTTCGATGTTGCTACTCTCATATGCAGTATTATCATCGCTGCTCATGTCTCCGTAACCTGACAATCAAAAACCAAATATATATGATAGGAAGAAGTTTGAGCAGTACCAACTGACCGTGTAAAAGTGTTTGAGTAGTACTAAATATCTATACAACTAATTATTTATAATAGTCTATACGTACAACACGCTGCGTAACGTGGTAAGGTGAAAAAATGGAACAGGTATCAGTACTACACTAACAACAAATGCAATAGTTCAAAGTTATTGTAAATTAAAATAACCCGAGAACATAATCATTTCGCAGAAGGAAATGACACATGCTTGTCTTAAAAATGTAAAAAGTTCAGTATTTAATACAGTACACTAACATATCAAAATGCATTCTACCCTGAAACCACTATAGATATACAAATCTAGAGTTACACTCAACAAAGGTAAATAGGAACCACCCATTTCTGTCTACCGTCATCCTCTCCTCTAGAACAGGAGCCACCTGCATCTACCCCCTAGTGGAAATCCCACGATCCCACGCCCTCAATGGTGAAACCATCTAGAGGATAACCCCATTGTCCAGGAGCTGCAGCAGATGGACCAAACCCACTTTGTCCATGGGCTCCAGCAGATGGACCAAACCCACTTTGTCCATGGGCTCCAGCAGATGGACCAAAACCACCATGTCTAGCACCTCCAACCCCTGGAGCAAATCCGCCCTGTGCAGCCCTTCCAACCCCTGTAGCAACCCCTCCATATCCCAAACTTCCAGAACCTGGGTAATAACCTCCTAGACCAAAACCCTCCAAAAAAGGACATAGCCCCCCACTGCACTGCTCCTGGAGCAAACCCCCCATGTCCATGTACAGCACCAAAAAATCCACCACCAAAACCAGGTTGCCCTCCTATAGGAGCAGTAGCACCAATGTTCCCTCTCATCTTCAAGTTGTAGTGGGTTTCGATGAAATGCGCTCGCTCCTCGACACTTTTGCAGTTCTTCAAGAAAAACCCACGATAGTATGGGTCATGGAAGAGATGCATGGCCTTGCTCCATGTAGGGCTCGTGTTGCTGTGCCCATCGGATTCCACGAGCTCCATGCATGCTTCTGGGCATTTCTCTTTCATCTTCTCCAACCTCTGAGCCCTACTCTCCATGGACTCCATCCTTAGGTCAGCTAGGCGCTGCAAGGCTGCACCAGCTAATGAGTTTGTGGTAGTTCGCATTCTCTTAGAAGAGCCACCTGTAGATGCATCTTCAGGAATGCATCTCTTGCCCTTTCCCTTCTTCTGATTGCTTCTGCTTTTAGGGGAGGTTCCTCCGAAAGGAATGTTGCTCAGTGCTTCCAAGTCGATAGGGTCTGGACGGACAGCCTCTTACTCCTGTGTTGCCTGCTTAGGTGCTACCCCTGCAACCTTGGAGTGGTCTCCGGTGACTGTCCGCTCACAGAAAACTGCATTATGCTCTTCAATGAACCTCAAAGGGGTTTTGCGAAACACAGCAACATCTTTCTTCATTTGCAACCATATGAGTATTTCTGTTATAGCAATTGAAACATGGTTCATTACACACAAGAACAGGCAGAACAGCACTATTGGGGTTACAGCAACAGGGAATTCAATACATGGGATACAACAGCAGGTTTACTGCAACAGTACAAAATGGTTTCTTCAAGGCACTACATATATATCAGCAGTAAAAATTAGTTTGTGATGATATCCAGCAATGGTGCACAGCCTCATGTGATGGTCTGTGATGGTTTACAGAAATGGTCCATATCATAGTTTTATGATTATTTTAAGACTCAAGAACAAGCTTTAATTAATCCCGGACATACAGGAAATTAACTAAGATTATTAAACAAGGAAAGACATTCAGTACATTGAATCGAAGTTCTACCATAGTAAAACTCTACATGTGTTCTGTCTGTAATTTCATCAAGTATTTTAAGTTGGTTGATCGCAGTAACAGATGGAAACAGTCCCTCACATAAATGAACTCCATGGACTGCTTGTTTACATGTTGCATTGCATACGGCTTCCATGCAGTACAGTGTGTAACTAATTGAAATTAGAGACAATGCTAATTTTCTGAATTCAACTACTAAACAAAACTCAGTTGTAATTCAAAATATACAAAAAAAAAACCAAGTCTTTGCTTGTCAGTATCACATTTAGCTCGAGTATCACATCTGACAAAATAAAATGGTTTGTGAATACATTTTCTGATAAGAGTAGATGATAGGAGACTAATTTTTTTAAATTACCTATATGGATTGGGAGGTACAAGCATCTCTGACTTTTAAAAGCTTGTGATTACCTATATAATTTTGAGAATGGCAAACATGATAAATAAAATCAGCACTTGATGATTGTAGCTACATAACAAAGAAAATTAGTTTTGACTGAAGATGTTTACAGAGTGATGAGCTACAGACTGGAAATATTACTACTATGAGAATATGCTGGCAAAGAAATGAAACTGCAATGAACATATAAGACAGCACATAAGTACATATTGACAGGATAAACATCACTTTGATTTTGCATGAACAAGCTACAATTCAGTTCAACAACATATCTACAATCACATAAGCAAAAATTTATAGTTCATAATTCAACTTTGTCAACATATATCGATTCAAATATGTAGAATGAGAGCACTTACCGAAATGACCTTCTCCCACTAAGCATCATCTGCTACGATGGCTTGAGTGGTTGGATCACGATCGAGACCTATTGCATTTGATTCCAGCCAGCACCACAGTACCCATTGCTTTTTCAATGTATCCCAGTAGTTTTTGATTTGCTTCCTGTAGACCTTCTTCTCCCTCCTATCAAGCAACTTCTTCTCCAAGGTGATGTATGCCATATTTTTTGGGCAGTTGGAGGTGATGTTACCCGCAGTTATCTCCTTCATGCAACATTAGAGGAAGCATAGCTGATCGTCGCGAGACCATGTCACTCGACCCTTGCTCATCTATGAACTCAAGTCAACAACGTCGAATCACCGGAAATATTGCGAAAAAATATTTGTGCCTTACCTTAGGTGGACTGCAAGATGGGATTCGATCCCAATCGATGTACCAGACCACGGTGGCAGGGGTGACGCGGCGGACGAACGAGCGCAACGCTTTAGGCGACGTTGTGACGACCTTGGTCAGGGCCCGTGTGGCGACTGCGCCGTCCTCCTCTGCCGTGCAGCCGGATCGGGCATTCGACTGCAGCGATGCCAACGATCCACAGCTGCAGTCCAGTGCGGCGGAAGACCAGCGCTTGGGAGAGGTGCCTCCGGCTGCTCGACGTTTCAACGGTAGCCCTCCACCGTCTAGATCGGCCCCACTCGGTTCACCGTTCGCCGTTTGCAAGCCATCGATGTTGCTGGAGGGAGGTGGAAATAGAGATGAGGAGAGGAAGAAGATGACACGCACATATTCGAATCTCATCTACGAAGGGAAATCTTACCTCATTGTGCGGCACGTGAGGTCAAGATGCCGACAAACGGTGGTGGCTCCGCCTTCTGGTCGGAAGAGGACAAGGCGAGCAGTGAGGAAGACCGGCTTTCTCTACCGTTGATGTGGAGTCAGGGTCCTCGGCTGCTGTGCCAGAGCACGCCGGCCCCTATGCTCTCCTTTTCCCGACCGGTCACTGATGACCGCCTGCTGAGTACCTCCCTCCACTAACGTCCGTTCCGTCGATGACAGCGCATACCATGACAGAATATATGCCTCCTGCGGCGCCCTGACCTCATCGCGTGTTCGCATTTACGGTATGGACCGTAGACTCATTTAAGCCATACAGGATTCGCGCTTAAAAATGCATCGTGTCCCCTCGCTCGCCCAAACACTGCCCCGCTCTTCGTCCCCCTCCTGGCACCTCCAAGCGCCCGCTCCGACGCCACCGCCGGAGCCCATCACCGGATTCGCCGCATAGAAGACGTTGCGTCCCCGTCACCACCGCGGCACTCTCCACCTTGCGCTCGCCGCTCGCGCCGATTGCCTACCGCCAGCTCTCGTCAACGACTCCGGCGCCTTGCTCTACGCGGTTCACGCCCATTGATTGGCTGGATCCACGCCCACGGCAGCCGCCCCCAACGTCCTCCACCCACGCTGCTGTATCAAGCCTGCCGCCCACCGCCCGACATCCTCCACGCTCGCTTCGCTCGATCTACCGATGCCCGACGCCATGGCCGCCACATGTTCGATGACATGACCACTGAGATGCTCAATCTGTGCTTGCGTCATTCCTTGGTAAATAGGTGATTTGAATCAATTTTTTCCTTGGTAAATAAGTGATTTGAACCAATTTTTCTAGGGTGTGGTTTTGAGCCAGCATGATTAATAAGCCTTTTGCTTTCAGTTTGGGAAAGGATCCAAAACTTTTTGAGGAAGCCCGTGCAGCTGGATTCACTGGAGTGAATTGAACATATGGAGTATATTCTCTAAGGTAATTGTTGTGATTTTCAAGTAAAAAATATGACCGTGACCTGCTTGACCTATAATAGAATCCATGTCACTTTTGGTTTTTTTGTTCCAAGGAAACTGGATACATATGGCTTTTTTTTTGTTACTATCCATTTGCTCAATAAAAATTAGTGATTGTGTGGAGAAACTAATATTCTTTAGTAACCATACGCGAGCGAGCGAGGGGATTAATCTTGCTTAGTAATAAAAATATTTACACAGCACTTGTTCTATATTTTTACCCATGACACTAATATTTAAGATTAATCTTGGCTTGCAAATGTAATCCACTGTCTCTATATATCTCATCATGTGACTATGATGCAACAATTAAATACCAAAAGATCTTTTCTTCAATCAGAATTTGGTACAGCTATGCACTATCCCTCTCTCTTCAGCGTGTGTTAAAAGAGGCGTACTTGCGGTGTGTAATTTTTTATGTAATGCCTCTTTTATGAGTTTCCCTTCTTTTACTTTGCCTCCCCTCTGAAATAAGTTTCCCTTCTTTTACTTTTCTTCGTTGTTAAAAATATTCGAAAATCGCCTCACGCATGTACAGTTGTAAAAGGAACTATCAATAAATTGGACCAATGAATATTGCTTCAATATATTGTTTTTTATAAATGTGAATACCAATTTTATTCTTTGAACTTGCTTCACAATCCAAGGTAACCTGCCCTTTGAACTTGCAGCTACTGCCGTGTTCCTTTTGAACTGATCAAGAAGCCATAGTACTTCTGCCCCCGGAAGATCCAGCTGCTGCTAAACCAAGCGCACCTGCCCCAGTTGAATAGAAGAAGGTACTTTTCTTCTAATGCCGGTTTAAACAGAACCCTGTTCTGTCTTGAGCTTTTGAATTGCCTAACAGAATTTCTTCCCCACATCAGTAAATTGATTTCTGGTTGGAACAGCTTTTGTAGGGGCCTTTAGATTTGAACTTAATAGGCCAGAGAATATAATTGCAGATTGTATAAATACGTAGTGTTTTGAAATTGCTGAAACCTGTTAGTTGTTCAGTACAAATGATGAATTTACACTGTTTGGAATTATTTTTTTGGTTCCAAAGGCCCTCACCGCCTCAAGATCTTCACTGACTTTCTATAGATGAAAATAGTGCAGTACTGTTCTGAAACTAGAAGCCCAACCTGCATGTCAAATAATGATTCTGACATCTGAGTTTTTCATCAAATAGAAGATAGCATTGCATCAGGTTCCAAATTTCTGAACTTTGTGAGTAATCCTGTTTATGCTGGTTGCCTGAGGTGGGAGAAAGATGCAGATTGTTATGTTCATAATATATTGTAGACTTCAAGTTACACGGTATATGGTTGTTGATGAAATTATGTATTTGTGTTAAAATGCCGATGTTGGGTAAAATCTGAAGGTAGGATTTCTCTATATACCTTAGTTTAGTAGCTCAGATGGTAAGATTTATAAATATGGTTGGATTAAATTATTTAAATAAAACCTAAGCAGGGCCTAAACCGATTAAATTGACCGATCTGAACCCTTTTAGTTAATGGTCCAAGACAACAAAGGATTGTTTTATTATTACATGAGATTAATTCTAGCAGTAGCAGATGAAATCTCAAAGGATTGTTTTATTATTACATGAGATTAATTCTAGCAGTAGCAGATGAAATCAACATAATTTGAGATTTGTTAGACATATTGGTTTCAAGCTGCGTGACAATTACTGGATCAGACATAGGAGGTCCTATGTATTTTACCATATCTTGGGGTAACTAGGTTAACTGATTAACATATCTGATTTTCGTTTTAATAGTGTCAGTATTCATTTCGTGTTAATGATTGAACCGGTAATGGTTTGTAAAAAAACCTTCTGCAATTTTAGCTAAATGGTGCTCTAAGTCAATTTTAGCTATTAGAGCACTCTGTAATTTTTGCAGGTGATTAGTTATGTTCAGTAAAAATATTAGCTATTAGAGACAACATTTATTCAGGATTCTACCTAGCTCATGCATACTGAAAATACATTCATAGTACACCACCAGTTCATGGGATTTAGTAGTAGCTTGAGTTTTAAGTCTGCATAACTATGCAATTTGAAATATCTATGGTTCATTGTTTTTTTTGTGCTTTTCAAACCTCTTTATCTTGTGCCATGAGTTTCTTTCCTTTATTGTGCAACCTTATGCTTTCAAGTGTTATATCCTACTTTTGTTAAACTCTTGTTACGTAAGGGCTATATATGTCAAGCAAGCTAAGCGCTCTGCCTGAATATTGGTCTGATTTGTTTTGATTATAGAAGAGAAAGTAAAATATTCCATTATTTTTAGTTCTGCTACATAATGAGACTATTGAGTTGGCACCTAAACAATATTTCGATCAATGGTGCATCATGCATGGCAGTTTTTTCCTTTTTGGACTGAAGATAACATCAGTTGTAGTGGTAGCTAATATGCCAGACACATTAATTATATTTGGCACTTCCTTACAACTAATCATGCACAGTGATGGTACATTGATTGTCTTGGACAGCGTTGAAATGAATTATTCCATATCCAAATTATATTTGGGCTTCAAGTTTTAAATTCCAGATAGGACCATCTTTCTTCAAGATCATGTATTTCATCAAAATGAAACAATTATATGGAGCTAGCTGTCACTCTTTTAAAATGTAGAGCCTTTGATTATATTATGCACTAATAGATGCCCATGAAGTTTGATCACATAACAAAGCATTGACTCAAAGCTATTGGCATCACTGAATAACTGAATGATTCATACATAAGATAAGTTGGTTGTAATACATAACATAGGTTATAGAGGAACACAAGAACTGATTCATTTGGTTGAGTAGTACAACTAAGTTGCAGGAGTTCCACCAGCTGCTTATGCCGTCAGAAGCTTGATTCAAGACTTAAGATTCTTATGCTCCTATGAGATATATTAGATCACTTCAATCCTAGGAAGGATCTTAACTCGAATATTGTTACAAATTAATGTAGCAAAATTTCTGTAGGACCATGATCATAATTTACCTCTGATGCTTCGCCCATACTGTTGTTTAGCTTTGCATCTATACTACCTTTATAAACTTCAACATGAGAGAGGGTTGCTATGTTGTGCTCAGCAATGTAAAAGATAGAGCTATTATTCTGGCTGACTCTTCGTAATTGATAACACAGCAATACAGAATCTCTTATATGCAGTGTGCAGAGGCAAACCTAGGGAAATTAGGTCTTGAGCTCTATGAAAAGCTCTGTAATCGCATTTAGATTCTATTAAAATATTACGGAAACTTGGAGATATAAAATAGTTAGACATGAGCGCATCAGAACATTAGCTCAGCCCTAGACTTAGACCAATTTCTGGCTCCGCCCTTCTTATATGCACTTAAAATACCTTGGTGACCTGCAATTCATTGATGAGGACTTAGGGCAATAAAACAATGTTTCACTTTTCATTTAAAACCTCAGTATGACATTAAATTGAAATTTAACAATTTATCCGGTGACTACAGAAACTTCACACGGAATTACATAGAGTATCAATCACAGTACATGTAACCGGTGACTACCCATAGGAGCATTACTGATTAATACCGTTAAGCAGTTAGAAAAAAAGAAAAATCAGAAAAGGGAAAAAGATCCTGTGAATCTCGCCACCGCTCCTGTCCCCTCCATCACTGCTGCTCGCATATTAAAGTTTGAGGGCTGAGTTTTTTCTTACAATCATTTAAAATATTTGTATTTACATGATGGAAATAAACTGAGGGCTTTTCTTAACATATTAAAGTTCCATGAAAATAAAGCTAAAGACAATATTCCTATAGGCATACAGGAATTTTTTGAGCGTATCAAGAATTAGATAGCTCCAAAAGATTGTTGTAGCGTTATCTTACGCACATGTCTATGTAATTATAACAATCTATAATAATTATCTTCATCGTTTCTTTTTGGATGAACCTTAAATATATCATATTCTATGTTTGATTGGTAAATATATTGTCTTTTTTGGTTGTCTGATTTAATTACAAATTTTTTTCCTGTGAACAACAACGAGTATTGCATGGAGAATTTGCAAGTTTGATGTTGTTTTGCACGAATTTTAATATATTTATTTTCCCATTGCAATACATGGGTACTCAACTAGTAAATATTATATATTTGTAGGCTTTTCTGTGGTTTTCTCTGGTTGATCGTGTAGCGGACGTCCTGGAAATTCGCCCTATGAGCGGATTTTGACATTTTTTTCAACCAAGACCAAGGCAAGGCACTCTTCGATCATTTTGCTCCTAATTTATGAAATGTGTTAATTGCAAAATTGCATAATTAGTATACACTTTAATTTGATCAGCCTCGGTTTACGTGCAACCGACGAACTTACCTATTAGTTGTATTACTTTCCATAGGATGTCGTAAACTCTCAAACTCCTTGTCGCTCCACTAAAATGGTGCTCCGGTATCCATGCTCTTCAAGCATAGGTATCGATCAAACCTCCACATACACTGATGAATGATGACTTTGGGGAAAATGGATGAGAACTGTTTTGGAAATACCCGACACTTGGTGTCGGTGGGTTTGAAAGGAAAACATCGTTTGTGAAAGCTCGCAATGCGGTATGCTTGCCTGTATGGCTTGGTTCCATATTCGCATATAAGGACTAATTCCTTAGAGAATTCCATCCAAGCATCTTATAGTGCGAACACACGGGTATTGTGGGATACCCTTGAAAAAGTAAATTGTTGACGCATGTTTATCTTGTATGCTAGTGGTTGTGGAACATCGGGGATGAGACGAAGTTCTGCGTTGTGATGTTCTGATGATAGCCCTTCGGGGCACTTGCCTCTATAGGTGTCGATTATGGTAATGATAGGTGTAGGAGTATCCTTGGTGTATCCTGAGTAGACGATGGCTAGTCTTGCCTGATGCTTGTTGCGGACTTGGCCAACTATGTGGCATGGGATATTCAAGGGTTAGCTTTGGAAAGGTCTTGTCACGAATTTTCGATACCGGCCAGTACTCGGTGTAAGTTTCATGTTGTGTGGGTAAAGCACACAACCTTTGCAGAGTTTAGCTAAACTGTTCGAATAGCCATGCCCATGGTCAAGGGTGAATGTGAGGTGATTCTCTTAGCGTAGTTTTGTTTTACATGTACTTTGTGAAACCGGTTTGTGGGAATGGGAATCATTGCCAGAGTCGGTTTGTATGATTGACCGATGACCTAGGTAGTTTGAAACAATCCTGTGTGACCCGGGATGCCAGATGACATCAGAGAGTAGCTTCCTGAAGGGAAGCATATGACTTTAGGACATGGACGGTGAAAGTGCATCTAGCCCCCTAAGTGGGTTTTGGATGATTAATGACGAAACGGTTAAGGAACTAATGAGCTTATCAAGAAATACGCAGAGATTAGTCTCAAATTGCTTGGTGTGATACATGGAGACTCCCACAAAAACATGACGCAAAGTGGCTAAAAGATTCGGAGTTTATTTTAATTTCTTTTGAAATTTCTTTTGAGTCATAGGAAAGTTGTACTATCAATAGGGGTTGCGAACAGTGTTCCAAAGCTACTCAAGTGCTTAAAAGATCCAACTAGTTGAGAGAGTATCACTTTGGCACAACACTTGCACTTGGGTTGGGTGTGTTTTTGCTGTTAGGGTCGGATGCTCCGACCCAGTTTTTCCAGCCTGCCGGTGTTGGCCGGAGGCTCCTGGCCCAGGGGTCGGAGCCTCCAGGGTCCAAATTTGTGAGTAACGGCTAAGTGACGTTAAAGCCCAAACTTGGTTTCCAACCGTTGGTTAGCCATTTCACTTTTATTTTTTTGTCTCCTAGCTTCTCCTAAGGCTGTTTGACCTCTCCCACCTAGTTCTAGGGCTCCCTTGGTGACTCTTATGAGGATTTAATGTGGTTTTAAGGGAAAATTCTCGAGAGAGGACTACGAGGATCTTGTGCACTTGAGGATGGATGTGGAGCTGCTCTTTGGAGCTTTTCTCTTGGAGGATGACCTCCTAGATGGTTAGGCGTCGCCCGCGAGCTTCCTTAAGCTGTAGATTGTCCTGGGCAAGTTTGTGAGGATAGACATCGCCTCCGAAAGGAAAAGAGGTAACTTTGAATGGATACCAAGTTGATCTTCATGGTCGCTTGGTGAGACAAGAGGTTAATTGAGACCCGGCTCTTCGAAGCTCCTCAATAGAGACGTAGGATCTTTGTGATCCAAACTTTAGGTAAAAATCGCTTGTCTCTACTCTTGCTTGTCCTTTCTGTGTGTTTCTTTCGTCTATGTTCCGGCTTGGATCTTGCTTTTGTTTACCTGCTTAGAATAGGGGTGTTTCCTATTGATTTACCTCTGTTTGAAGTGGCTTGTTAGAGCCCACTTCAGCAGGTCGGAGGATCCGGAGTTCTTGGCTGGACCATCTGACCAGCCTTCTCGGCCAGCCCGAGAGAGCCGATCGGAGGGTCCTATCCCTGAGCTCGGAGGCTCTAGCCAGTATTTAACTACTGCATTTGAAGAATTTTTAGGAACGCCTATTCACCCCCCCCCCCCTCTCCTCCCTCTAGGCGACATCTACGGGCTTTCAGACGGCTCGGAAAAACCAAGGTATAAGATGTGATGAGCAGATTCACGCAAAGATGAGATAGCTAATGGATGTACTAGAGAAAAGTGAAGATAAACTGATAGAGGAAAAGATGAGAAAATAAATAAAACTAAAATTTTGCCTTTTCTGATTGAGTTGTTGCAAAGCAATTTGCGATTTGATCGAGACGGTGAGTCTTCTCCTAAATGGATTTTATAAGAACCCACACTTAGAGTTAGAAAAATGTTTTAAAGGAAAGTTTTGCAAAATAAACCCAGCCTCCCTTTAAAGCTTGCATATTCATATTTCTCAGTGGCTTGTGGAGTATAAAAGCACTCACACACCCCCCTAGTACAGATTGAAGATGGCGAAAGTTAAGGTCTCGTTACTAGACCCAAGCCGTTGCCCGTGCATCAGTGTTCTAGCTACGCTAAGTTTTGTTGTTGCTGTTTATCTGATGAAGGTTGCTACCCAGGGATTACCGAGGTTGCAACATAAAAGGTATAAATTTATTATTAGCATTGCGACGATTCATCATGTTACCGTGGGTACTAGCATCATTTTCCTGAAACTGGTACCGGCATCGCGTTTCCGTAGGGGATGGTTTGTCGTTTCTCCTACGGTGCACCCTCCTTGGCGCTATTTGTACGGCGGTGGTAGGGCGGGGTATGACACAAAACCTGCCGGAGTTTGGGTGTCACCGGAGCCAAGGAAATCATGTAGCTATCGCCGTCATGTCTCTGGTGAGTCATCCCTCACCATGTCCCTCTCTTTCTCATGTCTCCCCTTAGGTAGAAGACAGCGTGCTGGCCTTCAAATCAACGACCGATGGTTTGGATTAGTCAACCGAGATTTTAGAAGTGCTGGCCTTTAGATAAAAGACGCTAGTTGCCCAATGTGTAAGGATTAGGGTTCCTTTTCTCGTGGATGGGGGAAAATCTTTGGTGGACGAAATCTCGCCAAGAGAAATTCGAATTTTAAACAAGTTTTGATTGAATTTGAATAAAAGTAAACGAAATTTGAAGATATTCTAGCGAACCCAAAACTATTGACTAATTTGAGAAAACTCATGAGGGTCCAAGATAGCATGATCTTGTGAGATACTCCCTTCGTTCCAAAATATCACCCCTTGGCTTCATTATCACCTTCGTTTTAAATTTTATCACAAATATAATAACTTAGTACTTATAAAAGGTGATTTTTATCACTAAACTACTCATACTACTCCTTGGCTTCATTATCACCCTAACTAGTCCGGGTCCACACCTTGCATGCCTCGAGGAGATAAAGAAGTCTTTTTTACCACTCCTTAATAGCCATTCCAAGGACTAAAAATTACTATATTTTGAAACGGGGAGAATACCAACTATATTTAAGGAAGATTTTGATTCATGGAGAGGACTGTATCTCAGAGATTTTGATTCATGGGTGAGGATGACATGATCATTGCTTATGTGTTCCCGGTTAGCATTTCTCATCACAGACAACATATGCATGAATCTGCGAGACTTGCTCCTAATTAATGTTTTGCCATCGCTTTCGCCACCGTGATATCATGGCAAACACAGCAGATACATGTACAATGACAAGTCATCCCATCAAGTGATATAGAAGAATAATAATAATAATAATAATAATAATAATGCATCCTGAAAGCCACATAGAGGCTCACTAAAAGCAACTTGAGCTTAATTTATTTCATTAATTACCAATGCACAACCTAATTAGCCTAATGATGCTACTACTGGAAAGGAAACATGGTGCCACAAAGAAGAGATACGGTGGCAGAGCACCATGGTCTTATCGTCTTGAATAAATTGCAGCCACCAGTTCACCGGTGAGTAGATCTGCACACGTTGGCCTCGACAATCTGGAGGCATGTAGTAGCTTGGTTTCACACGATCTTTTCTGTCACATCGTTTGGTTTTAGACCTTTGCTGCGTCATCATCAGGCACTTGAGCCTCTCTGTCATGCAGCTCCAGGTCAGCTGCTTTACCTGAACATATTTTGTTCATGTCATCCTTTTCCTCTATGTTTTTCCCCCACAGAACATTGTACAATCCTCCAATCAGTAGTATCCCAGCAAAAATACTGCACAATTATATTAATAATATCAGCAAATGAATTAATTAATACAAGAAAAGTTGTGAATTCTATAGTGTTACAAATCTGTAAGCAATTCAGGATGTATTCAGTGTTTCAGAAATTTTGAATAGAATGTCCAGACAGGATTTTCAATTTGAACTGATATTATCTGAATTTGAACAGTATTTTTTTCTAAATTCAAACAATTCCATTTTTTTTGCTAGAGGCATTTCCACCCGAGACCCACTGGTAGACCAAAATTTGAAAATTTTGAAATTTTATAGTGAAGTTGTGAACCCTATACATACCTTCCTAGGCTAACTGCATCCCCTAAAATGAAAGAGGACATGATAATTGTGAATATGAAAGTAAGCGGCATAGACATGGCAAGGAACACCGGCCCCCTCTTCGCAATTGTCCACATTTGCATGTAGTACGAAAGTGCGGTGACGACCACGCCCTGCAATAATATTTGTTCCATGGAGAAACGAACATTTTTAGTTGAGGTGAGTTTGCACAATTCAAACTTGAAAACGTTGCATCAGAAACTCAATTACACTGTAGATTACTGCACCAAGCTCAACATTCCAGCCTAGCTTCCACTTGGAGATGTCCCTCTCAGCTGCAACAGCCACAATGAAAGCTTGGACCGATGCGCAACAGATCTGTAGCGTGGTGTTCATTAACTTGGAAGTATCTTCTATCAGTGGCCCCTGAAAAGAGAACATAACATGATGTTGACTATACTCTATGAAAATTAGGATATGGAGTGTCCACCAAGTCTGAAACTGGAGTGAATATATACCTGGAGAACTGTCCATAAGCCTGCTAAAATGTTAGAGAGTGTCATGAGGAAAATTCCAAATACCCATTGCTTCTTGGAGTGGGTATCTCCTGAAGAACTGCTGCTGCCTTGCTGAAAAAGGTGGTGATGGTTGAATGATTTGTACATTGGCCCCTCGTAGAAGGCCAGCACGGTGACACCGGCGATGCAGAACAGAATACCTGCTGCTTTTACATTGCCATGGAACTTCTTCAGTTTCATAGACTCCATCCTGCCACAAGGCACATATTCTTCAAACTTTTGATGAAGTGCATGCTTTTGCACTTTCTTGTGTATAGATGGATCTTTAAATTCATTGCAATTACTTTGAGTAATCAATTTTTATTTAAGCCAATTCAAATTGCAGTTTTCATGAGTTAGGTATATAACAAGGATGTCTGAAATTTTTTTATGGGACAGAAATTCGATTACCCAAAAACAACGGCAAGGATAAAGGTAACGACTGGTTGAACGTTGTACAATGCTGATGATGACGTTGCCGAAGCATAATTGAGACCAAGGTTAAACAAGTCGCCACAAGCCGTAACCCTGAGAGAAAAAAATATACAAGGAATTACATCAATTTTATTGGCCAGGGTAATACACGTAAAATTCACAAGTTGTTAAATATGTTCTGAACTTCATGTATAATAACAATCATACAAGGTATATAAAGGTTTGTTGCATCCTTTGCATGAACATCTGACCCTGTGATCTGTTGTGTAAGCAATAGTGACATGAAACAACTTAATGCAGAGCATCATTATTAAATCGACAAACTGTGGAAGAATGAAAAGGCCGTGTGAGACATGCATAGAAGAAGATTTCAGATCACAACAGGGCACACCAAGAGATGACTTGCGAGCTGTGAACACTATTCATATCCACAGTTGTATGTTAGCCTATTTCTTCAAGAAATATCATTGCCAAGACAAGACTAATAGAAAGAAGAGCCATAACTCATGCATGAACTTTGATTTGAGTGTTGCATGGAGCCATGGACTACGTAGAATCACAAGAATAATTGAGTTTTTATTACTAGCTAGAACATACTCAACTTACCCATATAAGGCATGTATAAACATTTTCCCAGCAATTTTTAATGTCACCGGTTTAGCTTTTCGCCTGCATAACAAGAACAACATAAGAAAACAGTTCAAGTCACGATCAATGCATAGTAAACACCCAGCATGCGCCTCGCAAAAAAAAAAAAGAGCATAGTTGACAAAAGCTGACCTCTCTAGAATAAATGCAGCAGGGATCAACACGAGTGCAGCAGTGGTATGCCGATAGAACAGAAACACCAACGGATTCATGCCATGATCCAAGGCGACCTTGCTCATGACATGCATACCAGAGTACATGAGCCTGATCAGAACAACGGCCGCATAAGCCTTAGTGCCGCCACTACCCATCTTGAGTTCTTGATGAGTAGTTGCTGCAACTCTCTGAACTTATCTGAATCTTGAGTCCTCAGACTTGTGCCACACCTATATATACATTGCCAAAAGCACTGGCACAGAAACCTCGTAAGAGCATATGCCTTGTTCCAGTGTGCAGGACATGGATAATCCCCGGCTAGTGCATCGTCACCTAATCAGTGATGCCAATGCTGGGCACTGCAAATGAGTCATGCTGGAAGAAATGGGGAGGAAATTTGGTGAGGGGTGATCTGAGCATCCACTGATGAAGGAGGAAAAGATGGTTAGCAAGCAAGCTAGTGATCTGAGTCGATCCCAACTTATTTTGCCAGGAGCATTAGTGGCTCTCAGTTTACCATTTGGAGCCCCAAGGCCACTACTTTGCTTTCCCAAAGGCAAATTAGGAACATACTGTTTCATGTCAACACCATTTATATATATGCATATTGTTTTCTTCTTGACTGATGACTAATGACAAAAAGGGTACATGAGAATTTGTGACAGATGGAACAAGCAAGCTTGCATGTAGGGATGCACAACAGAAGTGCATGTTGTGTTGTTTCTGAATGTTGCCTCTAATTAAGTGTTAGTTGGATATCTAGAGGTAGAGGTAGATGGTGGTAGTGCTTGCATCTGTTTCTAGTTCCCATCAAAGTTAATTACGAGAAAATATATAGATACAGTGATAGAAGTGGTAGTAGGTTTGGCTTGCACCTAGAATATATAATTAGCATGCCAGCTCCTTTATAATGGATATGTATCCCTCTTAATTAAATGGTAAGTAGGACAAAAATCAAGATCTTTTAGGTATAGTATTAGTGAGGAAACTGTGCTCATTTTTTGCCTCTATAGAAGCTATAATTGTGATGGTTCCTTGAAAGTGAAGGCAAAGTAGTAAGCTAGATGGAGATACACCATGGGGATAGAATTTTCGTGTTCTCAACTACTTCTGTCTAGTTTGCCCAAAATGCTTAATTGTGCAATTTTGCGGATTGAATGGAATTGTGGAATTTTGATAGTTAAAGGTTTCAGTACAAGTTCTGAATTATGCCGACTTTTGAAATAATCCTAGATTTCAAATACTCCCTCCCATATTATAAGGCATTTTATGTTTATCTTAAGTCAAATATCTTTGAATTCAATCAAGTTTATAAATAAAGATAGCAACATCTAAGGTACCAAATTGTTGTCGAATACGGATTCAATGGTTTTTAAGTGTAGACAAAGAAGATAAATTTTTGTATTGATTCTCAAAAACTCCACTATTACAATGCCCTAGGAGCCTATTTATTAGGGGTGAAAACGGGTCGGATACGGTTAGATCTCACTCTTCCTATATCCTAACCCATATTTTCTATTCAGAACCGGGTCGGATACGGATATTGTCGAATACGGATAAAAAAGGATAATGTCGGATATAAATATGGAACAAATACGTACCAAGACAGATACGAACAATATCAGATATAAATATTTATTCGGATATCAAGTCAATGCAACAACCATTTAATACCACATAGATAATAACAACGCAACCATTCTATACATCCATAATGCAAGTATATTAGAGGCTTAGGGCATAACGGCATAGCACCTGTAACATCACATAACTATATTCAAATTAGAGGTATAAACATACAGTCAAGGCAAAAGAATAAAAGATACATTTATCACAGACAGATAGAGACAGCTGTCTTGTTTCTCTTTATAACTAAAAACCGAAACCATCTATAACTTATGCTTGTAGCACTAGCATCAGACCATCCAAAAGGAGAATTACTCCAAACAAATTGTGAGAATCGGAGGGAAACAACCAACATCCACCAGCTACGTTGCATTGTACTGCACTAGATAATTTTGACCACTGAAACAAACCCCAACTAACTAATCCTTTTGGAGTGAGCCAATCAAAGGTTGGATTAGGTTTTATTACCGGGTAATATCCGTTTTTATACCCAGATAATCCGTATCCGTCGGATACCATTTTCCCAAATCCGAACCCATATTCGTATAAAAATACCCGTATTCAGATCCGATATCCAAATAATCACCCGGGTACCCGAATATATAACCCAAATTTGTCCCGTTTAAATATGGGCGGGTGGGCGGGCGGGAAATACCCGGCCCGTTTTCACCCCTACTATTTATAGGCTTAGAGTTCCACTTACAGATCTTTGGGTCTCATTTACAAGTGGTATTACACTTCTATCCCTATAGAGGTAAGGGGTATATATGTCTTTTTCTTAGCTACTAGGTAGCATGGGCCGCCCTGGGCCTTTAGGCAGGCCCATCCCAACAGGCCTCTAGCCTCTCGCACCAAGACCTCCATCCTAGCCACCGACCACCTCGTCATTGTTCGTGGGCCACTGATGTTATGTGTAGAATTTTTTTTATTTTTATATTTTTTAATAAAATATTTACAAAAGTATACCTTCATTTCAAAATTTTACAAAAATATACTCCCAACGCCCTCTGGGAGGGCGTTTTTTTGAAAATGCCCTCCTAGAGGGCAATTTGATGACGTGGCAGACGACCGTCGGCCGGGCGGCCGATGGCCGTCTGCACTTTTGCAAGCGGGGCCAATGCTTTTGCAGGCGGCCCCCTTGCCACCCTCTAGGAGGGCGGTTTTTAGGCAACCAGGGGCCGCCTGCAAAATAAAGGCGGTACAGAACTGCCCAACAGTTCTAGGGGGGTGGCGGTCGGACCGGCTGCCTCAACCCGGTCGGACCGGCCGGATACAGAACCGCTTAAAAGTTATGCCTATTTCTCCCTAACGCGCGCTGCATACCTTAAAACAGTCATAACTTTCGCATATGGTCTCGGAATCGGGCAAATAAGTATTCTACGGACATCTACAGAAAATTTTACATCCGCTTCTCCCACACTTTGTTGGGTTTGTCTGAAAAATTTTTGCGAAATTCGGCCGGGAAGATTGAGTTTTCGAGGTCCGAAGTTTCAGCACGATTTTTAAAGCACGCTCATAATTTCCTATAGGCTACATCTTACATCGGTTTGAGCTGCACCTTCATGAGGTTTTGCTATTCTCGAGTTCCTAGTTGAGAAAAAAATATAAAAGAAAGAAAAAAAACAAAGTGGCCATTTTGCAGGTGGCCAGAGGGCCGTCTGCAAAAGTGCTAACGGCTGTCGGCCGCCCGGCCTACAGCCGTCAGCCATGTCATCAAATCGCCCTCTGGGAGGCCAATTTTTAAAAAACGCCCTCTGGGGCCAGCCATTTTACAGGCGGCCCCCTTGCTGCTCTCCTAACGGGCAGTTTTTGGCCGGCTAGGGGGCCACCCGCAAAAGTGCTGACGGCCATCGGCCGTCCGGCCTACGGCCATCAGCCACATCATCAAATCGCCCTCTGGGAGGGCATTTTTAAAAACGCCCTCCCAGAGAGCATTGGGAGTATATTTTTGTAAATTTTTGAAATGAAGGTATACTTTTGTAAATATTTTATTAAAAAATATAAAAATAAAAAAAATTTGTTATGTGTAGCTTTTCTTCGTCGTGGCTTTCACTCGGCGTGACAAGCTTCGCCTGTCTACTATTATCTTGGGCCCATCTGCTGTAGACAGCACCGAACGGGGCTGGCTTTGCTTGCTAGTTGCGACCTTCGCCCGGCACGACCGGCTTCGCCTATCCAAGGTGGTCTTCACCCGGCATGGCTGGCTTTGTCTATCCGTCGTGGCCTTTGCCTAGAGTGGCTGTCCTTTGGCCTTGGGCTGGCCGAAGAGCTTACAACTTACCTCCAACACAAATTAATTTTATTAAATACACTATTGAATATACTTTTAATTATATTGTATTTGTCTGATATTGGAAATGCTGCTATATTTTTTATTAAATTAATTAAAACTAAAAAAGGTTGACTTAGTACACTGAAGAAAAGTCCCGGTGAGAGAGAGAAGTGACGATTACTCGTTACGACTCTACGGCCAGGCAAATTTATACAAAGATTATGATCTTCTTAATTAACTACTTCAATTGAGTAGTATGCTTCTTTGCGTTGGTCATAGTTTTAGCTAATGTGATATTGAGTAGTGTGATTCCTCTGCATTAGCCAAATTTTTAACTAAATATGATTGAGTAGTGCGCTTCCTTTGCCTTGGCCAAAGTTTTCTACTTAATATATAGTTGACTAGATACCCTGATTAAGAGTACAGTAAACATCAGTCAACATAAATTAAGCTTTGCACAACCAATGCAATCCTAACTAGCTGATCATAAACCGAGCTGGTAAGTACTATAGCGACGCATGTACGCATCTAGCTTACAGAATAAGGGAAGAGGATTCTAGAATATTCCATATTGTGGGACCTTAGGCAGCAATAATATTATAGCTAGCTAGCATATATATGCATGCATTCTTTGCATATATGTGTTTACGCAGTTTAGGGCTAACACACCGAGTTATACTAGAACGCGCAGTCGTCAAAATCACCTCACGGGAAGCCCCTGCGCAAACCAGCCAGCCTGGTTTGGGAAACAGGTAAGGCTGGTTTCCTGAAGCTGGTCGTGAAAACATAGAACCACCATCCCGGAAGGGACCCCGTCAAGGATGATGCACCTAGGGTTATTCTGAGATCGGCAGGCCACTCAGAACGTCTCAAATCGCCGTGGAGACAAAGGAGAAGCAAAAGGGGTTGGAAAAGCTAGGGTTTGGAGGAAATAAAAAGTAAAGGTATTTTGATTGATCAATTGGATAGATACTCAATCGGCCGTGGCCCTTTATATTTATAGGTGAGGAGGTCTTGCCCCTGTAAGGAATTCCAATTATAAGTCGTGATCTACATAGATTCCTTGATCTTACTCGAACTGGGTCCAAATCGGTCAGGCCGATTTGGGAAACCGATCAGACCATTTTGTATTGCCAGATCGGCTATAGGGCTAAACCAACCAGGCCGGTTTGGGAAATCGGTTAGACCGATTTTCCCAGCTAGATTGGCCGTGTGCCAATTTTGGCCATCAACATATGCCCCCCTGTTTTCTGGTAAAGCTTGCGTTCTAGAAAACATGTTAAAACAAAAATAAATCTAAGGGCGATGCTCGTTACATAATTTATCGGCCTTTTTGTTCCAAGGGCGATATTTGAAGATACCGGTCATATTACATCAAGCATCTTGTCATACACTTGAATAATACCTTTTCAAGTATCTACCATTAAGAGCTCTAGGTAGCCGCTGACCTTGCAAAGTTTCCACCATACAAAAATTCCCGAAGATCACATTGACAATTTTATAGGGTCCTTCCCAACTTGGAGACCATTTATCAAATTTATTGCTCTTCGCCCCTATAGATAGAATTGTTTTTCAAACCATGTCACCAACCTGAAAAGATTTTTCTTTTACTTTCTTGTATAAGCTCTAGCAACTCGGGCTTTATCTTTCTCAATCTCCCCCAAAGCTTTCAAACGCTTGTCGGTTACCTCATCAACATTATCCATCATCAAGTTATGATAATCAACAGCATTAAGATCATTTTGCTTAGCTAATCTATATGCGCCCAGATTCACTTCAACAGGCAAAACGGCCTCTTGACCATACACAAGCTCAAAAGGAGTAACTTTAGTAGCACCATGTCTAGATATGCGATGAGCCCACAAAGCTTCAGATAAAACCTCATGCCACCTTCTAGGATTGTCTTCTATTTTCTTTTTAATGAGCTTAATCAAAATCTTGTTACTAGATTCAGCTTGACCATTAGCTTGGGCATAATATGGAGATGAATTGAGCAATTTAATCTTATAAGATTTAGCAAACTCACGCACCTCTTTAGATATAAATGAAGTACCTTGGTCCATAGTTAAAGTTTGTGGAGTTAAAGTTTGTGGAATGCCAAATCTATGAATAATATCCTCAGTAATGAACTCAATTACCTCTCGATGAGTCATATTCTTGAGGGGAACTGCTTTGGTCCACTTAGTGAATTAATCTGTAGCCACCAACATAAAACAATGCCCTTTTGTTGACGAAGAACGAATCTGCCTAATGAAATCCAAACCCCATCCTCGGAAAGGCCAAGGCTTGATAATAGGATGCATCAACGCTGCGGGAACCATCTGAATATCTCCAAACTTCTGACATTCTTCACATCCTTTATAATACCGGAAGCAATCGGCTATCATGTTAGGCCAATAAAAACAAGCTCGTCTGAGGAGCCACTTCATCTTAGGAGCCGATTGATGTGTACCGCAAATTCCCTCATGAACTTCTCCCATAGCCACTCTAGCTTGATCAAAACCTAAGCACTTCAAAAGCAAATCCTCAGCGGTCCGACGATACAACTCACCATCAATCAAAGTGAATTTGAAAGCCCATCGTTGAATTTTTCTGTTAACTTTAGAGCTGTGATTCTGTAAATAATCAATAAGAGGCTTCCTCCAATCACTGACTTCATCCTCAATAATTTTTGATTGCTCAATGGCCGAAGTAGGATTTACAGCAGACAAACCGGTCAGACCGGTTTCAGAAACAGTCAGACCGCTTTCAATCCGGTCAGACCGGTTGGGAGAAAGCGGTCTGACCAGTTTCTCCAGGACATAACCCTCGGCCTCACAAAACGTCGGCTCTTTTGCATGAAAATTTCGTTTCCGAACATCATAGCCGGACGCTTGTTGTGCCAAAGCATTAGCCCTCGGATTCTCCTCTCTTGGTATATGATAAATAGTAAACTCATCAAAGCAAGATATGATATCCAAACATTTATCAAGATAAGCATTCAAAAATCCATCTAAGCATTGATATACCTTAGAAACCTGCTGTACCACCAGTAGGGAATCACCATATGCTTCTACATGCTTTACTCCCATGTCATGCAAAATCTCCAGTCCAAACAAGAGAGCTTCATATTCGGCTTGATTATTAGTACACTCATGTTTCAATCGGTTAAGAGTTTCAAAAACAGCACCGTTTGGCGATATAAGAATAACACCAACACCGCAACCACTTTTGCAAACCGATCCATCAAAATGCAATTTCCACGGAGTAAAAGCAACATAACTGACGTCTAAATTAATGTTGTTATCAATATTATACTCAACAATAAAATCTGCTACAATTTGGCCTTTCATAGATTTCAAAGGTTCACAAGCCAAATCGTACTCAATTAAAGTATAAGCCCATTTACCAATTCTACCACTTAAAATTGGTCTATGCAACATATATTTAATTACGTCGGTTTGACACGCTACTATGCAAGTATTTGATAATAAATAATGCCTCAACTTGGTACAAGCATAATACAAGGACAAACACAATTTCTCAATGAATATGTACTTCGTCTCAACATCCAATAGTCATCGACTCACATAAGTAACAACATGTTCCTTGCCTTCGGTTTCTTGAGTCAAAACAGCACCAATAACCTTTTCTTCAGCTGCCACATATAATTTAAAAGGAACATCACTCCTAGGAGCTTTGAGCACGGGTGGCAAAGATAAATAGCATTTAATCTTTTGAAAAGCTGCTTGCTGTTCTGCCCCCCAAGTAAATCCGGTTTCATCTTTCAACCGAAGAATAGGAGTAAAAGCATTCACCTTCCAGGACAAGTTACAAATAAATCTCCTTAAGTAATTTACCTTGCCCAAGAATTTCTGTAACTCCTTCTTACATGTAGGAGCTCATATCCTTTTAATGGATTTAATTTTCTTAGGATCTATCTCTATGCCATTTTCATGAATAATGAAACCTAAGAACTTTCCAGCCGATACACCAAATGCATATTTGAGTGGATTCATTTTTAAACCATATCGATGCATCTTTTCAAAAGCAAGCTTCAAATCAGCTAAATGTGGTTTTAAACCAGCCGATTTAACAACAATATCATCGATATAAATTTCCACAATCACACCAAGTAAGTCATAAAAAATCAAATTCATAGCCTTTTGATAAGTAGCACCCGTATTTTTCAAATCAAAAGTCATGACTACCCACTCAAATAAACCAATAGAACCTAGACATATAAAGGCCGTTTTGGATATATCCTCTTCAGCCATGAAAATTTGATTATAACCAGCATTACCATTAAGAAAGCTAATGCCATTATGTCCAGATGCATCATTAATAAGCATATCGGCTATAGGCATAGGATATTCATCTTTAGAAGTAGCTTTATTAAGATCTCTAAAATCAATACAAACTCTGAGCTTACTCGAACCTTTCTTTTCAACAGGTACAATATTAGAAACCCATTTAGCATATGGATAAGTCCTAATAAATCCCGCCTCCAACAACCGATTAATTTCTTCTTAATTCGGTCATACATAATAGGATTAAAATGTCTAGGAGGTTGTTTATAAGGCCTAAAACCAGGTTTAATTGGCAGCTGATGCTCACCTAACTCGCGGCTTAAACCAGGCATCTCATGATATTCCCATGCAAAACAATCGACATATTCTTTCAACAGCTCGATTAATTTAGCTTTATAATCAGCTTTCAAACTTTTGTGTACAAACGTCGTCCTTGGTATAGTACCATCACCAATATCAACCTCCTCTAAAGGATCAGCCAACGTAAAACCTTGTCCTAATTTACTCACATCATCAAAGTCTTCAATGGCCTCGCACATATCGTTCTTATTCGTCCGATAGTACTCAAGCTCTGCTGCAACCACTCTAGATTTAAATCCATCTAAATCACATGAGGTGGTTTAGCCGATTCTCAACCGGCTTTATGACAGCAGGAACAAAGCCATCTCTAATACAACTGATAAGCTCAAAATCTGAAAGATCTAATCCTGATAAGTATTTGACATTATCATGTATGCCTATGGTGGAACTATTAGCCATAGCAACACAAGCCGACGTATCACCATGCACAACCTCTACTTCATCGTCTATCCATTGAATTAAACATTGATGCAAGGTAGAAGGAACACATTGATTTGCATGTATCCAATCACGTCCCAGAATTAAACTGAAGTTACCTTGTGTCTCGGCGACGAAGAAAGCAGTAGCCAATGTCTTGCTCCCAATAGTGAGCTCCATAGAGACGACGCCTTTTGCACCCATGGGCTCGCCTCCTCCCACACCACTGACAGTCATGTTGGTCTTGATCAGCTCCTCATCTGAACCTCCCAACTTCTTGAACAAAGAATAAGGCATCAAGTTGACAATCGCCCCTCCATCAACAAGCATGCGAGAAATCGGCTTCCCATTGATATGACCTTCATATACAAAGCTTTCAGATGATTATCGGTAACTTTTGGCTTCTGGAAAATAGCTTCCTTAGGTCCAAAATCAATATGAGCAAGATCTCCCTCTAGAATAATACGATAATCCGAATTGAGATGCACCACACATACATCCACATTCATGCGCTCAGGAGATGAACCATAATCAACAAGCTGTTCATCGTCCTTTTCCTAGGATTCCGATGACAACTTATCATCACAAACATTGGAGTAGAAATACCAAAACCGGGCGCTGCTTCTATCAAAACCGGTCTGACCGGTTCTGAAACTGGTCCGACCACCTTGGGAGAAACCAGTCTGACCGGTTCTGAATCCGGTCTGAGCAGTTCTGCTGCTGGGTGAGCATCAACCTTAATCTTCCACTCCTTCTTCTGGGGGATCATGGGCCTATATTTGTTGAAGTACTCATCTCTCTGCTTCTCAAGCTCCTATTCCCTTTTCTCCTGAAAGCGAAGTCTCTGTAACTTCCTCTTTTGAGTGCAAGTCAAGCCCGGAGGACACCACCTTGGCAAGAAATACTTAGAAGTAGAACCACTAGTGCTGGCTTCATGATCATTGGTTGCAGGAGCCTTTTGGACAGATGTCTCAATTGAATCGCCAATGACAATCAGTCTTTTGCCATCATCCTTGTTAAGGACTAACATGCTTCCAATCTGCATAATATCATTGGCCGTAGTCCTCTCTGGATCAACATTAACCTTCTGCACCTCCTCTTCTTTCTTCTTGGGCCGATACACTTGCTTTGGAGGAGATGATCTACGTCTCTACCCCAACCGGTCAGACTGGTTTGGCGAAACCGGTCTGACTGGTTTCACCTGCTGATCTCAACCTGATCGGCGAGGTGCCAAACGGTTATGTGTAGGGCATGAAATCCTATCAAGAGCTGATTTCCTTGGTTTCTTCCATCCTGGATGAAAAGATTGATATGACACAGGATAGCAAAGCATCCACATCATCCCATTATATTCCAACGCCGGATATTGCGAGTTTGATGCTGAAGGAGCCCATGGCATGGTAGGATACTGATTTTGGGGAGGATGCAAAGTCACAACCTCACTCTTCTGTCTTATAGTTTTCCTTGGAGGTGAATTGGGTCTCTCTTGATGCATTGGTGACCTTATTCTCTTTTTTACCGGCTGATCACATGTAACGGCCTTTTGATTGACATACTTGGACAAAAGCTGATCAAAAGTAGGTTTCCGCTTCATAACACTTCCTTGATCTTTTGCCGAATTCAATTTCCATGTGCTAATCTTTGGACGCTTCGGTTTCAGCATTCGGGTACGGCCCTGGTTAAAACCGGCCTGACCGGGTTCGCAAACCGGTCTGGCCGGTTTGTCCTGCATAGCAGGCTCAAATGGTCTCTGTTCGATTTGCAAAGACGATCCTTGCCCCCTGTGTCCAGAAGCTTTCACAGTGATTTTAAAGGATTCTCTGCCATCAGGAGCTTTTTCATACACCACTTCTCTCATCAACTTTTTGTCTTTTAAGCTCTCGGTCTTGGCTTCACCAATGACCACATTTTTCTCTTTGGTTGCTTCGGCTTGATGCGGCTGAACCAGTACCTTGGGTTGCTGTAAATCTATGGTGTTGACAGGGAAAGGTGTCTTGTCCACTTGCATCTCATGAAGAGTCAATCGTCCTTTATTAATAGCCGATTGAATCTGTCGACGGAAAACATTGCAATCGTTAGTAGCATGTGAAAAAGAATTATGAAACTTACAATATGCACACTTGTTCAATTCCTCAGGTAAAGACATAGCATGAGATATCTTGATGAACAATTCAGCAAATATACGATCACATTTAGAAACATCAAAAGTAAATCGCATTTCTTCTTGTCGATCCTTATGAGCCGGCTTAAGTGATGAACAAGAATATGTTTTAGCTTTTGAAGGCCATACAAATTCAGGAACGTAAATATCTTTGTCCTCATCGTCTGAACTATCAGATTCATACTCAACAACATGAACATTAGATCGATGAGGCTTAAAGCTTTCCTTTGCTTTCTTAATTCGGTTTTCCTGAATTAAAACTCTTATTTGCACTTGAGCAACCGAAAGAAAATCACCACCTTCTATTCTATCCCTAATAGAAGATCTCAATCCCTTAAAACAAATATCAGCAAGATTCATATCAGAAATTGACAAATTAAAGCAATGGTTATTGGTTTCTTTAAATCGTCTTATATAATCAGAAACAGATTCTTCTTTACCTTGCTTAACCGATGTCAAATCTATCAATTTTAATTCCGGACTCCCACTATAGAAATGATCATGAAATTTTTGTTCTAATTGATTCCAAGAACAAATAAAATTAGGAGCCAAAGATGAAAACCAAGCAAAAGCAGTTCCAGTCAAAGACAAAGAAAATAAATGGACTTTCAACGCATCAATGGAACTTACTTCACCTAGTTGAGCAATGTATTGACTAACATGTTCCCAAGTAGTTCTATTATCTTCACCATTAAATTTAACAAAATCAAGAACACGCCAACCAGTAGGGTAAGGAATAAAATCAAACTCAGCAGCATATGGTTTTTGATACAACTTAGAGTTACCAATATCCACACCAAGCTTGTTTTTCATTACACTAGCCAAATCCTCCCTAAATTTAAAAAATTCATTGTTCCAACTAGAGTTATTTGGTTATTGTGGCATTGTAGCAGCAGTATTTACTCTCTAATTTACATGAGGTGCATGATTACCATGAGCACGCCTTAAATAGCTATCATATACATCATTCGGTATCCCTCATAAGATGCATTTGCATTAGGAATAGGAGGTGAAGTGTACGCAAATGTGGTATAAGGTGGCACAAAATTAGCAATTTCATTAGTACGACCATAAGCGGCCAAACTAGGCATGGTAGCAAGTGGTTCAGGCTGCTCGGGCACCACCACCAGAGAACTGGCCTGACCGGTTTGATGAACCGGTCTGGCCGGTTCTGCCGTGTTCGACAGTTGTGGCTGACCTGGTGATGTTTGACCCTGAAAAAAGTTCAATGGCATACTATACTATGGATTTTCAGGAATTGCACCTGGTATAGCCGATGTACTAGGTTGTATGACCTTATGTTGTTTAACATGGAAAGTTTCAGTATCAACAAGATTAACATTACGTTCAATAGATTTCTCTTTTTCTAATCTTTCTATTCGTTCAATCAATGTCACAACAAGTTCATCCGTACCTTTAGTAACAGTATTAGATTTGACATTAGGTACAGATGTGTTGGGGGGTGAATTGCTTACATTGCTTATTACCTTAACCTTGTTGCCGCTTATCTTGAACGCGGGCATCACGAAATCTTGCACTCTTGTGACTGTGCCCTAGCCGTTTTTCCTGAATCCCATCAAGAATTGAGATCTGAAATAAGCTTCCACCGCCAAATAATTCTGACGCTCCTCTTCACTGATCTCTTCGATAGAAGCCGTGATGATGTTATTCTTGTCGAGTTCCGTGTTAGATCCTATCTGGCTAGGGTTTGATAAAACGATTTTAGTAACCAGATCTTTCTTCCCTAGCGGAGTCGCCAAAAATGTGTTGACGCAGTTTAGGGCCAACACACCGAGTTGCGCTAGAACGCGCGGTCGTCGAAATCACCTTACGAGAAGCCCCTGCGCAGACCAGCCAGGCCGGTTTGGGAAACAGGTCAGGCCGGTTTCCTGAAGCTGGCCGTGAAAACCTAGAACCATCACCCTGGGAGGGACCCCGTCAAGAATGATGCGTCTAAGGTTGTTCTGAGATCGGCAGGCCACTCAGAACGTCCCAAATCGCCGTGAAGACGAAAAAGGAGAAGCAAAGGGATTGGAAAAGTTAGGGTTTGGAGGAAATAAAAAATAAAGGTATTTTGATTGATCTATTGGATAGATACTCAATCTAAGGATGAAAACGGTCGGAAACGGTCGAAAATGGTATTACAATATAGAAAACGAAAACGGTCGGTACGGGATTTTTCTATATTTTAGTAAATAATGAGGACAAAAAATGGTTGAAAATGATTGTGAAACCAATTGAAAATGACAATTTTTTATGTTTTGCCAAATTCGAAAACGGTCGAAAACGGTATCATAATATAGAAAACGAAAACGGTCGGTACGGGATCTATCCCGTTCAGTTTCATCCCTAACTCAATCGGCCATGGCCTTTTATATTTATACGATAGGGAGGTCTTGCCCCTACAAGAAATTTCAATTACAAGTCATGATCTACATGGATTTCTTAATCCTACTCGGACTGGGTCCAAACCGGTCAGACCGGTTTGTATTACCAGATCGGCTACAGGGCTAAACCGACCAGGCCGGTTTGAAACCGGTCAGAACGGTTTTTCCAGCCAGATTGACCTTGTGCTAATTTTAGCCACCAACAATATGGTTTCTCATCTTTAGTTGCTTTCTCCCTTTCATCTTTTTTTTTCCCTGCTGGTGGATACAGGACAGACTGATGTGTCGGAAAAGTTTCTCGACCAGCTCTTTGAGGTGGATCGTATAGCGACACGATCCCAGATCAGGCTAGCGTTTTGTTTTATCAGAAGGACGGGATAATTGGGATCGATGTCGCTAGCTTAGCTTCGTGTGCTGGAAGTTGGATCACACATGATTGTGCACTAGTGCTCGAGATCGCATATACATTTCATCTAGCTGGGTATATATTCAGTTCATATTTGGATTTCTCGAGAGACATCTCGATAGATCGGAAACTTAACTCTGAGCAGAGAAAAAGTTGGTAAAACTGCATGTATGATATGATCAGCGGTTCAACTGCCATGGCGACTTGTTGGTGTCGAAGTAATTAATATTCGTATATACTCCCACGGTCCCAAAACAATTTTATTTTCTCTCTTATCTTATTTATTTCACAAAGATTTTTATACTTGTTTTAAAAAAATAGTGGCGGTGAGTGAGTGGTGAATCTGTTACCACCTCACCACCATATTATATCATGTGGGACCATTGTTCATCCCATCTTCAAACCAAACATATGATAAAATAGTAGAAGTTATGGATAGATCCTGGAGCTCTTAACCATAACCATACTTGTACACTAATAATAACTACAACTTTTTTAGGGAGAGAAGATTTGGCAAAAAAACCTCTAAGAACTCCTTTGAAATCCAGAATTCTAAAAACGTAGGAATAAAAAAAAGTATGAATAGGATGTCAGCTTTTTTAGGGCGAGAAAATTTGGCAAGCAAAAATCTCTAAAGACTCATTTGGAATGCAGAATTCTAAAAACATAAAAATAGAAAAAACACAAGAATAGGATGTTACATTCTGTAGAATCCTACAGGATTCTAAAACACAGGAATATCAATTAATCTCCCTCTTTGCAATGTACCGATGTGATTTTTTTAATTCTATAAAAACGTACAGGCATTTTGCTAGTTATCTTTAGAACAATCAGTCTAATGAAATTTGCTAAAATAGAAAACAAATATATTAGGGTTTGCTAAAGTAGTGAACAAATATATTGGAATTTGTTAAAGCGGGAAACAAATGCATTGAAGTTTGTTAAAGTGAATGGCATTTTAGTCTTTTAATTTTGTATTGGTATGTGTAAGATGTGCAAAAAATAAAGTCTTTTTTTTAAGGTATACTAAGGCACTATTCGAGATAGGGGTTGGCTTAAACTTGTAAGCCACTAGCAAAACGAAAAATATCATTAGCAAATGATTAATTAATTATTAGTTTTTACAAACTTAAAAAATAGATTTAAAAGAAATTTCTATATATAAAGTTTTTGTAAAAAACATCCGTTTAACATTTTGAAAAATATGCTCATAGTAAAGATTCCTTTGATAAGCTGAAAAGATCACTGCCTAAGTATATGTTTGCATCAGCTGCAGCCTGCAGGCTAATTTTTTTTCGAAAGAACGACTAGGCAACTGGCGTATATATTGATAGCAGGAGAAAAAAACAGCCAAGGGCTGCAAAGTTACCCTGAAAGAAAAAAGCGCACGTTTAATTAGGGGAAAACCGACAAAAACCACATGAAAAACAAAGAAATTGACACTTGTGGTAGCAAAACTGAAACCCTATCACAAGACATCATTGCCGAGCTCAAAAGAGCAACTCGGACTTCCTATGAACAAACTACATACTGGACAACCCAAACGACCATAAAAAACACAGGGCAATGTCTTCTAGATGCAACCTCCAAGGAGGAAAATAGCGTCCAAGACGCAAACAACGCCTGTTCGAATATTGGAACTTGGTTTTCACCTGAAGAGAAGAGGAGAGTGAAACAACAACGCCTTCAAGAAGAAAACGGCGCCCACGGGCGTCGACGTCATTGGCACCAGTCAAAGACCAGGGGCAGGACTTACGTCCAAAGCTCTCACTCGCTGCCAACTACGATCTCCAAAGTCACCGCAGCATTGCCGAGACGAGGGTAGTTGAGGGTTATCGTTGCCAAGCTTGCCACCAGGTAAGCAGCTCCGACTCCGCCCTAACACGCCAACGCACAACCCCACTGAGGAGGCCACCTGCACATACCCTCCTCGATGCCA
Organism: Oryza meyeriana var. granulata; assembly: GCA_003991445.1. Taxonomy (NCBI): domain Eukaryota; kingdom Viridiplantae; phylum Streptophyta; class Magnoliopsida; order Poales; family Poaceae; genus Oryza; species Oryza meyeriana. Next base: position 321,610 of record RYFJ01000348.1, read on the forward strand.
GCAAGATGAAAGAGATGAGAGTTATCGTTGCCAAGCTTGCCGCACCTAGCAAGGAGTTTTGACTCCACCCCCAACTCATCAACGCAAGGCCATGTCGCGGGAGTTTTCATGCCCCACCTCTCCACCAAGCCGAACACCTTGCTACCGCAAGAGCTTCAAAGCACAAATGATACTAACGGCTGCTCGACCTCCACCAAGCGGAATCCTTCCAACCAAGCCGGTGCCATCCTCCTAGCCATGGAACTCCCTGCGACCGGAATCAGATAGACCGGCCAGAAGAGCGGGGAGGAGCACCACGGAACGGAAGGAGACCCAATCGATCGAAGGGGATCTCCTCCCCATTGACCAGGCTGCTGTCCACAACGTTGTTAACCGTGTCCCGCGGCAATTCAGCTGACAGGTTTCAACTGTGGTTGCCTCTCTCCCACCATGCGGAAAGGCTCCACTAGGCCACCTGCTGGATCCGCAGCCTCTCTCGCTGTGGCGCGCTGCCACAGCCTCCAGCCGTTCAGTGCTCCGGCTCGTCGCGTGCCACTCTGCCTTCCCCGCAACAAAGACGGAGCGTCGCCTGGTTTTGGCCCCACTGCCACTATCCTGGCTCGCTGCCCGGTTCTCCGATGGCGGCGAGATGGAGGAGAGGAGGAAGGGGGGCAGCGGCGACGGTGGCTACGGTTTCGTCCCTGAGCTGACAGTGCGTGGACGACGCGGGGTCCCTCCCCTTCCTGGCCCCTGCAGGCTAATTAAGGCACGATATTCTAACATGTACGTACAGCGATGGACGCATTGCATATAGGTAGCGTAACGTACGAGGGCTAGATTTTGGGCAGGATGGCGTGCACGTGCACGTTCACGCCATCCCGGCTCGACCTTCCCTTTCTCGATATGTGAATTTGCCGTTGCGAGAGAACGCCTTGCTGTTGCCGCGCGCCGGGGCCGTTAAGCTTTCTTGATGACGCGTGTTGCAGGTATATATCTCGCTCTCGCCCCAGAATTCGTGGATCCGACGAGAAAAACTCCCCACTCCACGCCGCAGCGCGGCAGCGTTACGCATATGCACGCGTCGTGCGTAATTTTGTCCCACGGCGAGAGAGATCCCGCGCGCGGTAGCCGGTCTCCGCGGTCCGCGCTTCTGTTGCCGGACACGCACACGCACCGACCGGCGAGCCCCAACGCCGCAGCGCGCACCGTGGTCGGGGCCTGCATGCGCGGCTGCTCCTCGACGCAAAGGCATCTCCCACGCGGAGCAAGGAGTCGGTAGTTCGACTTCGGTACGAGAACGTGAAGATCCAGATGGAGACCGGTGGTAGATTGGATTTGTAATAGGCTTTGGACGTCGGTTGGACGAGCGTGCTTGGGGCCAAGCCTTGTATGTTGATCTGAACTTGAGTAGCCAGGTGCAAGCCTGGATCGAACAGACATGGGCCCAAAGCCTACCTCAAGGCCAAGCTTTATTTGTATTTATATCCAAGTTTGAAAATTGTTAACAGGTGCCTTTTTTCGAGTGATGAAGAATATTTTCAAGAAATGAGAGTGAAGAAATTTGATGTGATATAATTAAATAATTATTTCAGATATACTGATGGAGTGATGGGCTCCAAGTCACAAAATTGAAACCTATTGTAAGCTGTTGCCACTGGTCCTACTTGTACTCGGGGTCGCATTATAGTGCACGCATCTTTACCTACCCAACTGGCTGACATTTGACACGATCGCTTGGTTAATATCGCTGAAGTGTTCTACGGTGTACCAGCATTTATCAAACGGTCTACGTAGATGTCGACTTTTTATAGTACTCGGCAAAAATTTTGAATCGCTCAAGCCTAACTGTACAATCTGTACATGTTTAAGCTGCTTCATCTTCGTTCAATTTTGATCCGAACCAACCACTACTTAAATAGGAGTATATGGTACACGGTACATATACAAAGGCATCTCGCCATCAAATCAGTATATCAAAACTTATTGGACTAAAGCTGTGTTCGTTTCTACACACTAACTTAACTACTTTCTCAGTTTTTATTAGCATGTTTTTAAACTATTAAACGATATGTTTCGCGTGAAATTGGTTTGAGTTCAATTCTTGATTTCAGTTTAAAAGGACTTCATTCAATCAAAGTTTAGGAAGAAGCTATCACTAATAGACAGATGGGGGTTGAAGTATTTCAAGAGAACTGTAACAGATTCAGGTATTTGGAGTTACGAAGGTGTGGTAGGGGTGTATATTGTGTTTTCTAGCTTGGCAGCTATCTGGTATTGGATATATTGGGACCTTGAAATATTCTGCGATAAGCGGACGGGAAAACTTTCTTTGGATTTGCTCGTCAACTTCTTTTTTCGGAGAAGAAACAATAACGGTATCTGAGAAATAAGCATTGGCTAACTCTGTGCTAGCAACCACGGTAAAACAGAGGATACAAGTGTTATCTAGAATAATTAGGTGTAAAGCGTTTGTAGATAGTTTTTTAAGTCCATATAGAAGTTGTTTTTAAAAAAATCAAATAAATCTATTTTTTAAGTTTGTAATAATTAAAACGTAATTAATCATACGCTAATAACTTATATCGATTTATGTACGCTGGAAATCTTAATCTAATAGTTAGATTCGAAGGCAGCCTAACATCACTAGACCCGGTCATCTATGGTACTAGAAAGTTGAATGTTTGACAAAGCCTGGTCCAATACAGGTAATCCTAATCCAGCCAAATTCAAATCATAATGTCCGCAAGCTCTGAAGTCAGGACAAAAGCCAACGCAGTTATGCAATAATTTTTATAGCTGGAAGGCTATGGCCATGCTTTCATAGAAAGGGGAAAATATTTACAGGAATCATGCTAGGGACTCCAGCTTACAGTCGCTTAGGAGGAAATCACTTATATACAGATCATAAACTGAAAGTACTTACTTTCTCCATTTTATATATAACATTGATAAAAACAACTCGCCCGTAGGAGAGGATCTTACCTGAGGTTTTGCAGTAGAAGAAATTTTCTCGCTGCATGACCGAGAAAAGACCTTAAGGGTGTGTCTGCAGGTCATGTGTATCTCTAATACAGCAAGGGTGGTGAGGGATTTTTTTTTAACTTAGCCCTAAAAATCCGCTCCCACAGAAAGTTAAACTTGAGCCACTAGGGTGCTACCAAGATACTGCAATCACTAGGCTACACGTCTGTTAGCAACAGAGGAAGTACTAATTTAGCCCGATCCCGCTACTAAGATATTAGGGTAGCAAAAGATATGAAAACACTGCTAAGGCCGTGACTGGGGATTAGAGACATCTAATCTGATGCAAAACGTCAAATGATATTTCATCACTTGGTTAAAATATTTTGAAGAGATATAATATTCAAAAATATTGATTACAACATTAAGAAAAAGTCATTATGTGTAATATTAAAGAAAACGACTGCAACATAAAGGAAACATGATTTGCAGTGTGTATCATGTAAAAATATCCGATCAAAGAGAATAAAATACTTATATACAACAAATTGCAGTAAGATAAAACAATATATTGCAATAAAAATCATTAAATAAATACTCTGGTGCTAAATCCGGCCTTATTGCTCGACTCTATAGGCTGAATCTGGCTTCTTTTCCTAATCCGGTGCCGGATCTGGGTTCCCCATGATCGCAGCTACTTGTTTCTCGTTTGGACACCGCTGCTCCGCACTGGATGACCAGCGGCTGCGATTATGGCTGCAGCTGTCGATGCTGCAACTCCTGCTCGTCCTGCTCTTGCTGCTGCTGCCGAGCAAGCTCGGTGAAAGGAGCCGCCGCCAGGCTGCCTCGCCCGCTCGTGGCGTGCGCGACGGCTACGTGCCCTCCTTCGTCTGCGACAAGGACGCCGCACATCTGGTTGAGACCTTGCATTTGTGCGCGTGGAGATCGATCAAGATAATGAAGAAGATGGGAATGAGCACACAGGTTAGTCATGAGACACTAAAATGGGTGGATAAGCTTTTGCCATATGGACTAAGGCTGTGTTACTTCCAGAGTTTCGGATAAAGCTTATTTACTGCACATAAAATAAAATAAATCGTTAGCGTATGATTAATCAAGTATTAACTATTACAAACTTAAAAAGAATCTATTTGATTTTTTAAAGATAAACTTTCATATAAAAAGTTTTTATATAAAATATACTGTTTATCAGATTAGAAAACATGCTCAGCAGAAATAAGGATCAAGCCCAGCCCAACTCCGAAAAGAAGGCACCTGATAGGTAAGATGGGCGTGATGGAGAAAACTTGTAGACAAATTCCTTCGCTTCGGTCTTAGGAAGACTTCTATGCCACCCGTTAGATGAAAAAACAAATAGACGATGAATACATGTCCCACGAGCGACCGATTGCACATCTTGTGTCGGACGTCCGGTCGGTCCGGATTGAAGCGTTTTCGTAATGCAAAAGTTAAGATCAACCCGCTGTAGTTCTTCGAGGTCTCCCCTTAACATCTTTTTCGTGCTGCACCATTTGGTCCGCCACCGCCACCTCCCCTGCCTTCAGCAAGCTACTCCACTATCGTTTGGAGAAAACCACACGAAAAACAGCCGTTTTCTAATAATTTATCCAACGGAAAACTGTCACACCAACGAACTCAGCTTCCTCCTCTGAACAAGGAAGAGAAGGAAGCGTTGCTTTCCATTTCCCACCATGAAAACTACAGCACCAACAAGACCGGGAAAAAGAAAAAAAAGAGGGAAAGAGAGATGCCCGGAGAAGCCGGCAAGCTGGAGCCGAGCAGCGGCTTGGAAGCGGTCGTCTTCCCACCCCCCGCCTCGCGCCTCCCTCGACCTCCTAATTTAACCCCCACACCCACCTCCCCGGTTCCCGCGTCCCCCCTTTACCCTCCCCCTCCTCCTGCGATTCCACTCCCATCCGTCGGCCCAGGAGGAAGGTGCTAAGGGGGGGATCGGCTCCATTGCGCGCGTGATCTGGTTTTCTTTTTCTGTCGCCGGCCGCGTTGGTCGTTTATTGGTTTCCCGCCTTCTCGGAGGTCGATTGGATTGGAGCCCGGGCCCTCCCCCAAGGTGCCGCCGCGTTTTCTTGGCTGAATTGGATTTGGCCTCTGGTGGATTGGTTTGTCCGTTCTTGATTTGGTCGCAAGATGATCAAGTGGGGCATCGGGAGCAGCGGGACGCCGGCGGATTCGTATTATGAGGTCCGGTCGGATTGCACGGACGATGTGCCCAAGAGCAAGTTCAAGATCAAGGTTTGATTTTTTTTTAAATTTCCCTTTCATTTCGTTTTATGCGTTCGGTTGGTTGCTGTTGTGTGACCAAGCATTTTTTGCATTATGCAATAATGTGGTTCTAGTTCTCATCAAAATGTGATTTTGATAGCTCCAGTATTTTGTCGCTAAATCGTTATAGCATTGAAGAGATGTAGAAAGTTGAGAAGCGTCTTGAGGAAGGCTGTAAAAGTATTGTAAAAGATGGTGAAACTATGGGTTCATTAGTGCACGAATAAAATTATGCACTTGTGTACCTTTTTGTTAATTAAAGAAAAATAAAAACAGAATAGGTGGAGTTTGCCGCTGTACTCCTCTTTGAAAAACTGTTCTAGAATCTTACAATTAAAAAGTAGTTATTACTTATTAATAACTATGTGCAGATAGGTACTAATTGTTATTGATTATCTCATTGTTTCACAATTGATGTAGGTTTGAACACGGTATTGTCAATACCTAATTGAACTTAGGGTGAATCACACGGTATATTGTTTTCGGTTTTGATCCAAACAGCTTTGTTCTATTCCACTTCGTGGTTGTGGTTTAATTTTGATGGTTTCATTAGCCCTGCCGCGATGGACATAATTTGTTGGCTAGTCACGTCCTTTAGTCAAACTGCATGTAGTTTTTCCCTCGTTAAGTTATAGATAGGTGCTGAGAGCCTGAGACATCCTGGAAATTGGGACCACCATGCCAACCATACGCAGTTAAGCACAGTGCCATTTCTATGGCGTAGTTTGAGGTGACTGTACTATATAATGAATTTAATATTTTAATAGTATTTGTACACCCGCAATTGTGAGTATATGATTCAATGATGACATTTAGAACATTGTTCTAAGTCTCTTTGCTTACGGAACTGTATTTCGTACTTGTGTTTATTGTGTAATAGCTTGTATTTTTTCCAAACCACATTAGTACCTAACATATAAACACATTCAAGCCATGCAATTCTGGTCATATCTCTTTTGTTGCCTATTTTTGTACAGATAAATTGCTCAAATTACAGCAAATGTGTCATTCACTGTACATTTATTCTGTAGCAAAAATACAGTCTACTTTAGATGAAATTAGCATAGTTTCTGAAGTAGATAATTTTTATTATTCATAAAGTCATAGTTGCTTCAAAATTTTGATCATCTTCTTGGTATTATCTTGGTGTCATACTGTCACTTTATTTTCTTATGTGCACAAAAAATAGTCCTATCTTGTTGTTAACAATTTATCTTGTATGTTTCTTCATTTCAGGCAGGAAAAACATTGAGTGTCCGGAAATGGCAGGCTGCATTTAGTGCTGATGGTTGTCTTGATATTGCCTCAGTCCTAAGCCGGATACAGAAAGGAGTATGATTACCTTTTTAGAGCTCTTTTTGTCGGTTTCAGAATAGCTCCCCCTTTACAGGCATTTTCTCTTATCATTTCATAGCTTTAGTTAATATACTGATTGGTAAATATTTCTCCTTTTTTAGGGTGTGCATCCAACAGTAAGGGGAGAGGTCTGGGAGTTTTTACTCGGATGTTTTGATCCCAGGAGTACCTTTGATGAGAGGGAGGAAATCAGGCAAATAAGAAGGTACTTTCATTCACAAACACTATCTGGTATATTTTGATTTCATAGTGCAATTTTTGTTCGTTTGTAGAAATATAAAAGTTCCCTAAATTGATGCTAATGTCTCAACCCGTGCATCCACCATAGATTAAACAGTTGGTTCTTGGACTTTCTTATCAAAATTTGAAATTCATATCTGTCATATTTTACTGCACACCTTGGTCCAGCATCTTTGCAAAGATTTTTCTTTAACGTTTCAATTTCATTTTAAATTCTTTTCTGTTTCAATCTAACATGATGATGCTTTTTTATCTGAAGTTGTTTTTTACCTATATTGCACTTCACTGTGAATCTCAATTTTCCACTTCTATCATACACTACATTTTTGGTTTTACAAACAGATAATTTTCACAGATAAGTGATCGTTTTTCCCCTTCTGTAAAGTGTGAATATGTTCCATTCAGTATTTGGACTCTATTTTTAGAAAAACTGCCTTCCAGAATAATAATTATTGTGAACGCTAAAAAGTATTATGTGTATGGACATGATTATGCGAGATTTGCATAATTTATTTGGATTGTTAAATTGTAGTGGGACCTATAGTTTAGTACCCATAAAAGGTAATTGTCATTCAGCAGTTTCTTGTAATATCCATGCGCAATAATTTAGTATTATGATACATAATTTCTTTTGACCGGGTTCAGAAATAATTTTCACCAACGAAACATTTTATCTACTTAGCCTGAAATAACTTACCTTATGAACACAGACTACAATATGCTAGATGGAAGGAAGAATGCCGAGAGATGGATTCTCATGTTGGTAGCGGTAAAGTGATCACAGCACCACTTATCACTGAGGATGGTAGACCCATTAAAGATCCTTTGGTTTTACTTGAGGCTACTTCATCCCAAAACACTTCAGACAATGCTACAACAAGCAGCAAAAATGGAAATGAAGTAGATGATTCTGCAGACCGTATTACAGATAAGCACATTATTGACTGGAAGCTTACTTTGCATCAAATCGGTATGCTTTAACCCATTCTTTCTGTTACTTTTATACTTTATTTTACACTTTCACTCATTTCTTATGAAAACTTTAAAACCATGATAGGACTTGATGTGCTACGTACAGACCGCACCATGGTATTTTATGAGAACAAAGAAAATCTTTCCAAGTTGTGGGATATTCTAGCTGTGTATGCTTGGATTGACAAAGATGTCGGTTATTGTCAAGGTGAGCTATATCTGAGGCACCGTTCAGTTGTACTTGTGGCGTCTGCTTATTCTCTCGTTTTCCGTAAGCACGCCGAACTGCTAAATGGTGCTTTTTTTGCAAAAGTTTTCTATATGAAAGTATCTCTAAAAAATCAAATAGATCCATTTTTCAAGTTTCTAATAGTTAATTACTTAATTAATCACGTGCTAACGACGTTTCTCATTTTGCGTGCGGCTTATAAGCCGCACACACAAGCCTATGAGAACGCAGCCTGAGTTGTTCACTTATTTAGTGTCCAAAAAGGCTTATAGGTGTAACTTTTATATCTCAAACAGGAATGAGTGATTTATGCTCACCAATGATTGTGCTACTCAAGGATGAAGCAGATGCCTTTTGGTGCTTTGAGAAATTGATGCGTAGATTGGTATGCTTTGTTTTCATGAATTTCCTTAGGACATCTTTACTCTTATGTTAAGAATTGTGATAGTGTAGTTGTACTTGTATAATTTCATATAATTGCTTCCTTTTATCTTTGACATAATTTAATAACTCTGATGTTATGAATTTGAAGCGAGGAAATTTCAAATGCACGGATCAATCTGTGGGGGTGGCCAATCAACTTCAGTACCTTGCATCTATTATTCAGGTGCTTGACCCAAAGCTACATGACCACCTAGGTATAAATTTGAGATCTATGAAACGTTTATACATTCAACCTTCTTCTCCAATTTTACCTACAGTTTTTAATATTATGAGTCCTGAATACAGAAACACTTGGTGGAGGTGACTATCTTTTTGCATTTCGTATGTTCATGGTGTTGTTTCGGCGTGAAGTGTCATTTGGGGACTCCTTGTATCTTTGGGAGGTACGAACTACCAAATGATGAATATTTCTAGAACTAGAAAATTTTTGTTTAGGTATGAAATACTCTTCAGAATGATTACATAGACTACATACTTGTAAAGTTGTAAGTCATGCCACTTTACAGATAGGTGATAGTACTTTCTGTGCGCCATATATATTTTGTGCATATGGACCCATTTTTTTCCTTAAGATTGTAGCTGCAAAGTTTGACCAACTTACTCAAACGGTGTTGATGCTCGTGGATTAGGGTTGTTTGTGTGTGCTTGCAGGAATACAAATTGTGGTATGTTACAAGTTTTAAGGATGGATACTGTATTGATTCATAAGTTTGTTCTTTGGTGAAGGCAAACACACAGTGCAGTGTATACTTGAGTATCCAAGTGAGTTTTGTATAGTGTGCTCATGTTTGTTTATAACCTGTCAACAGATGATGTGGGCTCTGGAATATGATCCCGACATCTTCTTTGCTGCTTGTGAAGAAGCAAGTGCTCACAAAAGTAAAGTATCTAAATCAAAATTGAGAGGGGTACGCCACTTTGGCAAGTGGGATAAAGATAAAGAGAATACGAAAAATGGAGCTGAGGATACTGAAGGTCCAGTTCCAATTTCAGTTTTCATGGTTGCAAGTGTTCTCAAGGAAAAAAGAGAAAAGCTATTACAGGAAGCTAGAGGACTGGATGATCTTATTAGGGTAAGTCCACATCGCTTTAAAAAATGTCCATTCTCTCTCTCTTGTTTGATAGGGAGTCTGGAGTCATGCATGATTTCGATTTGTAGAAAAAGACTAGTACCAAAACTACATTGAGGTACGAAGCTGCTAAAGTTGAAACAAAGATTGATTTTGGTATAACTCATAAATTCAAATCAATTTTGAGCCAATCTTGTGCTCAAAGATTGCCTTACATATGCTTCTATGTATAAGCATGTATTGTTCATATGGATCTAACTCTTGACCTTTATTGGTTCAGATTCTGAATGATGTAAATGGAAATCTAGATGCCAAAAAAGCTTGTGCTGGTGCTTTGAAGCTTCATAAGAAATACCTGAAAAAAGTAAGTAGCTATTCTTGTGATAATGTATGAAATATCATGAGCTAAACCCTTCTCTAAAGCATGTCAATTTGAGAACTAAAAGACTGACAAAGAGAACATATGCTGTGAAGTAATTTTCTGGTGCTTGTGAACTGAACACATAACATTTCTTCTTTCATCAGGTACAGGCAAAGAAACCCTAAACTGTAACATATCTTCTCAGTGGGGGATTCTTTACCATGTGGGCATATCATACTATACATGACAGAAAATGGTGAGTGTAAGTTCTGAAATGTGGTCGCCATCGAAAATTGGCCTGGAATAGACTGGCTTGTGAAGTTACCAGCTAGTCCGTCTGTGTAACGATCTCGATTTTTTTGTGCTCCATAATTTTGCTGCTTGTAAAGAGAAGGTGGTGTGAGTAGCATGCCTCGCATACACAACAATTTCAATACAAGTTGAAATGAGCTGTTGTGGTCTGTGTGAATACTGTAGCCACACAGCTCTGTTTCAAGAACATTTTACCCTTCCAGCTGGAGATATGAAAGGCATCACAATTCTGAGTTTATACCGAATTGTAAATGCCGAAAGAAGGCTGAAGTTCTATTTTGGAGGACAGTGTACATACGTATTGCCTGACTTGTCTACGGAGACAAGGAATATATTTATTACAAAACTAAGCAACGTATGCATGAAACAATATAAAAAGAGGTGACATGTGACCTATCAGAGTACAATGCATCATCATACATGCACTTCTTAGATTACAGCTGACATCACGGATAGAAAGAAAGACCAAGACCTGATGTTGATGACCAAAGCTGGCTATAATTAAGTTTGTGTTCAATTGCCCTGATGCTTTTATTTTCTAAAAAAATATCAATTACCTTTGATGTGGAACAGGCGAATTTTTATTAAGGTAAAGTACCGGTGCAAAATTTTATTTCGGTAGGAATTTACCGGTGCAAAAAAATATCCATGGTTTCAAAGGTGAAACCCGGTCCAAACCCCATCATCACTCCCCACTCAGCTCCGCCTCCTTCCTCGTCCATCCGCCGCCGTTGCTCGTCGAGCACGAAGATCAGCGTGCTGCCGGGCATGTTCCCGTATTCTCTTAGCACCCTCCGGCTCGCCGCCAGCTACCCCTGCTCCAGCCGGAGAGCCCTTTCGATTTGGTCCAAGATCAAAGGGCTGCCGGGGTGCACCACCCAGAAAAGATCGTTCCATTTGACGGCAAGACCAAGCTGCCGGAATGCGTCCGACAGGTGCTCGTCGGCGTTGCCTGCCGCTAAAGGGGTCAGGTCTTTGATGGACATGTGCCCGTCGAGGCCGTGCTCTGTGAGCTGCATGTTGATGACGTGCTCCGTTCCAGGGATCACGGTCTGCGACACGGCGACCATCTCGAACAGTGGGTCCTCGATCGGGCGCATGGCGTCGGCGCCGACGATGACCGCGCCGGCGCCATCACCGAACACTGCCTGGCAGGTGAGCGTTTGGGGGTAGTCCTCCTTGGGGCCATGGAATGCGACGACGTTGAGCTCGACGCAGGCCACGAGGACGCGCGCGCTGCGGTTATTCTCGGCAAGGTCCTTGGCGAGGCGCAGCGCGGCGGCGCCACCGGAGCAGCCGCTGAGGTGGAGCATCGTGCGGCGCACGGTGGGGCGGAGCCCAAGGAGCAGAGCAAGCCGGTGGTCGACGCTCGGGGCGTGGGCGCCGGAGTTGGTGCTGACGATTAGGTGGGTGATGTCGGTGGCCGGACGGCCCCAGTTGGCGATGGCCTTCTCGGCCGCTGATGCAGCGAGCTCTGGCGCGGCTGTGGCGGTGATGTCCAGCCGCGCGTCGAGCGATGGCGTGGCGCGGTCGAGGAACTCAGGATGGGCAGCGATCAGCTCCTCCGTATGGTGGAAGAAACGCTTGTCGGCGCCTGATGCCCGACCTGATGACGAATCATACAAGAATAAAAGCCGAAGTTGCAAAAAAAAAAAAGTCTTCCTACTTGGTGCAGAGACTAAGGTGGTGATTAAGTTGGCTTATTTTTTTTATAAGCCGCATATAAAATGAAGAACGTTATTAACATGTGATTAATTAAGTATTAACTATTAGAAACCCAAAAAATGCATTTATTTGATTTTTTAGAAATACTTTTATATAGAAAATTTTTGTAAAAAATACACCGTTTAGCAGTTCAGAAAGCGTGCTTACGAAAAACGAGAAAATAAGCTAACTAAAGAAGTGGGAAAAAGGGGGCGTAAGAAGTCACTTTTATTATAGAATTGCTAAAAAATATTTAATATTTTTTCTCCACACAATCTATCGAATCTACGACTGTCCGATCGTCTCGAGATTCATGCTGGGATGTACTTCACCAAAACTTTTAAATTTGTAACCGTCAAATTGCCTTGAAATTCATGCTGGGAGAAAAAAAATTTGGCGAGCACCTGCGAGGATGGGAGATGACCACCTCCATCCTCGGCTCCTCCCGCCCACATTGTTCCCCTCCACTCTGGCGAGTGCTGTATGCCTCTACACATATTCTTTCGAGTGCTGGTGGTGGGGTCAGGGCATCGATTTTGATAATTATATATAAGTTATATCATAACTATAATACAGTTATAACATAATTACACTTCAATTATACTATAGTTATATTTAAAGTTTTTTATTCAAAAAACTGTCAAAGGTTGTATAGCTACTCCTTTTTTATTATTGAAAAAGTATACGACGTTGTTGACTTTTAGACATGATGTTTAACCAATTCATCTATTTTAGAAAATCACATAGTTGTTATTTTATCATTAAAGGTACTTAAAGTATGATTTATATTTTTTATATTACACTAAATTTTTAAATAAGATAAATAGTTAACAAGGTCGTATATTTAAAAACAGAACATATGTTAATTTTGGTGGTGTCTTACGTTGCTTCTTGAGTTTGTCTTTTGAGGTCAGTTAGGTGCTCGCTGTTGGTGATACGGAAGTAGTAGTCAGGATAATCATCCTGGGAGATGCAGGTCGCCGGGTTGCCCGTGCCGATGGCCAGCATGGCCGCGGTGCAGTCTGCACGTTGCGCACGGCGGACGTCGTGAACTGTGACCAGAGTGGTTGCCATTGTCTCTTTGCAGGAGGGGCTCTAGGGACAAGTTGGAGATTGTGGAGAGACGAGCAGTGGTTGTGAAGCGTCTTGGGCTTTTTATATAGGCAAGCGAAGCACTCTGCATCGTCAATAGATGTTCTACATCGTCAATAGATGTTCCGTGCGTATGGAATGGCCAATTCTAAAACCATATGCGGTTTTGTGAGGAGAATGTTTCAGCTAATCTGACTAGTATCAGGAGCAAGGAATTTTTACTGTTAATAATTTAATTTATTTTTTAATTTATAAAACTAAATTTTAATTTTTTTTTTCAGAACTACACTCTTGCCGCCCAAGGCGGCGAATGCATTTTTGCGTTCGGCACCTTGCAGCCATTTGCAAATTACCAAATTTGAAAATTTTCTTGCTAATTTTCCTGCCTTATTTTCTTGCTAATTTTTAACCGCAAAAATTTTGACAATTTATTTTTCAAAATTAGATTCTTAAATTCTATTTATTGTGCCATTGCATTTATTGGGTCGATGTTAAAAAAAAACAAATATCATAGATTGTTCACATCGTAAAGAAAACTTGTCAAACCGAGGGTATTTCCAGATCGCCACTCGCATTCCACTCCTCGTATGTCCGGATCGGCACTCGCAATCCACTCCTCCCTGTCTTTCGCCTATACGCTTCACAAAATTTAGTTTTAATCGTGATTTAGGGTATGTTTTTTGAAGTTTTTTTATAATCTAACAATGGTGGGCGTTGGTTTGTAAAATCGTACTGATCATTTTTGCAAGTTTATTTTCGGTAATACTTAATTAATGACATGGTAATAGGCCGGTCCGTTTTACATGAGGGGCTTAGGACCCCCAGGCGAACAGAATGTTAGGGCCTATGAATTTTTTCCTAAATTTTTGCGCAATGTACGTACTGAATGATTTTTAATTCGACATTGGGAGACGATATATTGTATTATTCGTGATCCACTCTGTCGGCGAAATGGGAATGGGGGTCCCACATACCCCGGGGACGCGTGGGTCTTCGGCCACGTCAGCTCCTCCGGGGCCCACATTATGCGTCGGTAACGGCCGGCTACAGCATTCTTCCCGCCAGGTACTTGGGCTGCTTGGGCCCGGGAGCGCCTTCTCCAGGCGCCTCGCGATGGGTGCCCACATCCGCCCCGGGCCCTGGGGCATTCTCGAGAAGGGACACTCTGTGCCTGGTCCCGAGGCCCACAAGCTCCGTGCCCGGGCCCCGGGTCTCGTCCCCGGTCCCGGGAAGCTCCGTTCCCGGGCTCGGGGCCACGAGCCCCGGTCCTGGGTGCCGGTCGCCCCGGTGCCGATTCCCCCGGTCCCGGGTGCCGATACCCGGCCCCGAGGTCGACTGCCGACTGCCCGGGTGCTGATCGCCCCGGTCCCGGTGCCGACTGACTCGGCCCCGGGTGCCGATCGCCTCGGCCCCGGGGGTCGATTGACTCGAAGAACTCAGCGGACCAACTCTCCAGCTACCAGCATTAATGACGAAGCAACGGGGCACGTCGCCCCTGTCGTCCTCTCGGCCACGCGTGGGCCTCTTATGATGGCCCCTCGTGGACACTCGTCCGTGCGGTCCTCCGTGGACACACGTCCGTGTAGTTAGACACCTTTTGACCAAGAGAGTTCCAATTCCCCACACTCTGGCAGCGGAGCCATACGCTGTCACATCTCCGTAATCTCGCCGCCTGACAGCCGAGCGGCGTGACGACCAGCCGCCCGCAGTAGCCGACAGGCAACCAGACTTTCCTCCAAGCGCGGCGCGGCAGGCGGCCGCGTGCGTGCGACAAGATGTAGCTAGCTTCCTCTCTCATGTATCTGGGCACTGTGGACTCCCCTTACACAATAAAAGGAGGATCCAGGCCACAGGCGAAGGGGGCTTTTCCCCGGTCTCTGACTGACTGGCTCTCGCTCTCTAGCTGGCTCTCTCACCACTGTACATCTTCTTCAGCTCCGGCAAGCGAGCTGAGTTCTCCTTGTAACAGCATACCACATTCATCTCTACATAGCCAAACACACAGGAGTAGGGTATTACGCCTCCACGCGGCCCGAACCTGTCTACTTTCTCCTGTCTCTTTGCGTGTCTTTTTCTCCGCTGATCATCTCCCAGACGCCGCATTCGCCTGAGAACCACTCCCCTGGCCGAACCTCAAAGGGGGGTCTCCAGACTTCCCGCCGTCGGGGTTTCATCCTTCGACACACTCGGTCGATACTTAACGCAGTGCACGTACAATAGCATAGTGATATTAGCTAGATGCGAGCCGTTCGCATTGCGGCATGATAAATGCGACACTCATAGTACGAAATACAACAACGGATACAACTTGTGAGCAGTACAATGTATCCGCTCGTTCTAGTCACCGATTCCTAGAAAAGCGGGCGATTCGTTCATGGTACGATCTAGACAGGCTGTAGTCGGTTGGTGATTCTGGTTGCATGTTCCAGTGCCGTGATAGATCTGATGGCGTGAAATTGTCAATCCATTGTCTGAATTGACACCTCCTTGAAGGATCCTGTGGGACAAGTTTGATTAGTAAATTCGTCACGTTTGGTGAAGGTAAACTATCTGCAGGAAGTAAGGTGCGGCTTGAACTTACATCAATATCGTCGTCAAGAATGTTCGGACAAACAAAGCTTCTGCGTCGCAGAGTTCCTGGCCTTCTCGACCTGACGACCTGGCAACGATCACCACAAGCGCACGTTGGACGGTCCTCCCATCACGGTAGTCCAAGAGGTCGATTTCTCCAGTCTGCCCCTTCTAGCTCTAGACGTTGTTCGTGCTCCGCCCTCCTGGCCATGTATTGCGCCATGTTTTCGTCTAACGGGAGGTAGTCATATTCTGGGTTGTCGTTGTCAATCCACTCGATGAAGCCGCAATATCTTCCCTCGGTCTGTTAAGGTAAATATCCTTGTGTAAGAGTCGTGGACGTAAAAATGAATATGACAAAGACTTGACTGAAACACGTACCTGGGGACTCCGGTGCACGCACTCGAAGTATCTCTAGCCGTATGTCTCCTCCTGATGAGATACGCGTAGCCGGCAACGGCCACCACAAAGACATATTGAGCGTTCAGCCCTAGATGGCAGTACCAAAGCGAAACCTAAATATCGCCAGTTGCAATCCTCCACGAAAAGAGGTGTAGGAGGCATTGTTCGATGCTGCTACAAGAAGAAAAGGAAATTAGTGAGGCAGGTAGTGGCCATAGTTCATAAACGGTGCGAAGTTTGCCCGAGGGGCTGGGTGAAGGCCCTCTGCTACTATGATGGTGCTTTTATATAGGTTGTCGTGCGTCTATTTCCCTATGAGATGTACAGGTCAAAATATAAGGGACATGCATATGCAAAAAGCGGTTGAATTGGCCGACCATGTATTCAGAATGCCCGTGACGACGCATGACTAAAGCGACGCACTGAAAGCTCGCTTGTCACAATGTGGCGCACACGGGGCCTATATTATGCAAGTAAAGGTGGTCCGTACTCGCGCATAGTATGCGCCGAAAGTGGTTTGTCCTTTTAAAATGGTACAAACAGGACGGAGTACCATTGTAAATATTTGTGAAAGGTTAGATCTGAAGGGTGGGATCGAGCCTAGAGGGGGTGAATATGGACATGAAAAATTTGAACTAAAGCGGAAGCAATCTGCAAACAACGGATATTCCGTAATAGTATGACAGAATAACCATTTGATCGGAATTTTCGGTAAACTTTAACGAAAGTTCTGTTTAAGGTTGTTAGCAGAGAGGCACAACGGAATTTAGACTCAAGATCAATGGAAGTTCTGTTAAAGTTAGAAAATAGAACCAAAATTCAACCTTAGAACTGAACGGAAATTCCGGTCCGAACCAACAGAATTTCCGTTCATGACAGAAAAACTTGTACTAAAAAGGATTTTTAAAAGATTAAGCTCTTTACGATTTTGCGCACTAGTATTTGAACTCTAGGATTCAAAGCGACAACCCTCTTAATATTTTCCTATTGTCGAAGATAAAATGATAATTACATTTTACCGATACCTATAAATAAATAAATACAACAATAGCCCCTAGTCCGTACGCCTCCTTGTCCTCCTAGGCTGCGTTTGCACGTGCCCGCGCGAGTACGTCGGGCGGTCCGCTGCTACCCCACGGGTGGCTTGGACCGCCTGAGCAGTAGGGGAAGCACCGGCATCGTGCGGCTAGGTGTCCAGTGCACCTCCGAGCTGTGACGACCCGATCACGTCCTGCTCCGGAAAGAGGTCGTCCTCGGTAGAGATCTAAGCAGAGGTGCTCCGGGCAGATCCCCGCCCAGTGTCCCCCAGGTGGTGGTGAGATGCGCTGCGTGGGGCTGGTAAAAAAAGTTCGCGTCAGCCTAATAAAAAGTGCAGTTAGTTATGGAGAATATGTTCGAACCTGACGTACCTGACAAACCTCGCCCGATCATGGAGGCTGCCGTCCTCGATCCTCCGGCGGTATCGGAAGGACCTGGTCCCCACGACGTACTGGCCCCTGCAGAACCCGCCGCTCCTGCCGATGTCCCTTCACCATGGGGACCTCGCATATGTATCTGTATCGGCGGGGCTGCATCGGAACGGCGACAAGTCCGAGCATGAACGACCAAGCACATCGTGTTACACATCCGGCCAAACGTGCTCGTCTGCTCCTGCTCCGTGAGAGGGATGCCAGCCTCGAGGCGCTGGCACAGTAGGCTGAGCTCCGTGTCGACCTGCCTAGCATCGTCCACCTGTTCAGCAGGACATGTGTGGTTAGTTGCGCATGGTAACTACCGTTGAAAATAGTATGAAAACCATTGACTCACCGCGCGGAAGTAGTCCTGGTCGCGGTGTGTCGGGTATGCGTCTCGCACCCCCGCGACGTGCGCCTGTGGAGCCCCGGGAGTGAACGTCACCCGTAGTCTGGTACGGGGATGGTACCAGGAAAGGTACTGCTCGTACATGTTGGCTGTGTGGGGGTGGATCTCCGTGATGACGTCCTCCGTGGCTATGACCCAGTCGTTGATGTACTCGATGACGGTGGGTCTCCACAACCTACGGCGGCCTGGCCACGCCGATTTAACCTGCAGAGCACAACCGGTGACACAATGCATAATAATACGGAATATTCATTTCTACACATACCTGTGAACGTGTTGCGGTATGGCCTGGAGTTGTGGATGGCCGAAGGTCTGACGCATACCGAACTGCCGCATCACACGCTGCGGGCAGTGCGGCTCGACAGAAATGTTGAACAGCATCGGCGTCATCGTCAGCCAGTACGCCTGGTCCCTGGTGCAGAGGGACGACAGCCCAAGCGGCGCACGTGCCATCACCGCCTCGGCGCTGTACGGCTCCTAGACAACGTCGTCGTCCGTGATCCTGTCGAACTCCATGACGAAGTCTGGGTATGACTTCTGCACCTGCATGTGAGCATACCGACCCTACAAACAGGTAAAGAGTTCTCGTTAGTCCAAGTAATATAAAAAACCGAGACGGTTCTAACACCGAACATACCTCACGACGACACCACACCGTCCCCATCATCGGATAGTCCTCCGGTGGGACATCCACGTACAGGATCGGCTCGTATGGACTGTGGTCCACCACGGGGCGGCCGATCGCGAACCGCTCTGCCGCCCAGAGCTGTAGGAGGAGTGGACAACTCGTGAAGACCGCTTCTGGGTCGGTCTTCCTGCAGCCGTCGCTCAGACCCCTGTACGTGGCGGCAAGGACTGCCGATCTCCAACTGTATTGGGGAACAGCACCGTCCTCGGCGTCGGCTATCTCCCTCGCGTAAGGGATCAAGCCCTTGTCGACTGCGTGGCCGTGCGAGTTGGTGAACATCACCCACCCGAATAGCCACAACAGGTACGCCTCCAGGCTCCTCTGCAGTGAGTACGTGTCGGCCTCTGGGTCTAGCTGATCAGACTGCAGTAACATATAAGGAAGTTGACACTGTAATTCTAGTACGGACTGAAGGACGAACATAAAACAACAAGAAAGCATTCTTACCGTGTAGTTCAGTACCCAAGCCTGAGGGGGGCCCGTATGTGTGTTCGGAGAGATCTCGCCGACGAGGGGAAGCCCCGGAGCATGGTGAACCGGGGCGAACTGCTGCAGGATGTCGTCTTGCCATGCCTGGAGCCCGTCAACTGGGCCCACCGGATCGCCGGCTAGAGGCAGCCCAAGGAGGAGGCTGACGTCCTGCAGCATGGGGGCCATCTCACCGCATGGGAGGTGGAAGGTGTGCGTCTCCGGTCTCCACTGGTCCACAAGAGCTGTGATCAGCGACAGGTCGATACCCCACTTCTTCGCCGGGTCATTCGGGTCCACTGCGGCTGCTACCAGCCTACACAGCAGTAGAAGGCCTGCCTCCCGCAACCTGACAATCAAAACAAAGCAAGTTAGTAAGTTCACATATACAGCTTCACAGTACAACGTTCGTATGTACCTAGTCGTGAACCGAGCTGGAGGTTCTGCACTGCCGAGAGAAACGACTGATGGGTCTGATCGGTGGCGTGATCCAGCAGCTCAGGCGTCTGCTAGTCCATACCTGCAAGGAAAAAGAAGCGGAACGGATTAGCTCAATTAAACATAGTGCATTACAGTCAGAAAATTAACAGACAGCAAAGTACTTTTGAAAGGCCAGCACTGGCAAAGTGAAAACAAAGAGCACATTTCAACAGATGACAATAGATATGACACGCCGATCTGGCCCACACTAAAACGAAAATCAGATAGCAATACATACAGATTGGTACACATTACAGAGAGATTACATCAGCAACCAGCGGCTATACTACACAACATAACCCGAAGGTGCACGAGGACGCCTGCGATGACGCTGCCTATCAGTGGTGCCTTCCCCAGTTGGCCGCCTTCCATCGGCGCCTGATCCTTCCACAGGAACTTCTGCTGCACTTGGGGCCTCG
Organism: Oryza meyeriana var. granulata; assembly: GCA_003991445.1. Taxonomy (NCBI): domain Eukaryota; kingdom Viridiplantae; phylum Streptophyta; class Magnoliopsida; order Poales; family Poaceae; genus Oryza; species Oryza meyeriana. The sequence continues at coordinate 341,519 of RYFJ01000348.1, forward strand.
GCATCTTTCGTGCACTTCTTGTAGGTATGTCCCTCCTCTCCACACCTACTGCAAATTATCCTTTCAATTATTGTACGAAGCTTCAAAACTGCCGAATCTCCTTTCAATTATCTTCTGTTTGGCCCTCCATGCTGTAACACCCTGCCCTCCAGAACCGCACAGCCCAGCCCAACCGACGGACGGGCCCACTTACACATAGCACCCCACTTACACTTTCGTCCTCGCTTCGTGTAAAAGGGTTAACCCGGAAGTACTATGGTTGGAGGGACAAGGCCTTATAAGTTGGTTCAACCCTTGCTAAACTAGCAAGGTGGTACTAATCATGTGCACACCGCACTCATGGGCCATATGGGCCATATCCTAATTGGGCCAGGATGTCACACACACCCCCCCTCAAAGGACCTGGCGTCCCCGCCAGTCCAACTTACCCGCATAGCCACACAGGCATATATAGGCAAATGTCCAGGAACACGCCCCCTCTTAGCGCACGTCCGTACGTCCAGTGCCGGCGCCATATGCCATGCCATGTGCCTCACACCGAGCCCACATGCGCCATGCGCCATATGCCCGCACACTGACCCGTACGCGCAACCGCGAGGGTCGGCTCTGATACCATTTGTAACACCCTGCCCTCCAGAACCGCGCAGCCCAGCCCAACCGACGGGCGGGCCCACTTACACATAGCACCCCACTTACACTTTCGTCCTCGCTTCGTGTAAAAGGGTTAACCCGGAAGTACTATGGTTGGAGGGACAAGGCCTTATAAGTTGGTTCAACCCTTGCTAAACTAGCAAGGTGGTACTAATCATGTGCACACCGCACTCATGGGCCATATGGGCCATATCCTAATTGGGCCAGGATGTCACACATGCCTTGGCATATGTAATGGTGTACTTATACTTCTCCTTGATGCGCCTGATAATTGACTTGGGCTCGAACCGGAGGTTCTCCACAACAGCATAATACAGCTCTGAAGCGATGAATGCAGATGATATGTTCCTGTGGTACTTCTGAACACCCGAAAGATGGCAGTTGTGCTCCGTCACGATTGACACGGACCAATAGTCATCATATTTCTTCCTGGATGTGTACATCCTCCATGGACATCCATCGCTTGAACTTGCACATTTCACTTTGTACACTGATCTGGTGGACTTTGATACCCAGAACTCCCTCCCAAGTGACATGGCCCACATCTTCACAGCCTCTGTCAACTGTACTTTTTTGGTGTACCTAGCGCCTTGCACCACTTCATTCTGCCGATACTCCCATGGCACGGTGTGCCCCTCTGAGACAACGAGTCCGGAGAAGTCCTTGTTGTCCCATTCTGCCGGGTATACATCGTCCTCCGAAGAATCATCATCCTCCATATGCTCAGGTTCTGAGTCTTCAATTTCCATCTCCTGTACTAGACCTGGGTGTCTCTCTCCTTCATCTGCAAACCCCCCCGATCCCATGTCTTCTTGGCCTCCTTCCTCTCCGGCACCCTCGTCTTCTGCCTCATTTTGCTCCTCTGTTTCATTAGGCCCTTCCGCTGTACTTGGACCAGCCTGATCAATGCTGACCCTGTCATGCACTACCACTAGGATGCTAGGTGCCCATCCTCGCTGCAGTGCACTCTCCACAAAAAATACCCAGCTGGCCGTCGAATCTATTGGCATCAATTCCCACCAAAAACCTTCCACAGCCCAGCTAACCAGTGCGTACACCGTAATTGCATTTACTTGAGGATCTACTCCGAATCCCCTCATTAACCAATTGTAAACTTCAGGAAAACTTCTCTCAGCTGGAGCTATAATTCTCTTTTGTGCTACGTTGAACTCCGATAAATCTACCCTATATTGTCCTTCTCTGACATTTCCTTCACCGTGATATATTGCGAATACAACTCTATTTGCCATTTCTGTTGACAAAAAAGATTTTCACTACAGTTATTAATCTATACTAATCGATATTTGTTCCATAAAAAGGCTATAGGTATGAGTCAAACCATTACCGTTTCTATATTTTACAAACTAACCCAGCGGCGCTAATAAAGTTATACGCTAGGTTTATCTAACGTGTCGAAATGACGTATACCAACGATGGCCATGGCGGAGCATATTTATTTCTAAAATATCTACAATTTACTACCTGTCCGCTATGTTCTTCTAGTACGGTCAAATAAATTTAACACTAACGATGGTTATGCCAAACCGCTAATATTTTCATACTATATCGGGTATTACACTACGCGTCTAGTACTAATTAACACTTGTCTAAAAAAATGACTACATGACGGAAGGAGAGCAAAAAATACCTGAGTTCGGCTTAAAAATCCTTGAGGGCTTCGCCGTTGTACTGCTCCTCCTTTGCCTTAGCTCTATCAGACGAACGCTGGAGGCGGAAGGGGGAAATGACGCGTTGGCGAGTGCGCGAAGGGGTTTTATAGGGGAGGGCTAAAAACCACCCTCCCCCAGGGCGGCGAATGCAAATTTGCATTTTGCCCCCTGCAGTTTTGCTGGCCTCACGGGGGGGACCCGTGAGGCATTCACCGCCCTGGGCCACGGCGGCAAGCCCACGTGGCCCCCCCCGGCTAACGGTGGCCCACGCCGTCACGGCCCACTGACGGCTAGGCCATTTGCCGCCCTGGGCCACGGCGATTTTTAAATACCGCCCTGGCCCACGGCGGCAAGAGGGTATTTCTGTAAAAAAAAATAAAAAATAGTTTTGTAAATTAAAAAAAATTAAATTATTAACATAAAAAACCCAGGAGCGCGTCAGCTCGAGTGCAGATGCTCCGGACGGCTGGCTAGTTGGGCCGCTGGTCTACCTCTATCTTAAAAAAATATTATTTTTCTCTCTTTCCATCCTCTATCTCATGTTCTATCCTCTCTCCTCTAACCGTGCATGCACAACTTATTAGCAAAGCTTTAAACTTTTTTCTCCTAAACTGCGCATCCAATCTATAATTTAGTTATATCATTGTATTCGTTGCAATTAAATCTTTACCAAAAAATCTTAGTTAATTATATTTTGATGAAAGAAAAATATATGTTTCAACCATTACAATTCGATGTTTCATACGCAAGAGCAAAAATATTTCAACGAGTATTTTACTGTATTTTACATTTTAACGAACCAAGGGAAACATCTGAAACATTTTTCACCGAATGTTGAAACATATGAAAATTTTTTGTTGAAACATTTTTTATCGAGTAGTGAAACATCTGAATCATTTTCACCGAATGTTGAAACATATGAAAATTTTTTGTTGAAATATTTTTTATCGAGTAGTGAAACATCTGAATCATTTTTATACATATGATGAAATACCGTTCAATAATTTATAATTATCGGACGTCTGGAGCGTAGTCTCGCCCATTATTGGCTAAAGGAACCACGATAGGGGAAAAAAATGATATGCACCATTTGATCGTTGTGATTCCATATTATAAGGTGTATGGACTGATCTATATAGCTATCTGCAAAATACATTTATATTTATTGAAATAGAAACACAAGAGTTTGTATGCCAAATCCAACTCTAGTTTTAAAAAATAGCTTTGGGCAAAATTTCTTGGGAAAATTAAGGAGCTCTAGCTGCACCCCCTACTTTGAATTTTTAATATCTTGTGCACTTAAAATTTTGAAAGAAACAGAGCTTGTTAAAATATGAGCACTTACAAAATTTAATAGAAAAATAGCAGTAGGGGCATTTGTGTGTTGTGAAAAACAAAAGCACAACAAAGTTTACTTTGCTTCAGAATAATAAGACATATTATTTATCCTTTTAAAATTTCACACATAATCATAGTTTACCCAATTTAACATGTTATACATCTTTAATATTTTTCCGCAATTTTAGAAAACACATAAATGCAAATTCCAAAGTGGGTGTTTATATAGCTACATCCAGTTGCGAAAAATATATACTCAAATTTATGATGACATCTCTAGCATGGATACAACCTTGCCTAGTCCAATTATTTCCCAAGTTAAAACATAAACGGTGTTGCAAGGACCAATTATTAGAGCACGAACATGCCGGCTTAATTATAGGGTGAATGTGTTCTTAGGCTTATATAAACATAATTAGCTGAATAATGTGGTATTTAATGCTTGTGATGATGTTATTGTGCTTAGAAATGAAGGGGATAATTGAGACAAAGTGAAAGGAAGATGCAAGTGGTTGACTAGTTGGACTAGAGATGGTGGGCTGACCATGAATTGGGAAACAAGAAGAATCTAACTAGCGGGCTTGACAAGACATCACCGCTTAGGTCATCATACAATTGAGGTCATTGCATATGTCATCGTCCGTGATGATTTCAACGCTTACATCAGCACTATCACACCCCATCCTGGCATCGTTGTACAGCCGACGCCAAGGAGGCGTGCCTCGGGAGAACGGCGAACCATCTCCTGCGGAGCCGCGAAACTGATATCAGTACCAAGAAATGATGCTGGTACCCACAGTAATAAAATAAATCATTGCAATACTAATAATAAATTTATAATGTTGTATTATAACCTCGGAAAATCCATGGGTAGCAACCTTCATCTAGAAACAGGAGTAGTGGAATTTTAGCATAGCTAGAACACCAATCCACAAGCAGTGGCATGGGTCTAGGGACAAAACCTAGTGTTCATCATTTTCAACCTGAACTTAGAAAGTGAGAAAAATAAAAACAATAGAACGATGAATACTTCCGTACTCTGCAAGCCACTCAAAAATATGAACCGCACAAGCTTCAAAGGAATACTTGGTCTATTTTGCAAATCTTTTATAAGGGGAGCAAGTGTCCTGATCGAGGGACAGGCAATTAGAAAAAGAATAGACACAACCAACAGAGCAATACAATCCGGCAGGCTCTGATCCACCAAATAGGAGTAGGGTATTAACTCTCGTTGAGGGTTTGAACCTGTATAAATCTTCTTGTCCAATGTCACCATCAAGCTCTAGGTCCAATGCATAGCCCTAGTTTCAGTATTGCCGATTATAAACATCGTCATTTTATTTTTAAACACTTTTCAAACTTCGAGCTGTGGGTTTTTATAAACCATTTGGAAGGAGACTTACCGTTTTGATCCATCCACGGGTCGCTTTGCAACAACTCAAGCGGAAAAACTAAATTTTAGTTTTTATTCATTTTCTCCTATTTTCCTCTATTAGTTTATTTTCACTTTCTCAAATACCTCTATCAGTTATGTCAACATAACACCATTCTGCTCATCACTTCCTATATCTTGGCTCCTCTAAGCCGTCCATATTCTATAGCACCCTGCTTCCCCTTCGGAAGCCTACTATATGATGCCATTCCGACGTCCCAGGTCACACGTGCTCGTTTTAAACCACTTAGGACATTCATCAGCTATACAGACTAACTCTGACAATGGTTCCCATCCCACAAACCAGTCTCACAAAGCATAGGCAAACAAATCTATGCTAAGAGAATTGCCTCACATTCACCCTTGACCGTGAGCACAGCTGTTCGAACAGTGCACGCTTTACCCACCCAACACGAGACATACTCTGAGTACTAGCCCGTACCAGAAGTTCATGACAAGACTTTTTTAAAGCTAATATCACACCCTGAAAATCACCTTTTAATAAAATAAGTTGTGGTAAAACAATTTACTAAAAATCCTATAAAGTTTGTGAAAGAGTTTGAATGATCTTCTCAAATCTTAAACATGTAAAAGGGAGCTAGATAAAATTTTATTAAATGCTTGGAGGGCTTTAGTATTTCGTGGACTTCTCTAGAAATAGTTTGAGCATACAGAGTGTTTTAATAAATAAAAGATCAATTCAGTAATTTATTTAAAGAAGAAAAACCCTTGACAATGGAAGTTAAGGTGGGAAATAAAATTTTCTAAATAAATTATGGCTCGGAGTATTTTTCTTAAATTCTTCATGTCATAATGCACTCACTAGAATTTTTGGAGAATTTTCAGAGCTCAAGAAGTAATTTTAAAAATACAAAGATCATTTCAGCAGTTATTTAAATTAAGAAAAGATATAAAAATTCTTCCTCAGTCTTGGGCCTTTTTTTTTTTGGCCCAGTCACTCTTCTCTCTAGGCTGGCTGCTCTCTTTTCTTTCTTTCCCTCCCATGGCTGGCCTCTTCTTTTCGGCCCACGATGGCCCAGCTGGGCCGCGTTCTCCTCCTCTCTCCCCTCAGGCTGACAAGGGTGGCCCACCTTGTCATCCCCTTCCTCCTGTTGGAGTCCGGCTTGAGCCTGACGATGCCACCACCTTCCCCGATTGATTCAGCCTCCCCTCTGCCTCTCGTTCCAAATTGAGTACGACAACGTTTCCCCCTCGGTTTCTTTTTCCTTTCCCCTCAAGAAACAGTGTGGATGCTAGGGATCTGGCTCCACCACGAGTTCTTGAAGCTACAGGACTCCGGGGAACCCTAGCCACCATTGCTGCTTTCTCTGGTTTCTTTGAGTGTAAGGTGTAGTTTTCTGTCGTTTCGGAGAATCACAAGTTCAAGGAAAGAGTTTTGGAAGACTAATCGAAGGAACAAGGCAAGTCACACATCAATCCCCTTGAACATGTTGATCCTAACTGCAAAAATTATTTTATTTCACATTATTACTTGCATTTTTTTTGGAACATCACATTATTATTAAGTTACTATTATATGCCTATATCCTTTGATTATGGCCATTATTGTTATTTGTTTCCTTAAACCTTATCACTTTAGGATATAATTTGACTAGCCATGATCTTATATATTGGTTTGGCTAGATTAACTAGTTTTGCTTAGCATACTTAGAAACACTAGTATCATTTTATGTGGCATGATATATACTTCACTTATAATTTTGTTGTGAATAATTAATGGTAGCTCACGACGATTGGTCGTGCTTGGTTAATAAATATTGCAACTAAATCTTGACAAATGGTGGGTTGTGAGCACATGGTTTTGCTGGTCGTACTCACGACAATTAAGGATCGGTTCACGAGCTACTGTTGTGAAGCATTTACCGTACTAACCATAAGCCAAAATGGGCAACGGCTTGACTGGTTGTATAGCACGATCCGATGTGGGGCACCAAACTGTGAAGTGGTGCTGATAAGTCCATGGGGGACACCGAGTGAGTCTATACCTTCGGGGAAGATGGGAAACTTAGGTAAGGTGTAACTATATTGGGATATATTATGCGATGGGTCTTGTCATAATTCTTTGTATAGTAACATGCCAGGCATGGCAGGGTGACATATGTCGAGGTTTTGTGTCTTGTGGGTAAATTTGTACACATCTGATCAGAGTAAAACTATTCGAATAACCGTACCCGCAATTATGTGTGAGCCTAACAATGTGTAACGCCCTAGCGTTAGGCATAACTCTATTTCGAATAAAAACCCTAAATACAAAAATATGGATCTTAGTTTGTTGTCTCATGCGTGCCAAAATCCCTATCTCAATCCATTCATCTCTAGATCAAGTCCCAAGTCCTTGTGATCAATCCCCTCTCAAATCAATTCAAATTCAAATCTTCCCTTTCAAATAATTCCTCCAAAAATTCCAAAATCCATTCCCTCCAGTTGGGCCGCAAACCTCCTTCCCCTCCCTGCCGGCCTAGCCCGCAAACCCTCACCTTCCTCTCTCAGCTTCCCCCTTGGGTTGCCGCTCGGCCTGCTTGCCGCCTGACCCACTCGGCCTTCCTCTCCCCCACGCTAGCACGCGCCTTTCACGTGCTGTGGTTGCGAGTGAGGGAGAGAACCTCTCTCTCGCTCCTGCTCGCTGTGGCCACCATTGTCGATTCAAACCGTGCCTAGAGTTGCTCGTTCCCGCCACTCGAGCGCATCATGCCCGACCGAGAGGACTCCGCTGTCACCTATCCCTGCACTGGCGACTGTCTTGCCTCTACTCGCCACCAAACCAATCTCGCCGCTTTATGTCATCACCCCCTCACGTCACTCGGCCCCACCGCTAGCCACCAAGTGGTAGACACCTTGCCTGCAAGCTCACTTGCCTTGCCGCCCCAAAGTTCCTTGCTTTTCCTCCCCGTCCATGCTTTTGTGTCGCCTTTACCTAAAGCACTGCCGAGCCCCTTCGCCTCTTGTCTCCTAGCGCAACAGGACGGAGACCGACTGTAACGCCTAGAAATTCACAGCCAGAATTCTGAATATTTGTGTATTAAATCCCTGTCCAGGAAAGCCAGGGTACACAATACTAAGTTGCCATATAGAGTACATCTTACAAACAGAATAAAATTGTCTTATATAAATGCAACGATAAAACATAAAGAAAGCCTATATACAGCTAGCCAAGCGGAGGCTTCCAGTCCATAGACATCTTGACGGCGGATCCAGCCTAGTCCTCTTGATGATCCTCGTCGAACAGGTACTCCACCACTGAGAGGGGAAAAAGGCGCAAGACTGAGTACCACCCACAGCACTCAACAAGTCACACCCGTAATTATGCACAATGCATGGGAGACAAAGATAGGCTTGGGGTTCATTTGCATAAAAGCAGTTGCAAACAATAGTAGTTTGCAAACATTAAAAAGGTTGATTAATTAAACAGTGATCAACGTTACACCATGTTGATCAGGCCCAACCATCCATCCTACCTCTACAGCAAATTTTAAGTCAATTTATTATGGTGAGACTAATTACGGTGAGTCTTGACCAAAATACCCATAACCAAGGGCGCGGCTATTCGAATAGATTTTACTCTGGTCAGAGGTGTACAACTACACCCACAAGACATAGCCCCACACACGTTCCCGTGTGCCGGTGTGTCACCACGACACCCTACGAGAGGCTGTGACAGGACCATTCACGTGACCTTTCCCTAACAATCCACACCACGCTGAGGTTGCACCTGCCAACAGGGCACACCATATCAGCCAGGCTACCCCCCTTTGCGCCACAATGGATCCCGAAGCAGATCAACCCGACCCCAAGCCGACCCAACTCCATCATGCCCATTCTCACCAACGGTGCCTAGGAGAGGGAGAAGATATGCTACAAGCCCAGCCGTTACCCACGCTGGCTTGTGGTATGTACGATTAATTGCCCAAGAGGTTCCCGTGAACCGGCCCTTAAGTGCCATGGGTACGACCGGCAAAATCATGCACCCACAGCCCACCATTTAAGTCAAATTTTGGTAGTTTAACATCAACATATCCAAAGTTCCATTTCCCGACATAGAGTTGAACAATAAATGTAAATAATAGCATTTAATTCCCCATGTGAGCTAATAGTCTCTAAGCATGGCTAAGCATCCTAAAAATATTCTCTAGTCACATTGTTACCCAAGCTACAAAGGTATAAAGGAGGAATCAAGTCATAGCCATTAAATTTACATCTAAATAGGTCAACCTTCCCACATGAAATAATGAAAACATGCACGTTTATTGATTTAAAACAAATATTTTACAATAGATAGGAATGACATGATCGAGGAAATGATGTAACTTGCCTTGCTCTGGCTTTGTGAACTCTGCAACAACTTCGTAATACACAGGAGAGTCGACAGCGTCGGATTCTATATTAAACAAAGCACAAACAATTAAAAACTGTACATGTGGGCACTGAAACAGGGGTTAAAAGTGTTTTTAATAGATTCTTGGCATTTTTCTGGATTTAATGAAATTTGAATGGAATTAATCGGAGCCCGTATGAATTAGTTATGAATTGTTGAAGTTTTACTGTGATTTTGCTATACAAATTAATCGTTTAATGATTTATTGCGCAATTAAAAAGGATTATTGCACCAGCGGACCATGGGGGACCGGCGCCGACATGCGGGCCCCACTGGTCAGCGGCGTGGAGAGGACGGTGTATGTGGACCCGGTCCACGCACGCGGGTGCGGCGCGGGCGCAAGCGAACGGTCTTGATCTGTCGAGGCAGATCGGACGGCCCGGGATGAACGGGGCTCACCCCTGTCGGTGTGGCCGCACCGCAGCGGGGCGAGCGGCCCGATGATCGCCGCCAGCGACCATCCGTCACGGCGGAAGGCAGCGACGAGCGGTAGAGGAGACGAGGAAGATGGTGGGGTGCTCACCGAGGTGCGGCGACGGACGGAGAGCGGCAAACGCTAGCGAGCAAAGAGGTTGGCGGCGGCGAGGTTCGGGATGTCGACGGCGACGGCATTCCAGCGGCGTAACGCGGCAACGGAGGCACGGACAAGGTCGAGGGGGTCCTGGCGAAGATATAGGAAGAGATTAGAGCCAAAATGGCCGAGCGGATTGACAGGGAGGCGAGGCTGAAGGCTGGCGGAAGGCTTACCGAAGGGGAACGACGATTGGGGGAAAAGAAGCAGAGGAGCACGGTGGGGGTTTAAAAGGGCACGGGAGCGGGAGATCGTGGTCGAGGTAGCTGAATTTTGCGAAAATGGGATGCGATGCCGTGGGAAGGTGGGCGAGATTCTCTCGCGGCGTGGATGAGCGGGGCGGAGAATGTGGGGGAAACGGGCGGGGACTTGGTCCGCGTTGTTTGAACGAAGGGCGAGCGCGCGAGGAGGCGGGCGGAGGTAGAGATCGGACGGCGGGGAGGATTTCCCCCCCCGCAGATTGGCCAGACATAGACGACGGGCCTGATGTGTGGGCCTGGCCCACACATCAGCAGGAGAGAGGGAGTGGGGAGAGGGGCGGTCGTGCTGGGAGGGGCCCAGCCGTTAGCGGCACGGGGGGAAAGAGGAGGCGCGGGCGTGCGGCTAACAGGTGGGGCCTAGTGGGGAGTCATGCGCGCGCGTGGGCCACGGCAGGCCAAGGAGTAGTGCTGGGTTGGCGGCCCGTCGGCAGGAAAAAAAGAAAAGAGAAAGAAAAGAAAAGGAAAATGGATTTCCAGGAGGGATTTAATTCCGATAATGTATTTTGATTTATTAAAATTACTTCCAGTGCTCGAAAATTCAATAAAATCTGTTAGTGTATTTTGGCAAGAGGAATATAGGAAAAATATTGCCAGCCATAATAAATTATTATTTTGCATTTCTCTTATTTAATTAATTCACTTGGCCCTTTTAAATATTTTCTTGAGGCTATTTATTTGATATATATTGTGTGGCTCTATATAAGGGGAAACATAGGGTGTGACACCAGCTGATGCCTCCCTTGCCAGCTCGCCGTCCTTGCGTGACCGAGCTAGCTCGCCCCTTCCCGCCACGCGAAATCCCCTCGCAGCCCCTGCCGCGACCGACCTAGCCCATCTATAAATCCCCGCCCCGCTCCATTGTTCCCCTTCCAAACTCCTCTAACGCTGTACCGCCTTGGTGCTCCCTGCGCTACGTCGAGCTTGCCACTGTGCTTGGAGACCAGCGCTGTCATCGCCGTCGGCCGTCTCCTCCCCGCCGCATAGTTCGAGTCGAGGCAGAACGATCACGTTTGTGCTGCTGGCCCCTCTTCACGGCGTTCCTTCACCGCGGTAGCTCTCCACCTCCTCATTTCCTCTCTGTCCTTCCTCTAGGTCCCTGTTAGCTCACCGTCGCCCCCTGGGGGCCTAGACTTGCGCCTAGCCACCGTGCCATGGTTGTCACCTTGCTGCCGCTCTGTCCATCGCTGCCTGCCCTCTAGGACCGACCGCAATCGCTATCGGCCTCGGGGATCGTCTCTGAGACCCCCTCGGAGCCTACCTTCCTGTGGAATCATGATCTTGACCACCATCGGCTAGACGCCCAAATCTGCACCACCTTTGTATGCCATCGTAATACTCCATCTCCGACCGATTTTCGGCAAATCCGAACCAGTAGGTCGACTCCCTGTGATGTCCTATCTCTCCGCCAGTACCCTCGCCATCAACTATTCTCCAGCGAATCTCTCCGGTGAGCCCCATCGTCGCTAGCCATCCGATCGCATCACTGTTCTACGTCCTCCTCTCGATGCTGCTGTGGCTGCCATGTCGGATCCATGTGGAGGCCAGCGCACCACCGCGTTGTCACCTCTTCACCACTTGTGCGCCTTGGGTTTACCCTGCCGTCGCTTGGTACGCACGGTCCGCGGTGAGCCATGAGGCCGCGTGTGGGCCCGCCATCACCAGAGCACCGTGGGCCGAAGTATACGCCCCATCTACCACTGCCTCAGCGCCGTCTCTCCTTGAGCCCTTCCCTTGTAGACCTGGAGGCTGACAGTGGGTCCCGCATGTCAGATCAGCCCCGCCTGTCAGTCCGCCTTGCTCCTAGGCCGGCCCATCTCGCCATGGACCGCATGTGCCTGCCCTGTTCTCCCTTGGCTGACTAATGGGCCGCACCCGCTAGTGGCCCGAGGGGAGAAAAATCAATAGAACCATTTCTTTTCTCTTTTGCAATAGTCCCAAAAATCCATAAACCTTCAAAAATTCATATCTCCTCAACCGTTCGTTCGATTGACTCCGTTCCACTTCCAAAATTCTTCTAAAAGTGAGATCTATCCGATGGCATGCTTAGAGGTCACTAATAGGACTTTTATTTTGGTTTTTTGTTAAGTTGTCTTGTTTCACATGTAGCTTTGGAGTCGGAGGAGCCTCAGGACACGGATCTCGAAGGTAAAGCTTCAGGCCTTGAGCAAGGCAAATCACCTTTGAACATGTTGCGCCCATACTTTCAGAACTAAGTATTTTAGTTGCCAAAATTGCATTAATTAGGTTACACTGAATAACTTCTCGGCCGCGGTTGCGAGACAACTGATGGGCCACCAACCCAATTGCTGCATTTACTTCGTGAATAATTGTGATCCCCTGAACATCCTTGTCACCTCTCTTGACTGATCCCGGTACCTTTGCCGATGGGCATGGTATCGGTGATCACCTATCAAATTTAAAAATGACTACGATGGGTAACACTTGGATTTGCAAAACCTTGGAAAAACCCGACACCTGGGTCGATGCCTTGAAAATAAAATGAATTTAGAAAACCCGTGATGCGGGGATCATGCCAGCTGGACGAGTCCCCAGCATTGCAACTAAGGACCGATTCCTTTGGAATTTCATCCGAACATACAACAGTACAACCATTTGGGTAACATGGGACAGCCCCTAGCTGAGTAACTAGCCGCCTAGGGACGCCTTGCATGCCATTGGACTGTGGATCGTGCGGGAGGGTGACGGGGATGCCTCCTGGGTTCCTGGCATAGTATGGTCGCGGACCTACCCTGTCGTTGGTCGTGGACCCCTCTAGTTGGCATGAGGTAACATGGTGTCGACTTCAGAAATGCCTTAACGCGAAAACCCCTAGTCACCAGTCGTGTCTGTTCATCGCGAGATAGGATAAGTCACGTAGTGTGGGTAAAGAGTACCCTCTCTGTAAAGGTCTAAACTATTTGAACAGCCGTGCCCATGGTCATGGGAGGATGTGAGGTGATTCCTTCACGTAGTTTTGTTTGAATACTGCTTGTGAAAGGATGTTGTGGATTGGGATTCCATTTTCGGAACTTTGGTGAAGGTTGTCGTGGACGGTAGAGCCGAGGGCCCAGTTTGTTGATGGATCGGTTGGTGGAGCTGGATCTCATTAAGCCAACTCTAGAGAGTTGGGTTGATTCAAAGATTGATACATTCACTGCGACCGAGCGAGACTGCACCTCGCTCCGGTTGTTGAGAAGCACCCACTTAGTGAATTCAAACAAATTTCAAAACAAAATTGAATGACAAAATGGTCAGCCACTCTTTGAAGCTTGCATTAACCACGTAAGTTTCCATGACTTGTTGAGTACGCTAGTACTCATCCTTGCTCTATATATCTATCCCCCCAGTGCTAGAAGACAGGATGGATCCAACCAACGAGGAGTTCTTCTAGGAGCAGGCTGGCTTCGAGGAGTTTTAAGGTTTCGGCTTAGTTCTTGAGTCACTCTTGTGGCTTTGGGCTAGTTTCCATTTTTGCTCTTTTGCTAATGTATCGTTGCAAACTCGGGGTATGTCCGCAGTTCCAACCTGCTTGTAAGACTATGTCTATTAATAAAGATAGTTGTGCCATGATGGTTTCATCACCTGTTGTACCAGCATATTCCTAGGACTGGTATGATTATGCAGGACAATTCTACGACCTAGACTCGTCCTTCCCGGAAGGTCAGTTTGGGGCGTGACACAATGTTTTTCGTGATTAGTCTCACACTGCTCATAAATGGTAATAATTTAGAATAATGTGGTAAACCTGGATTCTTCGGGTACGGAGAGGTGGTTTGGTTAATATCCGGGTATGGAGAGGATGAACTTGTTCAGTTGGGAAAGGTTGTTCAGTGGTGAATTAATACCGCTTAATTACATAATTGTTTTATGATTTCTCAAATGCTTATTTAAAGGCTTTTTATGCAAAAAGCCCTATTATGCCTCCTTTGAGCCATTGTTGCATTATATTGCATTTCAAGTATGACTTGTTGAGTATGGTGGGTGGTACTCAATCTTGCCTAATTACTATCATTAGAGAAAGCTTTCCATTGGAGAAGGTGGACATAGAGACCTAGCTTATACCCTAGTTGAGCTGCCTATGGGCGTGGTGCTGAAGCTACGTTAGATCGTCTTTTCGCTGCAGATTTTTCCTTATGAGGACTAAGTGCCTCTTACATAAATATTTAATTTTATTTCATTTTGGTTATGTTTATCAAATTGTCAGTTTATGTACCCTGGCTGATTCCTGGATAGGGATTTAATGCACACATTTTCTTTGGAAATTGTGGTGAATTTCCGGGCGTGACAACCCATGAATACCCCTGCCACATAGTGAGTCGGGTCCATGACAAGTATCAGGCAATACCAGCCATTGTCTACTCAAGATACACCGGGGACGCTCCTACACCTATCGATACTGTGTGCCACAATAGAAGTTGTAGTTTGTAAAACATGATCTGTAACTTTGTCTCCTTATCCCCGGCTGTTGGTGAAATAGGAACCAGGCTCCCTATCGCCAGCGACTCGAGGTAGCCTGAAGCCACATCACCATGTTGGCATGGGCCACCCTCAGTCAACGTAGTCGTGCTGGGTATTCTCCCGGTACAAACCTGGGCTCGCGCCCCTGTGGGGTAAGCTCGGGGCGCCCCTGTGGGGTAAGCTCGAGCAAGCCCAGCTCGGGCCACCACCTCTCCTTGCCCCCGAGCTGAGCTCCTCTCAAGTGGCTTGAGGAGCGAGGGGGGCAAGGGCATTAATGACGACATGATAGAGCTTGTCTCCTCACTTCGGTCTCCCCTCGCCTCACCCATTAAGGGCGACAGGACATATATCTACCCGGCGTGAGGCGAGAGGGACAAGATGGCTCTGCATCTCACGCCGTAGGCCATCATTGCCCTTTTTTTTGACAAGGGGCGTGGGATGGTAGCAACATGGTGGACTGCCACGCCGCCTACTCCATATCACCACTCCCCTATATGTTTGACGAGGGCAGGTCCCACGATCAACAGGACAAGCCCAATCTTTCCTTGCAAGCCTCGGACGGCCACGGCAGTTGCGTGGCCAACCGTCATTGTTCCCCTCCTCACCAGCCATGAGGAGGGCCCTAGAAGGACGAGCGGCCAGGCCTACCGGCCTGCACAAGACAAGATTTACCATACCTAATTCTCTAACTCTCACTGTGTGATCACTATGGTATTCCCCAAAGATTATAAGGGGAGAGCCAAGGTTACGGGAGAAGGGCCAAAACAACACAACTCCAACCCTAGTCTTCAGCTCGACTGAAGAAGAGCTCTCAGAGCTAAGTCATATAATCTTTGCTTGGAAGCATTCCCCGAGGGAAGCAAGAACACATCAAGAGTAGGGTATTATACCTGCGGGTGGCCCAAACCTGTATAATTCCTCTTGTGTCATTTACTTCACCAGCTACCTACGACGAATCGAGCACATTCAATCCCCTGGGTCGAACTCACAAAGGGGATCCCTCCGGATTTCTGCTATAGGTGTTTCCACACAAACATCTGGCATGCCAGGTAGGGGGATCGCTGTGTTTTGATTTGTTTTCCGATTGTTTTTCTCGCCTCAGATTATGGTGACTGTTGGACATCACTGGTGAGATTCCGGCTCTGAGGATGGAGAGGATGAGTTGATGGCTGCAAAGCAGCACCCGGCTCAGCCTACGTAACCTCCGTAGGCTCGGGAGGACCAGCCCCGGCCGGCGTTACACCATCGCCCTTATGCGGGGCGGGCAAATTTGGCTCCTTTGCATGCTGAGGGAGTCGGTGAGGGCCTTGCCGGTTCTCTCGCTACCTCTAGCATGCGACTGGAACGCGCATGATGCATGCCGGCCCGTCGACGGCTGGTCTTCGGCAGTACCAGTCCGGGTACTATCACACCCTGAAATTTTTCCATAAGTAGAGCCATGCAAAATATATTAAAGAAAAAGCATCCAAGAAATTATTTTAAAAGGCCAAGGGAATTAATTAAATAATTAAAATGCGAAATAATAAATTAACATGGCTGTGAATATTTTTCCTATATTCTCCTTGCCAAAATACACTAACAGAATTTTTACTGAAATTTTTAGAGCACTGGAAGTATTTTTAATAAAGCCAAACAAATTATCGGAATTAAAGTTCTATTGAAATTTCGTTTTCTTTTCTTTTTCTTTCCCTTTCTCTTTTTCTTTCTTTTTCTTCCCGCCGGGCCGCCGGCCCAATCCTGTTCCTCGGCCTGCCATAGCCTATGCCACGCGCACGCCTCCCCCGAGGACCCCACCTGTTAGCTCACTTATCCCCCGCACCCCCTCGCCCTCTCTCTGCCAACTGGGTCCCGCCTGTCAGCGAACTGTTCTGCCTCTCCACTCTTTCTCCCGTTGACGTGTGGGACCAAGGCCACACGTCAGACCCGTCTTCAACTTCCGGCAGAATCGGCCGGAGGGGATCCGCTCGCCCCCGCCGTGCGATTCCGCCTCGGCCCACGATCTCCCGCCCTCGCACGTGGTTCAAACGACGCGGACGCGGTCGCCTATCCGTTCCCCCACTCCTCCGCTTTCTTCGCGCACACCCACGGACAAATTTCACCTATCCCGCCATCGCCGCCGCCCTACTTTCTCATGAAATTCGGCCAACTCAGCCATGAAGTCCCGCAGCCGAGTACATATAAACTTTTCCCAAGTCAGCCTCACTTTCCTCTGAGTTGCCCCCTTCTGCCGAGTACCCTAACCCCTTCTGCACCGAGTTCCTGAACCACCACCGCGCTCCGTCGACTCTAGTCGCACGTCGCTGTCGCTACAGCCGTCGTCGACTACCACACTCGCGCTCGCTAGCTTCGCCGTGCCCCGCTGCGTCCTATTCCATCGTCGACCGCCTCGGATTCCCACCGGAACTCCCTCCTCTCTGTCATTCCTTTCGCTAAGCCTCTCCGCCGGCCATCGGCCGCGGATTTCCGTTGACCCACTCGGTCTTTTTCTCTCCTAACACGTTCTACACCTTCGCTAGGTTCTCCTAAACCCCGCCCGCACCTCCGTCATCGCCTTGAGCCACTGGAACACCACTGTCGTCATTTTCCTGAACCTCGTTGCCACCAATCTTCTCCGATCGTTGTCGTTTGCCGCTCTCCGTCCATCGCCGCACCTCGGTGAGTACTCGGTCGCATTCCTCACCTCCTCCATAGCTCGTCGCTGCCCTCCGTCACGCTGGATGGTCGCCGCACCGCGCTCGTCAGCGGAGCTCGGTCCCGACTTGATCTGAGCCGTCCGATCTGCCTCGGCAGATCGGGACCACTCGTGCACCTATGTCCGTGGTCGCACGCGCGTGGACTGCGTCCACCGTGTGTCGTCCTCCCGCGCCACTGACCCGTGGTCCACGCTTGTTGGCGCCGGTTCCCCGTGGTCTGCTGGCACAATAATCCTTTTTAATTGTGCAATAAATCAATTAATAATTAATTTGTATAGTGAAATCACAATAAAACTTCTAAAATTCATAACTAATTCATACGAGCTCCGATTAATTCCATTCGAATTTTATTAAATCCTGAAAAATGCCAATAATCCATTAAAAATACTTTCAATCCCTGTTTTAGTGTCCACATGTGCTGTTTTTAATTGTTTGTGCGTTGTTTGCTATAGAAACCGACACCGCCGACCCTCTAGTTTACTACGAAGTCGTTGCTGAATTCGCCGAGTCGAAGCAAGGCAAGTCGCACCATTTCCTCGATCATTTTGTACCCATTTATTGCAAATTATTTGTTTTAAATTAATAAACATGTATTATTTCATGTGGGAAGGGTGACCTATATAAATACAATTTTAATTGCTCTGACTTTATTCCACCTGTACACCTTTGTAGCTGGGTAATAATATGACTAGAGGCTATTGTTAGGATGCTTAGCCCTGCTTAAAAACTTTTAGCTCACATGGGGATTTAAATACTTTAATTTACATTTATGGTTCAACTCGATGTTAGGAAATAGAACTTTGGATATGTTGATGTTAAATTACTAAATTTTGCCTAAATGGTAGGCTGTGGGTGCATGGTTTTATTGGTCGCACCTATGGCAGTTAAGGACCGATTCACGGGACCCCCTTGGGCAAATACTCGTACATTCCGCAAGCCAGCGTGGGCAACGGCTGGGCTTGTAGAGTCTCTTCTCCCTCTCCTAGGCACCGTTGGTGAGAATGGGCGTGATGGAGTTGGGTCGGCTCGCGGTCGGGTTGATCGGCTTCCGGATCCATTGTGGTGCAAGGGGGGTAGCCTGACTGATATGGGGTGTCCTGTTGACAGGTGCAACCTCAGCGTGGTGTGGATGGTTAGGGAGAGGTTACGTGAACAGTCCTGTCATAGCCTCTCGCAGGGTGTCATGGTGACACGCCAGCACACAGGAACGTGTGTGGGGCTGTGTCTTGTGGGTATAGTTGTAGACCTCTGATAAATCTATTTGAATAGCCACGTCCGCGATTATGGGCATCTTGCTCAAGACTCACCGTGATTAGTCTCACTATAATAAATTGACATGAAAATTTGCTGTAGTGTTAGGATGGATGGTTGGGCCCGATTAACGTGGTGTAACGTTAATCAGTAGAGGATTAATATTGTTCAATTAATCAACCTTTTTACCGTTTGTGAACTACTACTGTTTGCAATTGCTTTTACGCAAATAAAACCTTAGCCTATCTTTGTCCCCCCGTGCATTGTGCATATTTGCGGGTGTGACTTGTTGAGTACTGTGGGTGGTACTCAGTCTTACTCCCTTCCCCCTCTCAGTGGTGGAGTACATGTCTGACGAGGACCATCAGGAGGACTAGGCTGGCTCCGCCCTCAAGATGCCTATGGAATGGAAGCCTCCGCTTGGCTAGTTGTATATAGACTTTATTTATTTTTACCGCTGCATTTATGTAAGACAAATTTTATTCTGTTTGTAAGACGCAGTCTGTATGGCAACTTGGTATTGTGTACCCTGGCTTTCCTGGACTGGGATTTAATACACAGGAATGTTCAGAATTTTGGTTACGAATTTCTGGGCTTTACAAGTTGGTATCAGAGCTAGATTGACCGTAGGACCAGCCAAATGGAAACCCTAATAGCCCTCTGAAGTTCTCATTTGCATATGCTTTTTTCATTTGGAGTTATTTCGGAAAAAAAATTTGGAAATTTGTTCTCGGATTGGGATAAAATCTTGACCTTTATTTGACCAAAATTTTTGAGTCAGGTCAAAACTAGGCTAGAAATTTTGTTCGAGGGTTATGGCATAGGTGTCCAAATTTTGGGAAAAACATTGGTTATCGGGGTTATGCATGATTTTAAGCATACATAAAATATTTTTACTTGTTTTGCCATTATTATTTAAAATTAATTCGTTACTGTATGGTTCTGTTATACTATTTCGTCGGATTCTCGATATAGTTTATATGCAAAATTATTTCATGCATAAAATTATTGTTTATTTCCAAATTATTTATTGTTCACTCTATTTGGATCTGAGCATACATTGATTCCCCCTCCTTGCCTTTTATAGATGGATAGTATCCCCAACCAACGTGGTGCAGACATGGGTGGATTCGTCAAAGAGCTTCGTATGATGAGCTTCACTTTGGGGTACAGCCATGCCCCGGAGTATACTGCCATGGAGCCCATGGAGGGCGAGCTCCCTCACCGTGTTTGCTTAGAGCTACCAGGCGAACTATACCTCCTACCAGCCATGGAGGTTGAGATCGGCGGGCGTACCTATGACCACGCCTGCCAGGAGGCAACTTTCCGTCTGATTGGAGAGCTACGTCGGAGGCACCACTCCACCCTCCGCACTACCGCCTACCGCTACCTCCCCTGTCGGGCCCACTACCAGGTCACAGCACCTTCCAGCAGGCTGACGACGAGAACAACACCACCATCGTCCACATGAGGCGGGCGATGTGGGCCATGGACTACATGCACGCCAATTGGGTGCGTGCGGCTCACGACAGGGAGGATGCCAACAGGATGACCATCATTGGTCTCCAGAACAAGATCGACCGCCTAAAGAAGGAGGTCGCGGAGTTGAAGGGACAGCTGCCACCCTGTGGGGCCAGGATCCGTCTGACCCTGAGGAAGAGGACTCTTCGTCCGGTGCGTATACAGTTGGCCCCCAGGAACGGACCACACGTACTGCCAGCTCCTGCACCACCATCGGCCCCAGCACCAGCTCCAGCTCTAGCACCCGCGTCATCACCAACCGACGGCATGATCAGCGTGTCGTCAAGCGACGGTAGCTCCAGGGAGGTACCAGTATCCATGGGGGCTTCACCTCCACCAACGGCAGCAGCTCCCTTAGCGGATCCCGCACTCATAGTAAGGCCAGTTCATTGGCTCACGGTAGTGAGGACTACGTGAGCGGATCCAGGACCCGCACCGATGACGAGGTGGGTGATGAGCAGGAGCCGGAGTATAACTCGGACAACCGCAGGAGCCGTTCAGAGCACTAGGCGCCCTGTCCTTAGCTTTATCTTTCTTTTAGTTTGATTTCATGATTAGTTGTAATGTCTGGATGTTTGCTTGGGGGTAGTTGGTGGTTCATACTATTTGTTGTGGTATGGCCGCCTCAGTTAGGAGTTGAATTGCTTTTGTTATGTTTTCAAACTATGCACTTCAGTTAATTTAATTCAGTCACTTAATTATCACTCCTGTTTCTGAGCCACCTGTTTTCCTCCTTTCCTTCCATTTCCATCTCCCTCTTCAGATGGTGAACACTAGGAATGGTAATCGTGCTACCAGCAATGCCAGTGCGACGAATCAATAGGATGGAGTGCCACAGTACAACGGGGCTCTCCAACACATGCCACCTCCTCTACCTGAGAACCCGACACTCGCCTAGGTTCTGGCCAACCAGAACCAGATGATGGAGATCATGATGCAGCAGATGCAGCAGAACAACTTGCAATAGCAGCACCAACAACCTCACATCCCGGCCTTCGCCCCTCAGTCTAAGCTGCCTGAGTTCTTGAGGATCAGGCCGCCTACCTTCTCTACCACCACCAACCCCATGGACGCCAACGACTAGCTGTTGGCGATCAAGAAGAAGCTCAACCTCCTCTAATGCACCAACCAGGAAAAGGTTGCCTTCGCCACGAACCAGCTCCAGGGTCCCACCTCAGCTTGGTGGGACAACTTCCTCGTGATCCGCACCGCCACAACAGAGGTCACTTGGGCTGAATTCTGTAACAACTTCTGAAAGTTTTAGATTCTGGCTGGCATTGTGGCACAGAAGAAGAGAGAGTTCAGGGACTTGGTGCAGGGAAGCAAGATAGTCACGGAGTACCTCCATGACTTCAACCGCTTGGAGCGCTACGTGCCAGAGGATGTCCGCACTGATGCGGAGAGGCAGGAGAAGTTTCGAGAGGGACTCGACGATGAGCTGACCAACCAGCTTCTCTCCAGTGACTACCCTGACTTCAAGAAGTTGGTGGACAAGGCGATCCGCCAGGAAAATCAGCGCAACAAGATGGACCGCAAGCGGAAGGCGGCCCAATTCCGAGCCCACTAGGGGCAGCACCAGAGGCCAAGGGTGATGCTAGGGCATCAAGGTGGACCTTCCACCATGATCGTTCACCAACAGCGCCCGTTTCAACTAGGGCACTTTGGAGGCAGCAGTAACAACAGTGGGCAGCACAACCGTCACCCCGCTCCGCGCCGACCAATGGCACCAGCATCGCAAGGCTAGCCACGGAAGGATAGCGGGGGCAAGACCCTCATTTGCTTCAACTACAACAAGCTGGGTCATTTTGCCGATAACTGCTTGAAACTGAAGCGAATGGGACCTAAAAGTGCATCTAGCCCCTAAGTGGGTTTTGGTGGATTAATGACAAAGCATTTAAGGGACTAATGAGTTTATCGAGAATTGTGTAGAGAATTAGTCCCAGGTTGCTTAGTGCGGTGCATGGAGACCCCCACAAAAACATGACGCAAAACAGCGAAGCGACTCGGAGTTTATTTTGAATTCTTTTGAATTTTCTTTTGAGTCGAAAAAAAACTATACTATCAAGAGGGGTTGCAAGCAGAGTTCTAAGACCACTCAAGTGCTAAAGATCCAAATAGCTGAGAGTCCATCACTTTGGCACAACACATACACTTGGGATGGGCTCGTTTCAGTGTCAGGGTTGGAGGTTCCGACCCCTAGGGTCAGAGGCTCCGACCATCCAACTCGGCCAGAGACTAAGTGTTGGCCGGAGGTTCCTACCCTTGGGGTCGGAACCTCCTGGCCAAAATCTGTGAGTAACGGCTAAGTGACATAAGCAACTGCCTATAAAGCCCAAACTTGGATTCTAGCCATTTGGGGACCACTCCACTTCATTCCAACTGTTCCCTAGCCTCTCCTAAGGTCCTTTGAGCTCTCCCAACTAGTTCTAGTGTATCCTTGGTGATTCTTTTGAAGATCTAGTGGGAAATTGAGTGAATTTTGTTGAGAGAAGGCTAGGAGGATCTTGTGCACTTGAGGAGGATGCGGATTGGCTGCTTGGAGCTTATTTCTCTTGGAGGGAAATCTCCTAGACGGTTAGGCATCGCCCGCGAGCTTCCTCTTGTTGTGGATTGTCTCGGGAAAGTTTGTGAAGGTTAATCTCCCCTCCGCAAGGAAAAGAGATAAATTCTAGTGGATACCAAGTTGATCTTCGTGGTCGCTTGGTGAGGAAAGGGGTCAATTGAGACCCGGCTCTTTGGAGCTCCTCAACGGAGATGTAGGATCTTTGTGATCCGAACTTCGGGAAAAATCTTTGTGTCTCCGTTGTCTTTTCTCATTATTGCCTTATTTTGTATCTTGCCTTGCCAGAATTTATCTCCTACCCTATTACCTGTATCAAACTTGATCTCTGTCAAAATTATCCATTATTGAAGTGTCTTGGTAGAGTCAGAACTCCAGGGTTGGAACCTCCGGCGTTCTTCGCCAGAACCTCTGACTAGCACTCTCGGCCAGCCCGAGAGAGCCGGTTGGAACCTCCTACCCTTTTGGTTAGAGGTTCCTACCAGAATTTTACCACTGCATTTGGAGAATTTTCAGGAACGCCTATTCACCCCCTCTCTAGGCGACATCAAAAAGCTTTCAATTGGTATCAGAGCCTAAACTCCTAAGAGGCTTAACCGCTTGGAGTTGATCCAAGGATGTCGACCGAGAAGGTGGTTGATTCTACCGGAGTTAATGAAGATGGAGATGGCACGACTAGCAAGTCGGGTGGAAGAAAGGGAGCTGCTTTTGACCTTGATTACAACAAATTTATCCTTCCTCCTCAGCAATTCATCTCCGTGCCTTTCGGACACGCTCCCCATTTTGACGGGACTTTCTATAGCGTGTGGAAGCATAAGATGAAATTGCATCTAATCTCATTGCATCCAAGTGTTTGGAAGATTGTGTGCACAGGTGTGACGGACGCTCCGAAGGAAGGAGAGCAACCTACACCGGCTCAAGAGGCTCTTATCCACCGCAATGCTCAAGCTACAAGTGTCATCCTCAACTCCTTGAGTCCCGAGGAATTCAACAAGGTGGACCAACTCGAGGAGGCCAAGGAGATTTGGGATACACTTCAATTGGTGCATGAAGGATCCCCTGGCATACGAGAGTCCAAGATCGAGTTGCGTGAGGGGCAACTTGGACGGTTCGTGATGGAAGACAACGAGACACCACAAGAGATGTACGATCGCATGATGGTCATTGTCAACAAGATCCATGATCTTGGTGGTGAAGACATGACCGATCATGTGGTGGTCAAGAGGCTTCTCCGCGCGATCGCCCCAAGGAACCCCACCTTGGTGACCCTCATCCGGGAGATGAAGAACTTCAAGAGACTCACCCCAAGCGATGTTCTCTCGAGGATCATATCACATGAGCTACTCGAAGAGGAAGCCAAGGAGGTCAAGCAACTTGCCAAGAGTGCCGCAATCGTCAAGAACAAGGAAGTTGCTTTGAAGGCAAAGAAGGAGAAAGACTCAAGCGACTCCGAGAGTGAAGATGAAGACTTCGCTCTTGTGGTGAGGAAGTTCAAGTATTTCCTTCGTCGAGGCGGCTTCGGCAAGGACAAGGAGGATGACAAAGGAAGGAGGCAATCCAAGCGGGCATGCTATGAATGCAAGGAGTACGACCATTTCACCGCCGATTGCCCCAAACTCAAGAACAAGGGTGGCAAGTCGAAGTTGGTCAAAAAGAAGACCGAGCGTGCTCACATTGGAGAGGAGTGGTTCTCCAATGATAAGGATGACGACAAGGAAGAAGGCGATGAAGGAGGGGTTGCCACAATTGCTATCAAGTCATCATCGGCGTTCGAGGAGAGTCTCTTCGACAACTTGAGCGACGACGACCATTGTGAGCCCACTTGCCTCATGGCACAAGGGCGAAAGGTAACCTCCCTATCCAAATCTCCTCAAATTGATGATGATGATCTTAGTGATGATGAAAGTGAGGATGATATGGATGAGATGCTCAAGGGCTTTAGCAAGCTAGCCATGTTACAATTGACAAAGCTTATGAAGGCATTGGAGAGTAAGGAGAAGTCCCTCGAAAGGCAAGAGGACTTGCTCATCCTTGAGAAGGAGAGAAACCTTGCCCTAGAGGGGAACTTGGCTAAGGAGAAGGAGAGGAGTGAGGAATTGACCAAAGAGCTCTCTTTGGTCAATAACTCATTGACTAACCTAAAGAGTGTGAATGAAACACTTCAAGAAAACTTTCTGAAGTTGGATCAAAATCACAAGGCTCTTGAAGTGCAATTTGACACTCTTTGGAATAGCTCCGCCACCTCGCAAATTGAGGCCATCAAGATCTCCAATGCCTCCACAAGCAACGGTTGTACAAAGTGCTATAATTATGATTTGGATGCATATGCTACTAACCTTGAAGCTTTGGAGGCGCTTAAAAAGGAGAATGAGCGGTTGGGTACCTTGGTGAAGTTTGGATGTTTGAAAACATTCCAATCCAAGGATGCCCTCTACAAAACCCTCACTACTCACTCCAACAAGAACGGCTATGGTCTTGGCTTCTCTCCTCGTGAAAGTAGACCATCCAGAAGAACCATGGTCAATGGGAAGCAATGCCTAAAGTTTGTGAAAGAAGGATGTTCGTCGCAAGCCGAGGAGGTAAAAAGTTCCTCAGTCAGTCGGGTGGTCGGAAGCTCCGACCAAGCTTCTCGGCGAGGCCGAGAAAGCCAATCAGAGGCTCCGACCAGATAGGTCAGAGGTTCCGGCCTGCTCTCTCAGGCAGACCGAGAGGTTTGATAGGAAGCTCCGACCAAAATGGTAGGAGGTTCCGACCAGGCAACCCAGACAGACAGAGAGGACTGGTAGGAGGCTCCGACCAGAATGGTAGGAGGCTCCGACCAGAAAAACTGTACTATGAATCGTATGAGATTACCATGGATCACCATGGTAAAGTGATTGCTCATTTCATTGGTGATTACTATGAGAAGTATAGGGCTTGTGTGTGGGTGCCCAAGGCGCTTGTGACTAATGTTAAAGGACCCAAACTTAGACAAGTTTGGGTACCTAAATCCCAAGCTTGATTTTTTTTGTAGGCATACTCCTCTGGTGGATCGAGTTGGGTTGTTGACAGCGGATGCACCAACCACATGAGGGAGAGAGGAGTATGCTTGTAACCTTGTTGACGAGAATGGAGGAGATCATGACGTATTGTCTTTTTGAAATGATGGTAAGGGCAAGGTATATGGGTTTAGATAAATTACCATCTCCAAAAATCTATCTCTCTCTAATGTTCTTCTCGTCAAGTCCTTAAGCTACAATTTATTATCGGTGTCTCAATTGTGCAAATTGGGCTATAATTGCTTGTTTACCGATGAGGATGTTACTGTTTTTAGAAGAGATGATAATTCCGTCGCATTCAAAGGAAGGTTGAAGGGATATCTTTATCTAGTGGACTTTGACCTAGATAAAGTGAACCTGGAGGCTTGCTTGATTGCAAAATCCTCAATGGGGTGGCTTTGGCATCGAAGGCTAGCCCATGCGGGGATGAGGAACTTATCAAATCTTCTAAAGGGGAACACATCCTCGGGCTATCTAACGTCACATTTGAGAAAGACTGTGTGTGTAGCGCTTGCCAAGCCGGAAAACAAGTTGGGAACCCACACCCCGTGAAAAACATCATGACTACCTTAAGGCCATTGGAACTACTTCACATGGATCTCTTCGGTCCCGTGGCCTACCTAAGCATCGAAGGTAACAAATATAGGCTCGTAATTGTTGATGATTTTTCTCGCTTCACTTGGGTGTTCTTTTTGCAAGATAAGAGTGAAACCTAAGGAATTTTCAAAAAATTCACAAAGCGAGCCCAAAACAAGTTCGAGCTCAAGATCAAGAAAGTTAGGAGCGACAATGGGGGGAGTTCAAGAATACTCAAGTGGAGAAATTCCTTGATGATGAGGGGATTAAGCACGAGTTCTCTGCTCCATATGATCCACCTCAAAATAGAGTGGTGGAGAAGAAGAACCGGTCTCTTGTTGAGATGGTAAGGACTATGCTATATGAATAGAAGACCCCGGACATCTTTTGGGCGGAGGCAGTGAACACCGCGTGTCACGCACTAAATCGTCTCTACCTCCACAAACTTCTCAAAAAGACGGCATATGAACTCCTCACCGGTAACAAACCCAATGTCTCCTACTTTCGTGTTTTTGGTTGCAAATGTTTTATTTTGAGTAAGAGACCTCACTCATCCAAGTTTGCTCTAAAAGTGGATGAAGAATTTCTACTCGGATATGAGTCAAATGCTCACGCCTATCGTGTTTTCAACAAAGTTTTCGGAATTGTTGAAACCACGAGAGATGTGACATTTGATGAAACTAACGACTCCCAAGTGGAGCAAGTTGAGCTTGAGATGCTAGGTGAAGGAGTCATGGGACACGACATAGAAAAAAAAGGCAATTGGAGAGGTGAGGCTGCTAGAAGAGTCGAAGGAGCAAAGAGGGACCGAACAAGCTCCCACTCATAAGTGCGCTTCAAGCACAAGAGTTGATCAAGAGGACGATCTAGCACGAGTGGATGGGATCGATGCCGAGGGCACTAGTGAGCCAAAAGACACCGTGCGAGCTCAATTCCCCTCGGTGCACCATCCAAGAATTCACCACACCGTGCAAAGAGATCATCCCGTCGACAACATTCTTGGTGATATCCAAAGAGGGGTAACCACTCTCTCTCGAGTCGCTAACTTTTGTGAGAATTACTCTTTTGTCTCGTCTTTGGAGCCAATTAGGGTGGAGGACGCACTTGGTGATCCGGATTGGGTGATGGCCATGCAAGAAGAGTTGAACAACTTCACCCACAATCAAGTGTGGTCATTAGTGGAGAGACCCAAGCAAAACGTCATCGGCACCAAGTGGGTCTTCTGCAACAAGCAAGACGAGAATGGAGTGGTTACTCGCAACAAAGCACGATTAGTGGCTCAAGGGTTTACTCAGTCGAGGTCCTCGACTTCGCGTGAAACCTTGCGCCGGTTGCTTGCCTTGAGTCCTCGAATTTATTAGCTTATGTCGCTAACCATGATTTCAACTTATAAATGGACGCAAGATGTGCGTTTCTCAATAGACCAATCTCCGAGTTGGTGTATGTGGAGCAACGCCCGGGTTTGAAGATCCTAAAACATCCAATTATGTCTACAAGCTTCATAGGCGCTCTACGGGCTCAAGCAAGCCTCTAGAGCTTGTATGAATGTCTTCATGACTTTATACTAAAAAATGGCTTGAAATAGCAAAGCCGATACTAACTCTCTTCACTAAGAAATTCAAGAATAATTTATTTGTGTGCCAAATTTATGTCGATGACATAATCTTTGGCTCTATTAATCCCTCTTTTAGTGAAGAATTTAGTAGGATCATGACTAGGAGGTTCGAAATGTTGATGATGGGGGAGCTCACATTCTTCCTCGGGCTTCAAGTCAAGCAACAAAAGGATGGAAGCTTCATCTCGCAATCAAAGTATCTCAAGGATATTCTCAAGAAATTCGAGGTGGAGGGAGCCAAGCCCATCAAGACTCCAATGCCAACAAATGGGCGGATCTCACCTCGACGTGATAACGGCAAACCGTGGATCAAAAGGTATATCGCTCCTATGATTGGATCTCTTCGTTACCTTTGTGCATCTAGACCAGATATTGTGCTTAGTGTGTGCATGTGCGCTCACTTTCAAGCGACGCCTAAAGAATGTCATCTTATTGCCGTAAAGAGAATTCTAAGATATTTGGTGCACACTCCTAATTTCGGTCTTTGGTACCCTAAGGGTTGTGATTTTGAGCTAATTGGATATTCCGACTCCGATTATGCCATGTGTAAGTTGACCACAAGAGCACAACGGGACTTGTCAATTCCTTGGACGGTCTCTAGTTCTTGGGCTCCAAGAAGCAAAACTCCATTGCCCTATCCACCACCGAGACGGAGTACATAGCCGCCGGCTCGTGTTGTGCTCAACTCCTGATGAAACAAACTCTTC
Organism: Oryza meyeriana var. granulata; assembly: GCA_003991445.1. Lineage (NCBI taxonomy): Eukaryota > Viridiplantae > Streptophyta > Magnoliopsida > Poales > Poaceae > Oryza > Oryza meyeriana. Next base: position 370,253 of record RYFJ01000348.1, read on the forward strand.
AAGACTATGGCTACAAAATGACCAAAATCCCACTCCTTTGTGATAATGAAGGCCATCAAAATAGCCAAAATCCGTCCAACACTCAAGAACAACATATTGACATACGCCACCACTTCTTGAGAGACCACGAAGCCAAAGGAGATATCGCCATTGCCCATGTGAGAACCGAACACCAACTTGCCGATATCTTCACAAGCCCTTAGATGAGAAGAGGTTTTGCTAGCTTAGGAGTGAGCTCAATATCTTAGATTCTCAAAACATTGCATGACTAAGTGCTTGACTAATCAATAGTCAAGAATGGGTCAAAAGGATGTCAATCAAAGTGAGCTTCTGTGTTTTAGGCCTCTTCTTGTGTAAAAATGTCTTAACACCAAGAATAGAGCTCCAACATTCCCAACTTATTTTCTCAAAATATTGCGAAATCCTTGTGTGATAGTTTTTCCATTGCGAAAATTTGGTTCTTTTCCATTGTTGATTTTATTTGTGACCATTGTTATGTGCTTATTGATTGCTGCTAGTCACATATGGGTCAACGGAAAATCATGTCTACCTCCTTTCGGCCAAAATATCTTGTTTCCCTGTTTCCAGAAAATTCTAGTCAGAGGTTCGCCTATCCGGAGGCTCCGACCCAACTTCCTGTAAAAAAATCCCCGGAAGCTCCAAGCTCCCTAGCCTGGAGGTTCCCCCCAAACCGTCATTTTTGTTCCCCTATGGGCGCTGGAGTTCTCTTCTCCTCATTTTCATCCCCACTTCAGCCCCCTAACTCTCACATTCCCATTTGGGCGATTTCAACTCCAACCATCAAAAATCTCGGGGATTCATGTTTCCTTCCTCTTTGTGGTCGGAAACTCCATCGTCATCGACGTTTTTGCGCTCCCTCATCTCAATGTATTAGTTTTGATCCTTCCTTAGGTTTTCATATTTTTGACCCAGATCTCTCAATATATGAACCTAGGACTAGTTCCCTTGGTGAAAACTTCCATGACACACCCTAGAATATCGTATCTATAGTTTTGATAAAATGCATTGGCTAGTTTTGAAGATCAGTCGAGCACCATCTCATTGTCGTGAGGTTCGCGGTCCTCATGGCCGGAGGGTTCCGACCCAGTAGTCGGCTCGCGAGAGGGCTGGCCGGAGGCTCCGCCCAGGGTCGGACCTCCGACTGGCATTTTCTACTAGCCTATGCAAACCTTGGCTCTTCCAATTTCCTTGACCTCAGTACTTTCTTTGATTCCATGGTTGTATTTCAGTGTCAATGCTCGTGAGAAGCGTCAAAAAGGCAAGAACAAGATGTCTCCATAATCTGGTACACAAAGTGACAAGAGTCCCTCCTAGACGGACTGCCCACTAAAGGGAAGGACCGGCTCGTGCTAGCAGCCAGCAGTAGGCATGAGGCAAGCGGGCCGCTACACAATCTCCATCTACAGACAGACTCGTAGCTCTGCCTTGGTTATTTGGGATTCAGTTGCTCCACCCGCCACCACCAGGCGAGTGGATCTTGCAGTGGTGGCACTCGCAGCTCTGGCACTGGGAACTTAACGATGACCCCAATCCGAGTGATCAAGCATAGGCTATCAGCACTATCCTTTTTTTGGGGGGGGCCACATTGCCAGGCAGCACTTTATTATCTGCTTTACGCTGTGCAAGGGGCGACAGAGACAAGAAGCTGAACCCAGATACCCTTCTCAGGATTGTCAGACCTCGCTTTGTCATTGCCGTTCTAGTGAGTGGTACAACTCAGTCTTCATGAGTCGACCCAAGCCTCATGGAGATGAAGATATAGACTGGAGTAGATGCAGCGCCAGAAGGCAGGGGCTCTTCAAGATGTTAAAGCTTTGCCTGGACAAGGACATTGGAGGTATCATGGTTAGTATGACCAGTGAGAAGTGATAGTCATTTATGCGACCATTGTATTTCTTTGAGGAGAGCCCTACAACATGAGAGGCTTCAGATAAGAGATGGCGGACTCAGGGTGTGGAGTACACAGTTACTATCTCTCAGTTTGCTGCCATCTTGGGATTGGACCTGTGATCTGAACCGGCCAAATTCGCACAGTGAGAAACGCTGCCACATTCAAGGAGGACCTATTTCTCTATGCCGATGGGGCACCTAGAAACTGCAATGGCATACCAAAGGCTTCCCCCCCTCCCTACAAGATTCTCCTAAATATACGGGCAACTCTATCTCCTAAGACTGGCGATGCCACAGCTCTTCCTCTTGCCACTTCACTTTGCTTGCCCAGGCTGAGGAGAAATCAGCCCACCTGTCAATGTATGAAGTACATTTGGTTTGAAATCTTCAAACATCATGGTGGAGCCCCAAAGGATGCGCCTTATGCTCCTTACATCATGAAGATGATAGAGGAAGTGTCAGACTTGTGTTTGAGAAGGAGGAATACAAAGCTTACCGTCCAGCAGCTCCGCCTGAAGTGAAGTTTCCTTCAGCTACCTCTTGATCCGGCTCTTCTTCTCAGTCTTCCGAGTCGCCCATACAGGAAAGCACTCAAGGCTATCTTCAACATATGTACTAAAAAAATGCTAACTGAAGATCAAGAAGAGTGGAGTGCGACAGAAGGAGGCTATTGAGGGATGCCGGCAAGACAGTCTCAGATGACTCTTTCAAAATGAAGGTTTTCGAGAACCCCTTTGCTACCTATGAGCCACATATCAGAACATCGCCAGTGGCGCAGGCCCTTCCACCAGACATTTTGGAGATTCTGAGTTGAGGCAGCTTTCTGCTGAAACACAGAGGAAACTCTTATCATTCATGACGACAATGGAAGGATGATGAGAGAGGATGGGGATAGCATACAGTGGGAAAATGGCGATGAGGATGATGAGCCTGTTGCAGCTTCTCCACCAGTCAGCCTACCTTTTGTGCCAGACGTTCCTTTCTTCCAGCCTTCCGCTTTACACTCTGCTCCTACTTTTCAAGCCTGTCTACGATATTCCTCCATTATTGAGAGGGATATATGCCGCCAGCGTAATACTGAGATTATTGCCCCAGATGATGAGACTGGCACTGCAGGCAGTACAGCGTCCGGCACACTGAGATCATACACCCGACGATGACTGAGGTCCTTTCTTCCTGGTTTTTCTCTCTTTTTGTGTTCCTTGATGCCAAAGGGAAGAAAATTCAGAATGAAGGGCCGCCTCCTCTCATATTTTTTGTTAGCTGCTTTCAGTGTGCCGGAACCTCTGACCCTGAGGCCGAGGTTCCACCCCCCCCCCCCCACCTGTCCCTAGGTTTTCTAGATTTCCTATTGGCCTTTGGACATGTATTGAGATGTAATGAATGTAATGAATGTTTAATTATGGTTCTAGTTTACTTTCAGTATTTAAATCTATTCTTGTGATGCCATGCAATGTGATGAAGATGTTTATTTCTCATGTTTTGTGTTTGCCATATCATATGCATTTGATATTCTATTTATCATGTCACACTTTGCACCCCACGGATGAAAATAGATGAATAGGGCCTTTTCATGTTTCACAAAAACTCAATACGCATATATACTTCACTCTCACTAATTATATGCATATGTCTAGGGGAAGCCAAATTCATCTACTTTCATTCAAAATCAAATTTATATATTCATTCTGTTGTAAGCTTTAACCGTATTGTCATCAATCACCAAAAAGGGGGAGATTGAAAGTGCATCTAACCCCTAAGTGGGTTTTGGTGGATTAATGACAAAGTGGTTAAGAGACTAATGAGTTTATAGAGAATTGTGTAGAGTTGCTTAGTGTGGTGCATGGAGACCCCCACAAAAACATGACGCAAAACGGCAAAGCGACTCGGAGTTTATTTTGAATTCTTTTGAATTTTCTTCAGAGTCGAAGAAAAACCGTACTATCAAGAGGGGTTGCAAGCAGAGTTCCAAGACCACTCAAGTGCTTAAGATCCAAATAGCTGAGAGTCCATCACTTTGGCACAACACATACACTTGGGATGGGCTAGTTTCAGTGTCAGGGTCCGGGTCGGAAGGTTCCGACCCCCAGGGTCGGAGGCTCCGACCATCAAACTCGGCCAGAGACTAAGTGTTGGCCGGAGGTTCCTACTCCTAGGGTCGGAACCTCCTGGCCAAAATCTGTGAGTAACGGCTAAGTGACGTAAGCAACTGCCTATAAAGCCCAAACTTAGATTCTAGCCATTTGGGGACCACTCCACTTCATTCCAACTGTTCCCTAGCCTCTCCTAAGGTCCTTTGAGCTCTCCCAACTAGTTCTAGTGCATCCTTGGTGATTCTTGTGAAGATCTAGTGGGAAATTGAGTGAATTTTGTTGAGAGAAGGCTAGGAGGATCTTGTGCACTTGAGGAGGATGCGGATTGGCTGCTTGGAGCTTATTTCTCTTGGAGGGAAATCTCCTAGACGGTTAGGCGTTGCTTGTGAGCTTCCTCTTGTTGTAGATCGTCCCGAGAAAGTTTGTGAAGGTTAATCTCCCCTCCGCAAGGAAAAGAGGTAAATTCTAGTGGATACCAAGTTGATCTTCGTGGTCGCTTGGTGAGGAAAGCGGTCAATTGAGACCCGATTCTTTGGAGCTCCTCAACGGAGACGTAGGATCTTTGTGATCCGAACTTCTTTGTGTCTCCATTGTCTTTTCTCATTATTGCCTTATTTTGTATCTTGCCTTGCCAGAATTTATCTCCTACCCTATTACCTGTATCAAACTTGATCTCCATCAAAATTATCCATTATTGAAGTGTCTTGGTAAAGTCAGAACTCCAAGGTCGGAACCTCCGGTGTTCTTCACTGGAACCTCTGACCAGCACTCTCGGCCAGCCCGAGAGAGCCGGTCGGAACCTCCTACCATTTTGGTCGAAGGTTCCTGCTAGAATTTTACCGCTGCATTTGGAGAATTTTTCAGGAACGCCTATTCACCCCCTCCTCTAGGCGACATCAACGGGCTTTTAGGACCTAGGCCTAGAGCTCCCCAAAACCCCAACGCCAACCAGCAGGTGATAAAGGAGCGTGTTAACCATGTCTCCGCAGAAGAGGCGCAGGCTGCACCGGAAGTGGTACTGGGTATGTTTCTCATGAACTCAATACCTGCAACAGTACTTTTTGATTCTGGTGCAACGCATTCATTCATATCCAAGAAATTTGTGGGGACAGATGAGATAAAAGTGGTGGAACTTAAAATCCCCATGCGGGTTCATACACCAAGGAACGGCATGACCACAACTCACTATAGCCCATCAATGAGCCCAGAAATCCAAGGATCACCTTTTCTAGCCAATCTCATCCTCCTAGAATGAAAAGACCTAGATGTTATCCTAGGGATGGATTGGTTAACTCGGCACAAAGAAGTGATCAACTGCGCCGACCGCACCGTTACGATAACCAGTCCGGAAGGAAAGGCAGTTACCTTCAAGTCGCTGGTGCCACAGAAGCAGGAAGCAAGCTTAAATCTGGTCACATCGGAGCAACAATCGGAAAGTGGGAAGAAGCCAGATTGGAAAATAGAGGAAATCCCGATAGTGATGGAGTACCCAGATGTGTTCCTGGAAGTTCTACCGGGGATGCCACCAGAAAGGGAAATCGAGTTCATAATTGATTTGGCACTAGGAATAGCACCTATTTATAAGAGGCCGTACAGAATGGCACCAAACGAGATGGCCGAAGTCAAGAAGCAAGTCGACGACCTGCTAAGGAAGGGCTACATCTGACGAAGCACGTCGCCTGGGGGTGCACCGGTCATCTTCGTGGAGAAGAAAGACAAAACGAAGTGGATGTGCGTGGATTATCGCGCATTAAGCGACGTCACAATCAAGAACAAGTATCCCTTGCCAAGGATTGACTATCTCTTCGATCAATTGGAGGGTGCCACCGTCTTCTCCAAGATAGACCTGCGATCAGGCTATCACCGGCTGAGGATCCGAGAAGAGGATATTCCGAAGACAGATTTCACCACTCGGTATGGGCTGTACGAGTGCACTGTTATGTCCTTCGGATTGACAAACGCACTGGCCTTCTTCATGAATTTGATGAACAAGGTGTTCATGGAGTTTCTGGACAAGTTTGTGGTGGTTTTCATCAACGACATCCTTATCTACTCGAAATCAGCAGAAGAACATGAGCAACATCTCTGGTTGGTTCTTGAGAAGCTGAGAGAGCACAAGTTGTATGCCAAGTTTAGCAAGTGTGACTTCTGGTTGAAAGAAGTACATTTCCTCCAGCACGTTATCACCGCCCAAGGAGTTGCTGTGGATCCAATGAATGTGGAGTCCGTTACCAATTGGAAACCACTCAAGACAATGACACAAGTGCGGAGTTTCCTCGGACTTGCGGGTTATTACCGCCAGTTCATCGAGAACTTCTCGAAGATTGCGAGACCCATGACTCAATTGTTGAAGAAAGATGTAAAGTTTGTCTGGACGGCCGAGTGCAATTGCAGCTTTGAGGAACTCAAAAGGAAGTTAGTCTCGGCACCAGTCCTAATCTTGCCAGACCCCAAGAAAGATTTCCAGGTATACTGCGATGCATCCCGCCAAGGGCTAGGATGTGTGCTGATGTAAGAAGGCAGAGTGGTAACCTATGCGTCACGATAGTTGCGCCCCCATGAGGGCAACTACTTGACACACGACCTGGAATTGGCTGCAGTGGTTTATGCTTTAAAGATTTGGCGGCATTATCTCATCAGGAACCGCAGTGAGATCTACACGGACCACAAGAGTCTGAAATACATATTCACCTAGCCTGAACTGAACCTCCGTCAAAGAAGGTGGCTGGAGTTGATTAAAGATTATGGTGTGGGAATACACTACCACCCAGGAAAAGCCAACGTCGTGGCAGACGCCCTAAGCAGGAAAAGTTATTGCAACACCGCTCGAGCAGAGACATTGTGCAATGAAGTGCAGCAGGAGTTCGAACATCTGAATCTGGGCATCGTTGACCCTAGATTCGTGGTAGCCCTAGAGGCCCAGCCCACACTCTTCGATCAAGTTCGTGAGGCACAAGTGAATGATCCAGAGATTAAAGAACTCAAGAAGAACATGAGAGTTGAAAAAGCCAAGGATTCACGGAAGACGAAAACGGGACAGTCAGAATGGGAGAACAATTGTGCGGCCCAGAAAACAAGGAACTCAAAGACTTAATCCTCCCGGAAGCTCATGAGACGCACTACTCCATTCATCCCGGAAGCACTAAAATGTGCCAAGACCTCAAGACAAAGTTTTGATGGGCCAGCATGAGAAGAGAAATCGTGGATTTCATGGCACTTTATGATGTGTGTCAGCGAGTCAAAGCAAAACACCAACAACCTGCAGGACTTCTACAACTGCTCAGAGTCCTAGATGGAAGTGGGAAGAGATCAGGATGGACTTCATCACCGGTTTACCCCGCACATCTTTGGGATACGACTCAATCTGGGTGATCGTGGATCGGCTCACCAAGGTTGCCCATTTCATTCCGGTGCATACAACGTACTCGGGCAAGAGGCTAGCAGAACTCTACATGGCCTGCATAATGTGTTTACACGGAGTACCCAAGAGGATTGTATCTAACCGCGGTAGCCAGTTCGCTTCCAAGTTCTAGCAGAAGCTGCAAGCAGAACTAGGAACCCGACTGAATTTTAGGATAACCTACCATCCCCAAACAGATCGACAAACTCAAAGAGTCAACCTGATATTGGAGGACATGCTAAGGGCTTGTGCGTTGGATTTCAGTGGGACTTGGGATAAGAATCTGCCCTACGCGGAGTTTTCATATAACAATAGCTACCAAGCCAGTCTGCTGATGGCCCCATTCGAAGCTCTGTATGGCAAGAAGTGTCGTACGCCTCTCTTCTGGGATCAGATAGGCGAACGCCAGGTATTCGGGACCGATGCACTCAAAGAGGCAGAAGAGAAAGTGGCCATTATCCGGGAACGATTAAAAACAGGTTAGTCAAGACAGAAGAGTTACGTCGACAACCATCGCAAAGATCTGAGTTTCGAGGAAGGAGAATATGTGTACCTTCGTGTCACACGACTCCGCGGGGTACATAGGTTCCAAACCAAAGGGAAGTTAGGCCCGTGCTTCGTGGGACCCTACCAAGTGCTAGCTCATAAAGGCAAAGTTGCATACCAATTGGACCTCCCAGCTTCAATGGCAGGTATACACGACGTGTTCCACATGTGACAACTAAAGAAATACCTGAGGGTACCAGCAGAACAGGCTGATCTAGAACAGATCGAGATCCAGGAAGACCTCACCTATGTGGAAAGGCCGATTCGGATCTTGGAGATCGGTGAAAGGAACACCAGAAGCCAAGTGATCAGGTTCTGTAAGGTACAGTGGAGCGATCATTTAGAGGAAGAAGCCACATGGGAACGAGAGGATGAATTGAAGTCCGCCCATCCGCACCTCTTCACCAGCACGTCCGAATCTCAAGGACAAGATTCTGTTTAAGGGGGGTAGGTTTGTCACACCCTGAATTTTCTCCTTAAATAGAGCCACGCAAAATATATTAAAGAAAAACCATTGAAGAAATTATTTTAAAAGGCCAAGGGAATTAATTAAATAATTAAAATGTGAAATAATAAATTAACATGGCTGAGAATGTTTTTCCTATATTCTCCTTGCCAAAATACACTAACAGGAATTTTACTGGAATTTTTAGAGCACTGGAAGTATTTTTAATAAATCCAAAAAATTATCGGAATTAAAGTCCTTCTGAAATCTCTTTTTCTTTTCCTTTTTCTTTCCCTTTCTCCTTTTCTTTCTTTTTCTTCCCACCGGGCCACCAGCCCAGTCCTATCCCTCAGCCTACCGCAGCCCGTGCCGCACGCCTCTCCCCCGGGGACCCCACCTGTCAGCTTACTTATCCCCCGTGGCCCCTCGCCCTCTCTCTACCAATCGGGTTCCGTTTGTTAGCGAACCGTTCCACCTCTCCACTCTTTCTCCCACTGAAGTGTGGGACCGAGGCCCACACGTCAGACCCGTCTTCAACCTTTGGCCAAATCAGCCAGAGGGGATCCGCTCGTCCCTGCCGTGCGATTCCGCCTCGGCCCACAATCTCCAGCCCTCGCACATGGTTCAAACGACACGAACGCGGTCACCAATCCATTCCCCCACTCGTCTGCTTTCTTCGTGCACGCCCGCAGATGAATTTCGCTAATCCCGCCATCGCTGCCGCCCCACTTTCTCGTGAAATTCGGCCAACTCGACCACGAACTCCCACAGCCAAGTACATATAAACCCTCCCCGAGTCCACCCTCACTTTTCCCTCAGTTACCCCCATCTGCCGAGTATCCTTACCCCCTCTGCACCGAGTTCCCGAACCGCCGCCATGCTCCGCCGACTCCAGTCACACGTCGCCGTTGCTACAGCCGTCACCGACTACCGCGCTCGTGCTCGCTAGCTTCGCCGTGCCCCACTGCGTCCTGTTCCACCGTCGGCCGCCTCGAATTCCCGCCGGAACTCCCTCCTCTCTGTTGTACCTTTCAGTAAGCCTCTCCGCCGGCTGTCGGCCGCGGATTTCCATTGACCCACTCGGTTTTTTCTCTCCTAACACGTTCTACACCTTCGCCAGGTTCTCCAAAACCCTATCCGTGCATCCGTCGTTGTCTTGAGCCGCCGGAACGCCACCGTCGTCATTTTGCTGAACCTCGCCGCCACCAATCCCCTCTGATTGCCGTCGTTCGTCGCTCTCCACCATCGCCGCACCTTGGTGAGCACTCGGTTGCATTTCTCACCTCCTCCGCCACTCTCCGCTGCCTTCCACCACGCCGTCGCCGCGCCGCGCGCGTTGGTGGAGTTCGGTCCCGACTTGATCCGAGCTGTCTAATTTGCCTCGGCAGATCGGGACCTCTCGTGCGCCTGTGTCCGTGGTCACCGTCCTCCCACGCCACTGATCCATGGTCCATGCTTGTCGGTGCCGGTTCCTCGTGGTCCACTGGTGCAATAATCCTTTTTAATTGCGGAATAAATCGATTAATAATTATTTTGTGTAGTGAAATCATAGTAAAAATTCTAAAATTCATAACTAATTCATACGAGCTCTGATTAATTCCATCCGAATTTCATTAAATCTAGAAAAATGCCAATAATCCTTAAAAATACTTTCAACCCCTGTTTTAGTGTCCATATGTACTGTTTTTAAATGTTTGTGTATTGTTTGCTATAGAAACCGACGCCACCGACCCTCCAATTTACTACGAAGTCGTTGCGGAATTCGCTGAGCCGGAGCAAGGCAAGTTACACCGTTTCCTCGATCATTTTGTACCAATTTATTGCAAGTTATTTGTTTTAAATTAATAAACATGCATTATTTCATCATTTCATGTAGGAAGGGTGACCTATATAAATGCAATTTTAATTGCTCTGACTTTATTCCATCTGTACAACTTTGTAGTTGGGTAATAATATGACTAGAGGTTATTGTTAGGTTTCTTAGCCCCGCTTAAAAACCTTTAGCTCACATGGGGATTTAAATACTTTAATTTACATTTATGGTTCAACTCGATGTCAGGAAATGGAACTTTGGATATGTTGATGTTAAATTACTAAAATTTGACCTAAATGGTGGGCTGTGGGTGTATGGTTTTGTTGGTCGCACCCATGGCAGTTAAGGACTGGTTTGCGGGACCCCCTTGGGCAAATACTCGTACATTACACAAGCCAGTGTGGGCAACGGCTGGGCTTGTAGCGTCTCTTCTCCTTCTCCTAGGCACCGTTGGTGAGAATGGGCGTGATGGAGTTGGGTCGGCTCGGGGTCGGGTTGATCAGCTTTCGGATCCATTGTGGTGCAAGGGGGTAGCCTGACTGATATGGGGTGTCCTATTGGCAAGTGCAACCTCAGCGTGGTGTGGATGGTTAGGGAGAGGTTACGTGAACGGTACTGTCACAGCCTCTCGCGGGGTGTCCTGGTGACATGCCGGCACACGGGAACGTGTGTGGGGCTGTGTCTTGTGGGTATAGTTGTACACCTCTGATCAGAGTAAATATATTCGAATAGTCGTGCCCGCGATGATGGGCGTCTTGCTCAAGACTCACCGTGATTAGTCTCACTATAATACATTGACATGAAAATTTGCTATAGTGTTAGGATAGATGGTTGGGCCTAATTAACGTGGTGTAATGTTAATCAGTGGAGGATTAATATTATTCAATTAATCAACCTTTTTACCATTTGCGAACTACTACTGTTTGCAATTGTTTTTACACAAATAAAACCTTAGCCTATCTTTGTCCTCCATGCATTGTGCATATTTGCGGATGTGACTTGTTGAGTTTTGTGGGTGGTACTTAGTCTTGCTCCCTTTCCCCTCTCAGTGGTGGAGTACATGTCTGACGAGGACCATCAGGAGGACTAGGCTGGCTCCGCCATCAAGACGTTTGTGGAATGGAAGTCTCTGCTTGGCTAGTTGTATATAGACTTTATTTATTTTTACTACTGCATTTATATAAGACAAAATTTATTCTGTTTGTAAGACGCACTCTATATGGCAACTTGGTATTGTGTACCCTGGCTTTCCTGGACAGGGATTTAATACACAGGAATGTTCAGAATTCTGGTTACGAATTTCTGGGCGTTAGAGGTACTGCCCTGCTAGCGGCACAAGTGCTCCTCTGACATCCTCCTCTCCAGGCCACCGGGGGAACCCTGGAAGGCCGTTGGCTGAAGGAGATCGCTGACCTGGTGGGTACAGCACAGCACCAGATGCCACCATCCTGCTCCCGTACCCCCACCAAGTCGGCACCTAAGTTGACTCTGCCGTCGGTTTCTACACCATGGTGAAAAGCCTCACGGTCCTGAGGACCGCGCCTGTTTGCCGCAGCTGCGGAGGTCCACTATGATGTGTCCCTGATTGAAGGAGGAGAGATGGACTTCTGTGTTCGTCTCAACCAGAGGCACGCTCACAAGGACACGCACACCATGCGCAAGCCCCAGCGTGAGAGGCATCATCATGCGTCTGAACTCTCTATGGATCAGGCGTCATCTAGAGACCGCATACCTCTGGACCGCGAGCATCAACATGACGCCACGCATGACGGCCTTGTCCCGTACAAGACCGTGTGCTGTGCCTTCACGGATGAACTCCGCCGGGTGCACTGGCCCGGCAAGTTCCGCCCGGACATCCCGGAGAAGTATGACGACTCCATCGACCCTGCGGAGTTCCTCCAGATCTACACCACTGCCATTCAGGCGGTTGGTGGGAGAGAGAAGGTAATGGCCCATTACTTCCCTGTTGCCTTGAAGGCCTAGGCCCACTCTTGGCTTATGAATCTCTCCCCGAGCTCCATCAGCTTATAGGATGACTTGTGCCACCAGTTTGTGGCCAACTTCCAAGGCACATTCTCGCGCCCTAGGATAGAGTCCAACCTCCACGCTGTTGTCCAACGGGAGGACAAGATACTTATCTAGCGGTTCAGTCAGGTCCACAACACCATTCTGCGGATCCTTCCACATTCCGTGATACACGCCTTTCAGCAGGGTGTCCGCGATGAGCACATGCTCGAGAAGCTAGGCACCCATGACATCGAGACCACCGTGCAACTCTTTCCGTTGGTCGATAAGTGCGCCAAGATGGTGGAGACGCAGGCGCGGCACAAGCCGTGTCCCAAGCAAGCCTCCGCCGATGGTGTTGGTTCCTCCCGCTCTGCTAAAAAGCGGGAGAAGAGGAGAAGAAGGAAGGAGAAGCGCCCCAGCAAGGACTTTGTCCTAGCCCCGGGCAACAAGCCGCGCAAGCCGCCGCACGGTGACACTGGCGGCAGCAGCAAGAATAAGAGGATTGCCCCTATGCCGGGGAAGTAGAAACCCGGCAAGTGGTGCTCGATCCATGAGACCGACCGGCACGACCTTTCAGAGTGCCTGGCAGTGAAAGACCTCACCGAGCACCGTAGGAAGTTTGTCAAGGAACTCCAGCGTGAGGACAGCGACGACGACAAGGACCCCTGATCTCGGGTTTCAAGAGGCCAAGAACGTGGTCGCCATCCTTGAAGGAGGCGCCTACACCAGGTTGTTGCGTCGCAACTTCAAGACGATGCGGCGTGAGCTGCTCTCGGGCACTCTAGGCATGGAAGTGGCCAGGCGGCTCAAGTGGTTTGAGGCCCCAATCACTTTCGATCATGCCGACCACCTGGAGAGCGCTACCGGGGACAGGCGCCTGGCGCTCATCGTTGCCCCCACCATCTGTAACATTAAGGTGGGTCGCGTCCTCATCGACGGGGCACGAGGTTGAACCTCATGTCCCCTGAGGTCTACAATCAACTCTAGATCTCAAGGAAGCGCCTCAAGCCATCGCTCCCATACCATGGCATCACCCCGGGACATGCTTGGCCCCTCGGGCACATATGGCTGCCTATCACGTTCTGAGACTGGGACAACTTCCAGATCGAGCGCATCATGTTTGACATGGCGACCTACCCGTACAACACGATCTTGGGTCGCCTAGCACTCGTCAAGTTCATGGCAGTCACGCATTATGCGTACCTCGCCATGAAGTTGCTAGGTCCCGTCGGCTCGATCACCAGGGTCCGCGACCTCAAGGGCGCCATCGCATGCACCGAGCGGCGCTCTTCGGACCTTGTGGCCCTTGGGCCTGAGTCTGAGGAGCGTCCAAGGTCCTCTGGTCCCTTTTCCTCCTTCAAGCCACGTCTAGTGGCCAGCGACTCCGTTCCGGTTAAGGATGTCGCGCTTGGCGAGGACACATCCCGAACCGCCAAGATTGGTAGCAGCCTGGACGCCAAATAGGAAAGCGCGTTCGTCGCCTTCCTCCACGCCAACGCCAACGTCTTTGCCTGGCAACTGTCGGATATGTCTGGGGTTCCTAGGGAGGTGATTGAGCACCGCTTGGCCGTGCATCCCAACACGCAGCCCGTTCAACAGAAGGTGCGACGGCAGGCCCCCGAGCGTCAAACCTTCATCCGTGATGATGTGGACAAGCTGCTCGCTGCCGGCTTCATTCGTGAGGTCATCCACCCCTAGTGGCTCACAGACCTTGTCGTTGTCCCCAAATCGAGCAGCAAACTCCAAATGTGTGTCGACTATACCGACCTAAACAAGACATGTTGTAAAGATCCCTTTTCTTTGCCACGCATAGATCAGATTGTCGACTTACTTCGAGATATGACCTTTTTTGTTTCCTAGATGCATATTCTGGTTACCATTAAATTCGCATGGCACGGGTAGATAAGGAGAAAACCTCTTTCATAACACCTGTTGGTACATACTTCTATGTTTGCATGCCTTTTGGATTATCTATAAGCAAGGGATGGACTCTATAAGCAAGGAATAAACTCTCAGTTATCTTCTTCCCAAGACGTCGCGCATGGCACGGCGTTCCTTCCCTCTCATCCTCTCGGCTGGCGCCTGTGCAGAAACGCTCTAGGGTCTCGGCCTCCCGTCTACCATTCATCCCTACAATCCTCGCAACCACGCCCACCAATTAAACCTAGGCCATAACAGCCTGATATCAGAGCCAACTGTCACCGCTGCCATGTCGACGTCCGCAAACACGAGACAGCGGCTCTAGCTAGCCTCCGGGATGGAGGAGATCATGAAGCGACTCGAGACACTGGACAGCATAAATGGCCAGCTCTCCACCATGAACCGACGGCTGGAGAGCCATGATCTTCGTATCGCAAAGATAGAAAAGATGAAGCAAGGTGGTGTCACGGAGGAGCCACACCGCCATCATTCCAGGAGGGCACCACAAGCAGCGAGCGCGCCGCAAGTGGTGGCCGCGTTCCGCGGTACTACAAACTGAACTTCCTAGCTTTCGACGGCGATCCGTTGCCATGGTTGAAACGCTGCAAGTAGCTCTTCCGTGCGCAACGGGTCGTGGAAGATGATAAGGTATAGTTGGCTTCGTACCACATGACAGGTGACGCGCAACGTTGGTACCTTCGACTCGAGGAGGACGAAGGAGAGCCATCGTAGACGCGTTTTTCGGAGGTGGTACACCTGGCTGAACAGAGTGCAACGCATCATACATGCACTTCTTATATTAAAGCTGACATCACGAATATAAAAAAATCATACATGCACTTAGATTACAGCTGACATCACGGATAGAAAAAAATACCAAGACCTGAAGTTAATGACAAAAGCAGCCCATAATTAAGTTTGTGTTCAATTGCCTTGATGCTTTTTTTTTTCTATATTACTTTGATTAGAGCGTGCAAATTTCAGATTTGCTATTAATTAAACGTTTGATTTTTTATTCTGTCAAACAACAACACTGATCGTTGCATTGAACTTTAAGATTCGAAGCGGGAGAAGCGAGTTTCAAGTTACACATTTAACTTGTTGTAGTTACACTTTTAATTTGTTTCAGTTATCATTATCGATTTGTGCAACATTAGTTATAAATTTATATATCTTAGTTATAAATATATACAACTGTATCTAACGGTTCGTATCTTGGTGTTTTGATACAGAAAAAAATCATTTGATAGATTTAGTTTTTTAAAACATTTGACCAATATACGGTCTCTGCAAATTTTTATTAAGGTATAAGTATCGGTGCAAATTTTTATTTCTTTAGGAATTCAGGGGAGTGCAGCACTATGGTTTCAATGGTGAAACCTGGGCCAAACCCCATCATCACCCCCCACTCGGCTCTGTTTCCTTCGTCGTCCATCCGCCGGCGTTGCTCGTCGAGCACGAAGATCAGCGTGCTGCCGAGCATGTTGCCGTACTCCCTTAGCACCCTCCGGCTCGCCACCAGCTTCCCTTGCTCCAGCCGGAGAGCCCTTTCGATTTGGTCCAAAATCAAAGGGCTGCCGGGGTGCACCACCCAGAAGAGATCGTTCCATTCGACGGCAAGGCCAAGCTGCCGGAATGCGTCCGACAGGTGCTCGTCGGCGTTGCCTGCCGCTAAAGGGATCAGGTCTTTGATGGAGATGTGCCCGTCGAGGCCGTGCTCCGTGAGTTGCATGTTGAGGACGTGCTCCGTTCCCGGGATCACGGTCTGCGACACGGCGACCATCTCGAACAGTGGGTGCTCGATCGGGCGCATGGTGTCGGCGCCGACGATGACCGCGCCGGCGCCGTCGCCGAACAGTCCCTGGCATGTGAGCGTGTGGGGGTAGTCCTCTTTGGGGCCATGGAACGCGACGACGTTGAGTTCGACGGAGGCCACGAGGACGCGCGCGCCGCGGTTGTTCTCGGCGAGGTCCTTGGCGAGGCGCAGCGCGGCAGCGCCACCGGAGCAGCCGCTGAGATGGAACATCGTGCGGCGAACGGTGGGGCGGAGCCCGAGGAGCAGAGACAGGCGGTGGTCCACACTCGGGGCCTGGGCGCCGGAGTTGGTGCTGACGATGAGGTGAGTGATGTCGGTGGCCGGACGGCCCCACCTGGCGATGGCCTTCTCGGCCGCCGACGCGGCGAGCTTCGGCGCGGCGGTGGCGGCTATGTCCAGCCGGGCGTCGAGCGACGGCGTGGAGCGGTCGAGGAACTCTGGGTGGGCTGTGATCAGCTCCTCCGTGTGGTGAAAGAAACGCTTGTCGGCGCTTGATGCCTGACCTGATGATGACGAAGCAGACAGAAACGAAAGATGACGACGACTTAGCTACATATGGTGTGATGTTTAAGCCTTAGAATAGGCGTTAATTTGTCATCCGTAATTGGCCACGTTTGATTTTGGATTAGTGAGCAGATCGTTGCAGGAGATTATCTATTTAATTATTTTTTTTAGAAAACATATTTTTCTAAACATAGAGCAAATAATCCGCTTCAATAATCAAGTGTTTCAATAATCTGATGAATAAGTCTAAAAAGTACATGCCTAAGTTACCCTGTTTTATTAGAGCACGTTAATTTTGTTGCGTCTTACATTTCTTCATGAGTTTGTCTTTGAGGTCAGTGAGGTGCTCGCTGTTGGTGATGCGGAAGTAGTAGTCGGGGTAGTCGTCCTGGGAGATGCAAGTCGCCGGGTTCGCCGTGGCGATGGCCAGCACGGCCGCGGTGCTGTCTGCACGCTGCGCACACCGGATGTCGTGGACGGTGAGCACCGGAGTGCTTGCCATAGTCTCTCTGCAGCTTGATCTAGGGACAGGGAAGCAGGATATATTTATAAGTGCGAGCTGTAGAGATCGACGAGTGCAGGAGAGGCTCATCTTCGGCTATATTATATAGAGGCAAGCAATACGCTCTGCATCGTTAATAGATGCTCTGTGCATATGTAGGGGCCAATTCTAAAACCATATGCAGTTTTGTGAGGAGAAGGTTTCAGCTAATCTGTCTATTATTGACTAGAAGGAACCACGAATCCACGATAGGGAAAAAAATGATATGCATCGTTTGATCATAGTGATTCCAGAACTATAATTGTGAGTAGACCGGTTGTATATATATGTAATACATTTATAATTATAGAAATATAAACTCAAGAATTTGTATATCAAATTCAATTCTAATTTTACAAATAGCTTCGTAAAAAACATGGAAAAATAAGGATGACTTTAGCTGCACCCCACTTTGGATTTAATATTTTCTGCCCTTCAAATTTTGAAAAAAAACAGAGCATATGTTAAAATATGAGCACTTACAAGTTACAATATTGGTTTTTAGTGTGTTTGCTACGTGTACATATTCAGTTGCGCTTGGCACATATATGTACATATAGTACTCCAACTAATATATGCAAAAGAATATGGGATCTTAATTAGTATGAGATATGCAAAACGCTTCCTATGTACGTGGGATGCATATGGCTTTACATCACCTCCAAAAGGCCACACTACAATTGAACAAGTTATCTGTGACGCATTATAACCCACAACTGTGACGAGTAAGCACCTGGTCATTAATGAGTGATCACTGATGAGAAAACCTCATCTATAACGTGTGAACATCCGTCATAGATAAATCATGTGTGACAGATAATAACTTACCACCTATCACTGATAATTACAAAGTGTCACTGATGACAAGCCATGATTTTAAAATTTTAAATGCAGCAAAAAAAGTCTAAAAAAATATTTTGAATTTTACTAGCCATCTCACCATCTGTGATGGGTCATAACTCACCACCCATCACTGATAATTACGAAGCGTCACTAATGACAAACCATGACTTTTAAATTTTAAGCGTAACGAAAAAACCCAAAAAAATATTTTGAATTTTACTAACCATCTATCCATGGTCATACATCATTACCCAGGGTATACTCTTATCAACTCACCTATAGATCTTATGTGGAATACTTATTCGATATTATTCTTTTAACTATTACTGTCCGAATCATCTAATATATATTTGATATTCTAGGTGATTTTATATGAAAAAGTCATCAATTACAAAGTTGTAGATCTTATCGTGGTCTACAACTTTTCTATATGGAATATCTCTATCCAAGGTCATTTGAAGAATTTAAAATTTTGTTTTAAATTAGATCTCATCTTATAATTCATATTCACGCATGTAGACAATTTCAAAGGAAAATTTTGTCAATTATAAAGTTGTAGATCTTGTCAAGGTCTACAACTTTGATATAGGTCATACCTCCATCCGAGATTATTTGAAAAATTTGAAATTTCGTTTTTCAAAATAGATCTCATCACTTGTAATACATATTTGGGCATGTAAACAATGTCAAAGGAAAACTTGTTAATTACAAAGTTGTAGAACTCATCGAGATCTATAACTTTGATATAGGGCATGTCTCCATCCAAGATCGTTTGAAAATTTTAAAATTTCATTTTTCAAAATAGATTCCATCACTTGTAATGCACATTTGGACACGTAAACGATCTTAAAGAAAATTTTTGTCAATTATGTCAAAGTCTACAACTTTAATATAGGACATATCTCCATCCGATATCTGTAACGGGTGGTAGCTATGACCTATCACACATGAGTGCTCTTATATGTGAAGATTCGTCTCACTACACCCGTCACAAATAATATGTTATTTCTAACAAGTTATGGTTGTGACTCATTATAAGTCATCTGTGATGGGTTATGATGGGTCGTCCCTAGTAGTCATATCTGAAACAGGCTACGTTTTGATCCATCAGAGGTGTTATCTTAAACGAGTCATGTTATCCGTTACAGATGACCCGTCACATATGTAGTAGTGCCAAAACCAAATTAAAAATAACTTCCCTTGGATAACTGGTATTGTAGTTTCCTTAACTAACTAAAATTGTGGATCTTAGTCAACAACTCATTGTGTTAAGCTGTTTTTTCTGGACTCAAATCTACAGTCATTGTTTAGAACAAAAATTTGTTTCGAGAGACAACAAATCCAGTCATTTTGTTGTCTTGTTAACTACAAAACAGTCTAGCACACTAGAATCCGAACTATAATATAGTGGAAACGCAGGTTATCCCCGTCGCATATACGATCTTAACACCAACCCTTCCATGTTTTTGGCGTGTTGCATCAACCACGCAGTTCCATGGTGCATGCACCTCGTCTCTGTTACCTACTCCTCTGTATAAAAATACAACTACTATATGTATTATACATAATACGGTCTTTAATAAAATATTTTGATTATCAATTATTTTTATAATGTATTGTTAATAATTATGAAATTAATATTATATATATTTTAAATATAGGAATCTATTGATACTATATATATGAAAAAAATATGTATTGTTAATTAAATGGTATATATATTGACTTTACGAAAAACAACGATGGCTTATAATTTTTATTCGAATGGAATATTTAATTAGGCATGTTTCCAGTCGATCACATAAGCACAGTTTGGTAAACTAAATGCAACGAGAAGGATGACACGGATCATAAGTTAAAACAATTCAGTTTACGACCGTAGTATAAAACAAGACGATGAATCTAGCACGTGCTTGCATACAATGCCACAACTGCTACTGGTTTTATAAGACTAATTAGTTGGTCTTTTGTTGTGTATAGCTCATCGGCTAGTTTTTAATTGGTTCCGATATGTAGAACTGTCATAATATTATCGAGAATCTGCTGCTCCTTGGAACTAGGACCAACAGGGCAATACTCAATAGCTTACCTCTCATAGTTCCTGGAATATATATAGAGCATAACAAATTAATTTAAGACCTATATGAAACGCTATTCACGCCATCATAGTTGAGACATTATATTTTTTTCTACTGTGGCCTTTGAACAGTGGGCTAGTGGGGATGCGGACATCGCTAGAATCCAGGGAGGCGGGACATTAACTATCTAAGCCGGTTTTGCTACTGTACCGTAGACAGAAAATAGGGATGAAATTTTTTGATTTTTCGATCCTTAGATGGGCTTCAAGATTCGTGCCGGTGGGGACGAACAATGCCCCATTCGAAAGCCAGCGGTCCTAACCACATGCGCCATCGTGTTGTTTGGATGGTTATGTGCAAGTTATATACCAGGTGCATTATAGATATATTTAAGTTATAATATAATTATATTATAATGATACTATAGTTATAGTTTTTAGAGATATTTTCTATCGAAAGTTATATAAATTGCCCCATCCAAGCAGGTCTTATATATCCTCCTTTCTTTGTGACAGCAAAGCAACTTGATTTTTTTTTTCAAATAGAGATCAACTTGAGTTGGAATGGAACAAGATTTATGATGCATGTTTTATTTTCTACCATCTCTGTCCTAAAAAGATTGTTTTTTTAAGTATGAATCTCGTTAGTGCCATTATCCAATCAGCTGAGAAGATAATTTTTTAAGGATAGAGATAGTATATGATTAAGTCACAAGCCTGGGGTCAGCCTTTGACTGAGATCGGCCTCAAGTATGAGGCCGAACACATGGGGCTTATGATCTCTTCTTATGTTCATATTGCGGATAAACAACATGACAAATATCATTACGTTGGTATGTATGATTTTACATTTAATTAGGCATGTTTCCAGTCGATCACATAAGCACAGCTTGGTAAACTAAATGCAACGAGAAGGATGACACGGATCATAAGTTAAAACAATTCAGTTTACGACCGTAGTATAAAACAAGACAATGAATCTAGCACTTGCTTGCATACAATGCCACAACTGCTACTGGTTTTATAAGACTAATTAGTTGGTCTTTTGTTGTGTATAGCTAATCGGCTAGTTTTTAATTGATTCCGATATGTAGAACTGTCATAATATTATCGAGAATCTGCTGCTACTTGGAACTAGGACCAACAGGGCAATACTCAATAGCTTACCTCTCATAGATCCTGGAATATATATAGAGCATAACAAATTAATTTAAGACCTATATGAAGCGCTATTCACGCCATCATAGTTGAGACATTATATTTTGTCTACTGTGGCTGTTGAACAGTGGGCTAGTGGGGATGCAGACATCGCTAGAATCCAGGGAGGCGGGACATTAACCCATTGATGGTATCTAAGCCGGTTTTGCTACTGTACTATCGACAGAAATTAGGGGTGAGTTTTTGATTTTTCATCGTTAGATGGGCTTCAAGATTCGTGCCAGTGGGGGCGAATGATGCCCCATTCGAAAGCCAGCGGTCCTAACCATGCGCGCCATCATGTTGTTTCGATGGTTATGTGCAAGTTATATATCAGTTGCATTATAGTTATATTCAAGTTATAATATAATTACATTATAATTATACTATAGTTATATTTGAAAGCTTTTAGAGATATTTTTTGTCGAAAGTTATATAAGTTGTGTGGAGGCCATCAGCTCCGGATACCTCATCACCAGTATATGGGCCACTCGGATAGAGTATGAGTCGAATCATGTAATTAGAGATAAGATAGCACCCGGCAGGCCTTATCTTGAACGATAAGGAATAGCAGTCTTAGTCGGATAGGTTTTTATCTCTAAAAAGAAAATCCCTTGGCTGTATCCGGCTAGGATCCTTATCATATACCCCTGTCCCCCAGTATATAAGGGGAGGCAGGGTGTCTCTCAAAGGGCGACGAGATCATTGATCGACAAACATCTCAGAGGAATTACACCATAATTGGACGTAGGGTATTACCTCACCTCGAGGGTCTGAACCAGTATAAACTCTCTTTGTGTTCCTCTGCAATCCACCGAGTTTCCCCTTGCCGAGTAGCCCTATAGTTCTATTACCGGTGTAAAACATCGACAGTTGGCGCGCCAGGTAGGGGCTCCGGCAAGTTTTACATCCACAAGCTCGATGGATCCAGCAACCAAGATCGACGGCGACAAGTTCTCTCTTGAAGACGTTATTTCATTCGGAAGCCTCGATTTCATCGCCGACCAGATCGGCAACCTTACCCTGGCCGAAGTAGATCCAATCCAGCCGGCCGAGGAACCAGCTGACATTGCGCCAGTCGGCCCACAGGACGCCACAATCTCCTTCAGCAATCTACTGCGGCAATCCTTCACTTTGCTGAGTATGGGGACAACTCTCTCCTTCAGTGTCCGACTTGCGCTAGGCCTTGAGCCAGCTCGGGTTGGGCCGAGAAGGGGAGAGATCGTCAATCTCCCACACGGACTCGCGACGCTGCGGATCTACATCCTGCACCACAGACCCGATCTCCTGCGATTCAGTTTGGACACGGCCAAGCACCGTTTCAGATTGGATCTAGAGAGGTTGGGGTCGTTCTCACTCCGATAAACTACTCGGAGTCCGACTCCAAGTCGGATAAGGGTTCGAACGCTAGTTCGGACTCCAGTCTGGCGAGTCTCTTCCTTCCCCGCGAGATCTTCATGGCTTCAATACCACCATCCGAGGTGCGCTGACTACAAGAAGAGCAACAGGAGGAGGCACGCCGACTGCGACAGCAGGAGGAGGCTGACCGCGAGGCTCGCAATGACGAGCTACGCAAGGCTGGGCAAGTAGCTCAGCAGCAGATTCTCCAGACCAAACTCGGCGATCACAACGTTTTCGTCACGCCACAACAGAATGTTGTGGCCGCCGCAACCTTCCTGGACACGCTTCAGCTCGGGCCTGATCACCAGGCCACCCCAACTATCGCCAAGATCAAGGCGATGATCACGGCTGCCGCCTGCCAGCAACATCAATAGTAGTCGGGCGACACTGTGGTACCGACTAACCGGTCGGGATCTCCAGCAGCAGGCTCATCCACGTCTGCACGGCGTCGGGCGGCCGGCTCAAGTCGGCCACGCGAGGAGTCTAGGCAAACCACACTCGGCAATGACAACCGGCGGCGTCTCCAGTATGATCGCCGGCCTAATCAAGACCTCCGAGAGCGCCTACAACATGACCTTCGCCATACTATCAACGCCTAGCGCCATGAACGACACGAAGATGAGCGCCGCCGACTGGAGGATGAAAATGAGCGCTTCGGTCTCCATCACGAGTGGTTCAACCATCGTGGTCGAAGCCCGAGCCCTCACGAAGACGAAGGCATTCCAGCTTTCACTCGGGAGCTACAGGACGTCCACTGGCCGACTGGTTTTAAACCCACAAGGATTGAAAAATATGACGGCAAAACAAATCCCGAGTCCTGGCTCACCGTATATACCCTAGCAGTTTGAGCCACTGGGGGCGACAACAAAGCCATGGCCAACTACCTCCCAGTCGCGCTAGCCGACTCGGCGAGGACATGGCTGACTGGGCTCCCGAGGCGGTCGATCGGTTCCTGGGGAGAACTCAGGGAGCGATTCATCGCCAACTTCCAAGGGACCTATGAGAGGCCATCTTCTGAGTACGATCTGTATCAACTACACCAGAAGAAGAATGAGTCTTTACGTGATTTTATCAAGAGGTTCTCCGAGAAGTGCAACAAGATCCCAATGATCCACGACGAGGCTATCATCGCCGCCTTCCACAAGGGAGTAAAGGACGCCCCGTTCATCGCGAAGTTCACTTGGAAGCCACCACCCACTGTCCGGGCTCTTTTTGACATGGCCAACAAATGCGCCGAGTCGGCTGAAGCGGTCGCAGAGGCCCTTGACGAGAAGAAGGAGTCCCGACAGAAGGATCAGAAGGCGAAAGCCGACAACGAGCCATCTCAAAACAAGTCTGGCAGCCGCAAGTGGAAGTCAGACAACGAGGTGGCCAACATGGAACGCACTCGGTTGCGGCCCCAATGGAATAACGACTACCAGAAGGTCATGAGAGGGCCATGCCCCTTTCACCCCAAGGGCAAGCACGCGGCCAAAGATTGCTACATGCTTAAGAAGTTTGCCTCCGAGCAGGCTTCATCATCTGGCGCCGACAAGGACAAAGAAAAGCCAGATCAGGGTCCGGCCGACGATTTCCAAGATCCTCAAGCCGAGCTCAACCATATCTTCGGAGGGCCGTCTGCGTATGAGTCCAAGCGCAAACCGAAGCTATCAGCACGCGACATCAACACGGTCTCTACGATGGACACCCCCCAGTACCTGCGCTGGTTAGAGATGGCCATTACCTTCAATCGCGCAGATCATCCAGATTGGGTTTCTCACCCGGGACGTTATCCACTCGTCCAAGACCCGGTCGTCAGAAACATCAGGCTGAAGAAAACCCTCATCGACGGAGGTAGCGTGCTCAACATCTTATTCGCCAAGACTTTGGACGAGATGAAAATCCCTCGTTCAGAACTACGGCCGAGTACTGTGCCCTTCCACGGGATAATTCCCGGCCTGTCATCAACTCTACTCGGGCAGATCACATTGCCAGTAACCTTCGGCACGCGGGATAACTTCCGCACAGAAAACATCTGCTTTGAGGTTGCCGACTTCGAGACCGCGTACCACGCGATACTCGGACGACCGGCACTCGCTAAATTTATGGCGATACCGCACTACACATATATGGTGCTCAAGATGCCTGGGCCAGCAGGAGTCCTCTCCCTCCGCAGCGACGTCAAGCAAGCCTTCACCTGCGACAAGGAGAACTGCGAACTAGCTCAATCACAAGAGGCGGCAGTCGGGCGCAATAGCATTCGGCAAGCCGTCACAACTGAAGTCGAGCAAGATTAGGTTCCGGCGAAAAAGGCAGCGAAGTCGGGAATTTCAGCGAACTCTGACACGAAGAAGATCCCCCTGGACCCTTCCGACCCCTCCAAGACTACCCTAGTCGGGACCAGACTCGACCCCAAATAGGAAGACGCGCTCGTCACCTTCCTACAAGCCAATAAAGATATCTTCGAATGGAAACTGTCCGACATGCCGGGCGTACCAAGGGAGGTGATCGAGCACGCCCTAAATGTGAAGACAGACGCCAAGCTAGTCAAGCAACGGCTGCGGCGCTTCGCTTAAGACCACAAGGATGCTATCCGGGAGGAGATTACCAAGCTCCTCGCAGCCAGGTTCATCAAGGAGGTCTATCACCCGGATTGGCTGGCTAACCCAGTCCTGGTCTGGAAGAAAAACGGTAAATGGTGCATGTGCATTGACTACACCAATCTCAACAAGGCGTGCCCCAAGGACCCATTTGGTCTTCCCAAGATAGATCAAGTGGTTGATTCCACGGCCAGGTGCGACCTACTCAGCTTTCTCGACTGCTACTCGGGATACCATCAAATCAGCCTGAGGGAGGAAGACTACTTAAAGACATCTTTCATCACGCCGTTTGGAACGTACTGCTATATCACATTGCCATTCGGTTTGAAGAATGCTGGAGCAACCTATCAACGGGCAATTCAGCGGTGTCTGCACACTCAGATCAGGTGCAACGTGGAAGCTACGTCGATGACGTGGTGATCAAGACCAAGTCCAAAGAAGACCTCATCGCTGACCTGGAAGAAACCTTCCAAAATCTTCGACGATTCAAAATGAAGTTGAACCCGGAAAAATACACCTTCGGAGTGCCATCCGGCAAGCTACTCGCCTTCATCGTCTCGCACCGTGGCATCGAGGCTAACCCGGAGAAAGTCAACGCCATAATGAACATGGCTCCCCCGACTAACCAGAAGGATGTCCAGAAGCTGACAGGCTGCATGGCGGCACTCAGCCGATTTATTTCCCAGCTGGGCGAACGGGGTATGCCCTTCTTCAGGCTACTCAAAAAGGCGGACAATTTCCAATGGACTCCGGACGCCCAACAAGCCTTCGAAGACTTCAAACAATTTCTCACATCACCTCCCGTGTTGGCATCACCTATGCCCCAAGAACCATTAATGCTATATTTGGCGGCAACCACTCAGGTAGTCAACACGGTGCTGGTGGTCGAGCGATCCGAAAAGGGTCACATCCAGAAAATACAATGGCCAGTTTACTTTGTCAGTGAGGTGCTTGCCAACTCGAAGACGAGATATCCGCAGGTCCAGAAGTTGCTATATGGTCTACTTACCACAGTCCGGAAGCTGGTGCATTATTTTCAAGCACATCAAGTCACGGTGGTCACAGCGTTTCCACTCGGGGATGTCCTTCACAATCGCGAGGCCACTGGCCGAATCGCTAAATGGGCACTCAAGTTGATGGTGTCGGCGAAACGGGACTGGGGGCCCCACATACCCCGGGGACGCGTGGATCTTTGGCCACGTCAGCTCCTCTAGGGCCCACATTCTGTACCGGTGACGGCCGGCTATGGCCGTTTTCCCGCCAAGTACCTGGGGCCCGAGCACTGCCCGGGCCCGGGTGCACCTTCCCCGGGCGCGTCGCGACGACCACCCGCATCCGCCTCGGGCCCCGGTTCCCGCGGACATTCTCGGGAACCGCCCCCCGGTCCCGGGTGCCACAGGCTCGGTCCCAGGGCGCGTTCCCGGGGCACATTGCTGAGATATTCCCGGGCTCGGGTCTCGCCACCCGGTCCTGAG
Organism: Oryza meyeriana var. granulata; assembly: GCA_003991445.1. Taxonomy (NCBI): domain Eukaryota; kingdom Viridiplantae; phylum Streptophyta; class Magnoliopsida; order Poales; family Poaceae; genus Oryza; species Oryza meyeriana. The sequence goes on from RYFJ01000348.1 coordinate 396,821, forward strand.
AGCCACAGGCTCGGTCCCGGGGCGCGTTCCCGGGGCACATTGCTGGGATATTCCCGGGCTCAGGTCTCACCCCCCCCGGTCCCGGGACCCATAGCTTCAGCCCCGGGTCGCGTCCTCGAGGCACATTACGAGGACTTCCTAGGCCCGAGCCTCGCCCCCGGTCCCGGGACCCACCTCCTCGGCCCCGGGTCGCATCCCCGGGGCACATTACCGGGTCTTCCCAGGCCCAGGCCTCGCCCCCGGTCCCGGGAACCACCTCCTCGGCCCCGGGTCGCGTCCCCGGGGCACATTGCTAGGACTTCTCGGCCCCGGGTCACGTCACGCCCCCCGGTCCCAGGGCCCACAGCTTCCGTCCCCGAGGAACTCGGCGCCTTGTGCGCGCGGAGGGCTCGATGAGCCCTCTGCCCTAGGCCCGAGGCTGACTCGAGTGGATCGACCGTTCCAACCACCTGCATTAATGGTGGGGTGACGGGGCGCGTCGCCCCTGTCGCCCGCTCTGCCACGCGTGACGGCTCGTGACGGCCCCCCGTGGGCCGGCTCCTGGTGCAGTCAGAGAACTTTTGACTAAGAGGGCTTCAGTTTTCCACACTCTGGCAGCGATGGCGTGCGCTGTCACATCTTCACGACCTAGCCTCTCGTAGCAGCCGAGCAACGTGACGACTAGACGTGCCGAACCAACTCTAGCGTGGCTCAGCAAGCAGACATGTGCGACAAGACATATCGTACCTAGAAAAGCTTTCTCCTCACATGTGAGCTAGGCACTGTGGACTCCCCTTGGACGATGAAAGGAGGATCCATGCCAACGGGAAGGGCTCTCTTTTCCCGAAGGGAGGCTTCTGGAGGTGTTAAGCTTCTAGAAAGGCTTAGTCCCCAAGCGAGGGCTAGCTCCTGAGCACCCTTGAAGAACACCTTGTAAGAACAAACCACATTCATCTCCCACATAGCAGATACACACAGGAGTAGGGTATTACGCCTCCGCGCGGCCTGAACATGTCTACTTCTTCTGTCTCCCTTACGTGCCATCGTCCCGACGCCGCAGTCATCCTGTGAACAACTCCCCTAGCCGAACATCAAAGGGGGGTCCCTAGACTCCCTGCGGTTGGAGTTCCCTCCTCCAACAGCTGGCGCGGGCCACTCTCGGTGAAACGGGACTGGGGGCCCCACATACCCCGGGGACGTGTGGATCTTCGGCCACGTTAGCTCCTCCGGGGCCCACATTCTGCACCGGTGACGGCCGGCTATGGCCATCTTCCCGCCAAGTACCTGGGGCCCGAGCACTGCCTGGGCCCGGGTGCACCATCCCCGGGTGCGTCGCGACGACCGCCTGCATTTACCTCGGGCCCCTGGTCCCAGGGGCATTCCCAAGAAAGGGTGCTCCCGTTGTCCCGGGGCACGGCCCTGGGGGGCATTCCCGGGGCACATTGCTGGGATGTTCCCGGGCCGGGTCTCGCCCTCGGTCCCGGGACACATTTCTGGGACTTCCCGGGCCCGGGTCTCGTCCCCCGGTCCTGGGACCCACAGCTTCAGCCCCGAGTCGCGTCCCCGGGGCCCACTACTGGGACTTCCCAGGCCCAGGCCTCGCCCCCGGTCCTAGGACCCACCTCCTCGGCTCAGGGTCGCGTCCCCGGGGCACATTACCGGGTCTTCCCGGGCTAGGTCGTGAAGATGTGACAGCGCACGCCACCGCTGCCAGAGTGTGGAAAACTGAAGCCCTCTTAGTCAAAAGTTCTCTGACTGCACAAGGAGCCGGCCCACGGGGGGCCGTCACGAGCCGTCACGCGTGGCAGAGCGGGCGACAGGGGCGACGCGCCACGTCGCCTCGCCATTAATGCGGGTGGTTGGAACAGTCGATCCACTTGAGTCAGGCTCGGGCCCTGGGCAGAGAGCTCATCGAGCCCTCCGCGCGCACAAGGCGCCGAGTTCCTCGGGGACGGAAGCTATGGGCCCTGGGACCGGAGGGCGTGACCTGGGGCCGGGAAGTCCCAGCAATGTGCCCCGGGGACGTGACCCGGGGCCAAGGAGGTGGTTCCCGGGACCGGGGGGCGAGGCCCAAGCCCGGGAAGACCCGGTAATGTGCCCCGGGGACGTGACCCAGGGCCGAGGAGGTGGGGCCCGGGACCGGGGGTGAGGCCTGGGCCCAGGAAGTCCCCGTAATGTGCCCCGGGGACGCGACCCAAGGCTGAAGCTGTGGGTCCTGGGACCGGGGGGACCGGGGGGCGGTTCCCGGGAATGTCCCCGGGAACCGGGGCCCGAGGCGGATGCGGGCGGTCGTCGCGACGCGCCTGGGGAAGGTGCACCCGGGCCCGGGCAGTGCTCGGGCCCCAGGTACTTGGCGGGAAAACGGCCATAGCCGGCCATCACCGGTGCAGAATGTGGGCCCCGAAGGAGATGACGTGGCCGAAGATCCATGCGTCCCCAGGGTATGTGGGGCCCCCAGTCCCGTTTCGCCGACAGATGTCATTTGATATCACCTTTCAGCCACGGACAATAATTAAATCACAAGCTCTAGCCAACTTCGTGGCCGAGTGGATAGAAGTTCAACTGCCTACATCAACAGCAAAGCTAGAGTACTAGACAATGTACTTCGACGGTTCTCTACGGATCGGCGGCGCCGGCGCTGGAGTCATATTGACATCCCCTACCGGCGAAAAACTAAAGTACGTTCTACAAATCCACTTCCCGGCTTCCCACAATGTCACCGAGTACGAGGCACTTATCCACGGGCTCCGCATCGCTATATCACTCGGCATACGTCGACTGGTTGTGTGCGGGGACTCTCAACTCGTGGTGAACCAAGTCATGAAAGACTGGACTTGTCTCGATGACACCATGGCGGCATACTGTCAGAAGGTTGGCAAGCTGGAAAACAAGTTCGACGGGCTAGAAATAACACATGTCCTGCGTCAATACAACGATGCGACAGACGAGGTGGCAAATATGGGATCCAAGCGAGAAGCGGTTCCGACCGAAATATTTGTCGAGCAACTCATGGAGCCATCAATCAAGAAGAAACCGGCGCCGGAGCAGTCGGGAGGTGAACCCACCCCGGCTACAGACGAGACGCTGCACATATGTCAAGACTGGCGGACTCTTGTTGTCAAATTTCTCCTGGATGACGAACTCCCAGAAGATCGCAGTCATGCCGAGCAGATCAAACGTCGAAGCAAAAGCTTCCTACTAGTTGGAGAAGACCTGTACCGAAGGAGCGCATCCGGTGTCCTCATGCGTTGTGTCACCACCAAGGAGGGCATATGTGGCAACCATGCCGCGTCCAGGACGTTAGTCGGAAAGGCTTACCGGCAGGGATTTTTCTGGCCCACAGCAGTAACAGATGCCAAGGATATTGTTCGCAAGTGCGAGGGTTGTCAGTTCTACGCAAGACAAACAAACCTCCCAGCCCAGGAACTCCAAACTATCCCTATTTCTTGGCCATTCGCCGTATGGGAGCTCGACATGGTCGGGCCTTTCAAGAAAGCGCCAGGAGGGTTTACACATCTATTCGTCACAGTTGACAAGTTCACCAAGTGGATTGAGGCCAAACCCGTTGCAACTATAACAGCGGCACGAGCAACAGACTTCATCTTAAATATACTATACAGATTCGGGGTTCCTAACCGCATCATCACCGACAACGGTACTCAGTTCACAGGCAGCGTATTTCAAGACTTCTGCAAAGATTTCGGCCTCAAGATCTGCTATGCATCTGTGGCACACCACAGAGCAACGGCCAGGTCGAACGAGCCAATGGTATGGTCTTACAAGGCATCAAGGCCAGGATATTCGACCGACTACAACCATACGTGGGCCGGTGGGTACAAGAACTCCCATCTGTTCTCTGGTCTCTCAGAACCATGGTTAGTTGGGCAACAGGGCAATCCCCTTTCTTCCTGGTCTACGGTGCCGAGGCTATGCTACCGACAGAGTTACAGTTTGGCTCTCCGCGAGTCCGGGCTTACTCGAAAGACGTCTCAAATAATACCCGACTGGCCGAGCTAGATCAGTTGGAAGAAGCAAGGGACACCGTAACAATCCAATCAGCAAGGTATCTTCAAGGCCTGTGTCGCTACCACAACCGCAATGTCTGTGGCCGCGCCTTTTTGGTCGGGGATCTCGTCTTGAGGAAAATACAAACCACGAAAGACAGGCACAAATTATCCCCAATCTGGGAAGGGCCGTTCATTATAGCCGAGGTTACGTGGCCAGGCGCCTACTGTGGGTGCCATGGGCCCCGGGTACCTCATGACAAGCATATGGGCCACTCGGATAGAGGATGGGCCTAGCCTTGTAATTAGAGATATAGCTAGATTCGGCAGACTTCGCCTTGTATAGAAAGGAATATACAGTCCTAGTCGGGTGCGTTATATCTCTAAGGGGAGATCTCCTAGTCATAATCCGATGGGGACTCCTACCTTGTGACCCTGTCCCCCAGTATATAAGGGGAGGCAGGGCGCCCCATGAGGGCAGGTGCACACAAGTTCATCAGAACTACCACCGTATATCCTCAAAGGAATACATACAAACTGGACGTAGGGTATTACCTCACATTGAGGGCCTGAACCAGTATAAAATCCCTCTGTGTTCCTTTGCAATCCACCGAGTTTACATCCGCCGACTAGCCCCATATATTTATTGCCGGTGTAAAACATCGACAGTTGGCGCGCCAGGTAGGGGCTTCGGCGCGATCTACATCTACAAGCTCGATGGATCTAGCAACCGAAGTCGACGGCGGCAAACTCTCCCCCAGAGATACAATCGCATTCAGAAGCCTCGACTTCGTCGCCGACCAGATCGGCAATGTCACCTTGGCCGACTCGGACTCGATCCGATCTCCCAGGGAACCAGCCGACTCCGCGCCAGTCGGCCTACACGATGCTGCAGCAATCTTTCACGACATGTTGCGGCAATCTCCAATACGCCCGAGTCCAGGGACAACTCTTTCTTTCAGTGTTCGACTCGGACTCGGTTTTGAGCCGGCCGAGGTCGGGCCAGAAAAGGAAGAGATCGTCAATTTCCCGTTCGGACTCGGCGACGCCGCGGATATCTACGATCTACATCCGACGCGGCAAACCCGATCCTCTGGAGTTCGACTCGGAAACGGCCCCGAGCCGCTCGAGATCGGATCTAGGGAGGTCGGAGTTGTAATAACCCCCATCGACTATTCCGACTACGACTCCCAGTCGGATTCCGACTCCAAGTCGGACACCAGCTCGGCAAGCTTCACTCCGCCGCGAGAAATTTTCATGGCATCAAGAGGCTCTACTCCTACTCAGGAATCATGCCGACGACACGAGCCACAAGAGGAGGAGGCCTGCCGACTGCAAGAACAAAAGGAGGAAGAAGCAAGACGCCTGCATGCCCGCAACGACGATCTACGCAGGGCTGGGCAAACCGCTCAGCAGCAAATCCTTCAAACCCGAGTCGGCGACCACGATGTCTTCGTTACTCCCCAACAGAACATCGTGGCCGCTGCAACCCTACTGGACACGATCCAGCTTGGGCCTGATCACCAGGCCACCCCGACCATCGCAAGGATAAAAGCCATGCTTACCGTTGCTGCATGTCAGCAGCACCAACAGTCGGGCGATACCCTCATACCAACCAACCGGTCGGCATCCCCAATGGCAGTCTCGTCTACCTCAAAGCGACGCCGAGCGGCCGGCTCTAGTCGGCTGCACACGGAGTCACGGCAAACGTCACTCGGTAACCCAAACAACAACCGGCAACGTCGAAGTGACCGTCGGGACAACCGGGATCTCCGAGGCCAACTATGGCGTGATCTTCGGCAGGACAACAAAGCTCGATGCCGCGAACGAGAAGAAGACGAGCAACGCCAACTGGAAGACGAGAACAAGCATTTCGGCCTCCACCACGAGCGGTTTCGCCGCCGTAGTCAGGGTCGGAGTCCTCATGAAGACGAAGGCATACCGGCCTTCACCCAGGAGCTACAACAGGTCGACTGGCCGTCGAGTTTCAAGCCTACAGGCATCGACAAATATGATAGCAAGACCAATCCCGAGTCCTGGCTCACGGTCTACACTCTGGCGATCCGAGCAGCTGGGGGAAATCACAAAGTCATGGCTAACTACCTCCCAGTCGCTTTAGCCGACTCAGCGAGGACATGGCTAACAGGACTTCCCAAGCAATCAATCGGCTCCTGGGGAGAACTTCGGGAACGCTTCATCGCCAACTTCCAGGGAACATACAAGAGGCCATCTTCCGAGCACGACTTATATCAGTTGCATCAAAGGAAGAACGAGTCACTTCGTGACTTCATCAAGAGGTTCTCTGAGTAGAAAAATTCGATCCCAAACATCAAGGATGAGGTCGTCATCGCCGCCTTTCGAAAAGGAGTCAAAGACACCTCGTTCATCGACAAATTCACTTGGAAGCCTCCCAACTCTGTCAAGGCTCTATTCAACATGGCGAACAAATACGCCGACTCAGCCCATGCTGTTGCTGAGGCCCTTGAAGATAAAAAGGCATCCTGACAGAAGAAGCGGGAGGGCACCAACGACGCGGTCCCGACTAATGCCGGGAATCGCAAACGCAAGTCAGACGGCTTCATTGTGGCAGTCGGTCACAATCGTCTTTGACTTTCAACAACTGAAGATTATCAGAACAACAAGTGACATGCTCGGGGGCACACAAGCTCAAACGCAAGGATGGCATCCCCACTCTGAAATACCGAACAACTAAGTCGCTTCCTGATAAATATTTCTTCACTCGGCTTTACCAATGCCGCAGCCGCTTACACCTAATAGGTGCACAAGCTGCACTCTTCTCTGTTTTTGCTCTTAAATGATTGCAAAAGTACTCGAGTAGCATAAATCCTGATCCGTGAAACTTTGCTCCATGAAAGACGAACTCAAGTCACCCAAAACGCGTGTCTGGGAAAGAGCCATGAGCCAACTCCCGACGCTAGGGGGCTATGACTAGTCGGGCAGAGTGTTTAAACGTAAGGGGTCAACTACTTGGGGAAATTAATATCAAAAAGAGGAAGAACTCGTATTTACATATATTGTAAAATACATTTTATTCGGGTGATTATTTTCATCATCAGATGCTACTCATCCGATATCTTTATATTGCAGGCCCAGCTCCGGATATGCGTGACAGGAACTCAGGGCTGCGAGCCCATCTCCTACGCTCGGGGATGGACAAGTCTGCCAAAATACACTCGGGATGCTCCATGAGGGCTACTGACCGAGTACTTGCACCAGTCGGGATGTCATCTTCCCTGGCTACGCTCCATGCGAGCTAATAATCGACCTCCGGCGCCAGTCAGGGCTGTGTACTACTCGGCTAAGTAGGGTACGCCCCATGAGGGTCGCCAGCCGAATCCTACGCTAATGCTAGGTTTGGGTACCTTATTTGGTCCCGGCTCTGTCAGGTTGGGTACGCCCCATGAGGGTCGCCAGCCGAATCCTATGCTAATGCAAGGTTCGGGTGGCTAGCTTGGCTATAACTCTGTTGGATAGGGTACGCCCCATGAGGGTCGCCAGCCGAACCCTCTGGTAATGCAAGGTTCGGGTACCTTGTCCGGCTTTACCCATGTCAGAGAAGACTTACATCGTCAAAGTGCATTCGGAGTTCTCATGCACTGCGTCACACCTGAGGAGGGCAAGCAGATCCTGCATTATACCCACTCAGGCTTATGTGGCAACCAGTTTGCATCCAGAACGTAAGTCGGAAAGGCTTGCGAATAAGGATTTCTCTGGCTGATTGCGGTTACGAACACCAAAAAACTCATCCTGACATGCGATGGATGATACTTCTATAGAGCTATGCTGGATAGGTCGGCTCAAGCCGGCTTATTTGGTAGTAGCCACCAAGATATGAGTTCCTACAGTAGCCGGCTCAACTCATGGAACATAGAACAGCTATGTCCTTTCTACACCTGAATTCTATAATTTTTCATGTGTACAGTTTCTTTGACTCACCATGCCGCTTGCATCAACTGAGTAGTGAGTCAGGGGCTGCATGTATATATGTGTTATGTCAATAATATACGAGCTTGTCCTACTCCAGTTGCGAAGCTTTACTATGACTGTCGCGTTTGCCTGAGTACAGCTTCTTACATTGAACGATTTTATTAAGTTCTGACAGACTAACTCGGCGTAGACTACATGGTCATGTAAAGCTAATGACGACTGAGTGATAAGCTTGGCGGCAGTGCACATATATGATACGTTGCCCTTACAAACCCAGGTCTCGGGTAATTATCTCAGCAGTTGGCTTTGCCCGGGCAATCAGCTCCAGCACCTCTTTGGGCATTGTCTCCTCAGCAAACCCCTCCCTGATGGCTTCAATGTCTGCCCTCGGGTAGATGGATTCGGTCATCGCCAGGGTCTGGGCCACGCCGGCAATGACATGCTCATCCGAGTACTTCTTCAAGGCACTCGGCGCATCCTCAAGACGCGCCTCTATTTGGGGGATCCTGCTGCAACTGGTTCCCACAAGGCTGGGATCTATCAGGTCAAGGAGCCCTTTCACGGACCCGACGAGGGCTTCCTGTGACTCCTTGATGACCCTTATCTCCTCTGTGTAGAACCAATACTGAGCCTGGACATTGGCTCTCATGTCTGTCTAGGTCCACCGGCAAGTAAACTTGTCAGGCTTGGTTGCAGATGGAATGACTAATGGATTGGTTAAGATCACGGTCAGGTTGGGGACTTACTTTCGTAGTCGGCCTCCCACTTGGCTACGGTTTTCTCCAGTCCGGCTTTTTCTTCGCCAAGCTTGACGGTGGCCTCTTTTAACTCGGCCTTTTCCCGTTCGAGCTCGGCGTTGGCTTTTGTCAGGTCGGCCTTGGCCTTCTCAAGCCTGGCTCTGGCTTCTTCCGCCTTCTTCAGCTAGGCTTCCCCCTCTGTCCGGGTCTTTAACTCGGCTTCGAGGGCTGCATGACAGATTAGTCAAGAACTCAACCGTGCGACCAAGACACAACTGGGCAGTCGGGAACAACACGGCTAGAGAAATACACCAAGAGTTCAGTCGGGAAGACGCATTCGGGGGACTTACCTCTAATCTTCGCGGCTTGGGCCCAATTTTCATCCCTGAGCTAGGTGGCGGCATCCTTCAGCCAAGCTTCCCTCCCCGCGTGGCGCTCCTCCATCTCGGCCTTCAACGCCGGAGCTGCTCTAATTCCGCAAGGTGGGGGGCCATTTCGACCAAGATCTCGGTCATGTCCTCATTGTGATCGACAAGTTTCTGCTTAAGGAAAGAATAAGCCAAGAGTGGAGTCAGACGTCAAAACAAGAAGACCACCACGACTCTGCCACAAGAATTATACCCCAACTCCCTAGGACCCGGTGATGGCGGCACGAAGCAAGCTTTCGCGTTCCCTTCTCGCCGCGGCCTCATCAAGCCTGAAACTCTTCACGATTCCATCAGCCGCCGTCCAGGTGAACGTCCGAGGGAGCCTACGTGGAGGAGCTTCAATCCGAGGAAGGTTCGGGATCTCCGACGGCAGCAACGACGATGACGACGATGACCACGACGGCGACGGGGTCCCGGCCCCCACGCCGGCATCCCCCGCGGCCTCGGGAATCAACTCGGGGGCTCCAGCAGCGACCTCTGCAGCGGGCGGCGACTCAGGGGCTAGGGCAGCAGCCTCGGCAACTGCCCCTTGGTCGAGCAGCAACTGCGGCCCCGCAGGGCGCCGCTCGGCTGGGGCAGGCTCTTCAAGGGGAGCGGTCGGAGCGGTCTCCTTGAGATCGATATCGGCACACTTCCTGCATCACAAGGCAGTCATCAAAGTACCACTGCAACAGACAAGAATCTCAGAAGATCCGGAGCAGCATACCACTTGGAGAACTTCAGCTTCCTGCCGGGCGATCCGGGTCCTGGTGGAGCGCTACCTCCGGTTGTCGGCCCAGCTGGCGAATCAGTCGGCGGAGACGTGGCAGCTGGAGGCGGCCCCGTTGGGGGCGTAGCTGACTCGGGCACCCGCGTGCTTGGTGGATCCCGCTCGGATTGTGCACTCGGCGGTGCTTTTGCCGGGCTTGGCAATGTCGAGCTCGGCCATACAAGTCCCAACCTGGGACTTGATCGCCTGGGTGCCGCGGTGACAGTGTCCTTTATCTTCAAACTTCCTGCCACGGCGCGCGGCGTCATGGCCCCCTCACCCCGATATAGAATAGGCTTCTTCCCCGCTCTCCTGGAGTCGGGTTGGGCAGCAGAGGGGCTCCTCGGCCTCTTCTTTGATTTGACGGCTGATAACGGGCGTGAGTCCTCATCAAACTCCTCGCACCACTACAGAAGAATCCACAAAATACATCACACAATGCCGGGCAATCATACATACAGGCCCATAGGCGTTCGTCACAGAAGAAGGTTAAAGATTACCTTGGTACAGGGCCGAACGAAGCTATAGGCCGTGACCCGGCGATTATCGTCTTCGGTCACGATCACGCCTTCGGAGAAGTAACCGAACAGGGTCTCAGTCACTGTGCGCTTGTTAGCCGACTCGTTGCTCACTCGGTTAGGATCATTTTTGCCCTTAAAAGCCCAGCCAAATGCGCTCCTCAGCTTCAGTGGCTGGATGCGCCGAGTCAGGAAGCGACGAGCCACCCAAGGTCCAGTCAGGCCAGTTTTCTTGAGGTCATCTAATTTCCCCAACAATTGGTGCACTTGCCCCATCTCCTCATAGGTTGGATCTGCCGACCAACTTGGTAAAACTACCGGTGGCAAGCCAGTGAATGGACGCAAGGAGGGAGCCGGATCTGCGCAATAGAACCACTCCTTGTGCCAGCCTTTCAAGGAAGATTTCAAGGGGAGATCAAGATATGTTTTCTTCCCATCACTCCTCAACTGGAGACCAGCCCCCCAATCACATTGATATTATTTTTGGAGGGCTGGGGTTTGATGTGGAACAGATGCCTAAAGAAATTAAAATGGGGTTCCACACCCAAAAAACACTCGCAAAGAGTGACAAATATGGAGATTTGAAGAATCAAGTTGGGATTCAAATTCACCAACTCTAGCCCATAGAAGTCAAGGATGCGGCGGAAGAAATCAGAAGAGGAAAGGCACAAACCCCGATCGAAAAAAGAGGCAAAAACTACTGTTTCACCAGATCGGGGATTTGGGACCGACTTACCCTTAGCCGGCCGCCAACGGATCACCTCCGGACTGGGCAACTTCAGTTGACTCTCCAGCAGCTTCAGTTTCACCGAGCCGCAATTCGAAATCGGCCAAGCATTCTCCGGTGTACCCGCAAGATCCGAAGCTTTCGGCATGATTGGGAGCGGAAAGATTTGGGGGAAAAGCGAATCGGGGGCTTGGAACAGACGAAGAGGATTGGAATCGCCTGAGTTCGGGTGGGGAACAGCAGCAGCTAACCTTAGCTGAGCGGGAGGCAAAAAGTTGGGCGCGAAGGTGGAAGACGAAGCGATTGGCTGATTTGGGGAAGATGAAGGAATCTTTTTCTCTCTCCCCGCCTTTTGTAGAGTCGATGCCGACTAAATGGGCTTGGGCCTACACAGTCAGTACTGGGCCACCAAGATATGAGTTTCTACAGTAGCATGCTCCATGCGGGCCGCCCGCAGGCTGAGTTGAAATTATAGCGCTGGTGCTACTAATAGGAATCGATGAGGTAAACATATATGCTTCATGAGAGCCTTATTGCTAAACATATACGTTTGGGTATCTGTTCTATCCACCAGGTCTCGAGGACATATCCTTACACGGATCACAAGCTGGTCTTCATTAAAATTGAGGATGCAGGTATCTTTCTCGGGTACACCTGACCACACCGTGGATTTATTTTCATAAAGTGGTACTCGGCCTACATGCGTGGCCATCAGTTGCCATGAGCAACATTATTCCAGCCGATATGACACTGAAGAGTCTAACTTTCGAGTAGTGCACTACTCGGGAGAGACTATAAATCTCTCATTCCCGCTAACATGATGCGGAGGAGTCTAGCTTCTGGGTGGGACGCCACTCGGGAAAGACTACAAATTCCCTTTCCAGCTGACATGAAGCTGAAGAGTCCCATATACGAGTAGCATCCTACTTGGCGAGACTATAAACACACATTTCGACTGACATGAAGTCGAAGAGTCCTACATAGGAGTAGTTCCCTACTCAGCAAGACTATAAAGTTTATTCCGGTTGACATGATATCGAAGAATCTCATATACCAGTAGAAATCTACTCGGGAAAGATTATCAGGTTAAAGATCTTGGACTTTATGTTTAATTGTCTTCACAATTAAGCACAAAGTCAGAGGCTACACCTAATAGGTGTGCCTATTCGGCGCACACTATTTATACATCAACATGAAGCCCTTCATAGCCTCGCTGCTAGCTAACATAAAGCAGGACTCGAGAAGAAGACCTACTCAAACAAAGAGTACTCGGGAGCATCGCACTCGCGCAATCTTCACCATGGAGGATAAGCACTCGGCATCAGCTATGACTCAACTATGAAGGTCTCAGGGGCTACTGTGGAGGCCATGGGCCCCGGGTACCTCATCACCAGTATATGGGCCACTTGGATAGAGTATGGGCCGAATCATGTAATTAGAGATAAGATAGCACCCGGCAGGCCTTACCTTGAATGATAAGGAATAGCAGTCTTAGTCGGATAGATTTCTATCTCTAAGAAGGAAACCCCTTGGCCGTATCCGGCTGGGATCCTTATCATGTACCCCTGTCCCCCAGTATATAAGGGGAGGCAGGGTGCCCCTCAAAGGGCGACGAGATCATTGATCGACAAACATCTCAGAGGAATTACACCACAACTGGACGTAGGGTATTACCTCACCTCGAGGGGCTTAACCAGTATAAACTCTCTTTGTGTTCCTCTGCAATCCACCGAGCTTCCCCTTGCCGAGTAGCCCTATAGTTCTATTGCCGGTGTAAAACATCGACAAGTTGCCCCATCCAAGTCGGTCTTATATATCCTCCTTTCTTTGTGACAGCAAAGCAACTTGATTTTTTTTTCAAACAGAGATCAACTTGAGTTGGAACGGAACAAGATTTATGATGCATATTTTATTTTCTACTACCTCCATCCTAAAAAGATTGTCTTTTTAGGTACGAATCTGGTTAGTGCCATTATCCAATCAGCTGAAAAGATAATTTTTTAAGGATGGAGATAGTATATGATTAAGTTGCAAGCCTGGGGTCAGCCTTTGATTGAGATCGGCCTCAAGTATGAGGCCAAACACAAGGGGCTTATGACCTCTTCTTGTGTTCATATTGCGAATAAACAACATGACAAATATCATTACGTTGGTATGTATGACTTTACATGAAGGCCAGAATCGAATGAAAAATGCCGTCCCTTGCCAACTACTTTTCATTGTGTTAAGTTAATAATTTAGGTGAGTTTGGATAAACAAAATTGATAAGAAAATTCTTTATATGACACCCAAAATTGCTAGGTTTTTTTATGTTCTATTTCCATGTATGCCACTGCCTAAAATTTCTGCTGTCTGACATACATGTAAGTAAACATGGCTTATATCACTACTACATAATAGTATATTCGTACCGTCTTATTAGAACTGGTTGGAAAAAACCTAGCACTGATAAGGAATTTCCTGCCCACCCACCCGGTTTGCGTCCTTTCGAACCGGCACTGATGTGATGGGCCTTATCAGTGCCGGTTCATAGCTAGAACCGGCACTGATTAGTGCACTTCAGTGCTAGAATGAGCCACGAACCGGCAATGATAAGATTTTTTGGCAGCAAAATTTTCAATTTTTGGATGAAGTCATCTGTGCCGGTTTGTGGCTAGAACCGGCACTAATGCCACGAATCGGCACAGATGACCTCAACCATATTAGTACCGGTTTTTAATATGAATTAACTTTTTCATACGAACTCGGACGGAGATAAATTTTATATGAATTGTAGCTCTTGATAAGATCTACAATTTTGTAGTTAACAACCTTTTCATTTGACGTCATTTAAATGCTAAATATATGTTTTAAATCTCGGATATGAAGGGTCAAAAGGAAAAATATCCATATCCAAACAGAATTGATGTATAGGTGAGTTGATAAGGATAGGAGCATGAGGGAGGGAGGTTTAGAGTTCAAATCCCACAAAAGCTAGGTGCTAGCAGTTGCAAGGACCATATATATACGGTTAAGGATGGCAGTAGTATACGAAAATATTTTTTTTATTTCTTTCATCCTAATCTTTCTCCCAAACTCTCAATCTTGGAGGCTCTAGACCACAGTTCCTATCGACATTTTTTTGGTGCTTGTTGGTGGCTGCTAGTCTATAGTGTCAAACTAGGCATATGCATATACTCTATAGTGAAATACAATAGAAAAAGAAATAGGGGCTGAGAAATGGGGCGTTGCTGGAGTTCGGGGTTTTTTTTTTGGTCCAAAGGAAATGGGGGCAGCCCTCATTTAACCTTTAAGGCTCTAAAATAGGGGTTATTACTAAAGATGCTCTACCTATTTAAACTAGATTCCTTATTTCTTAGACAAAATGTTTAACAATGAGTTATTCTAGCCTAAACATAAAATAAATTTACAAGCAAGCATGAAATAAATTAACAATCGATAAAAAAATACAAAGTTAAATGTAAAATTAAGTATTCAAACTTGATTACATAAAAAATAAAACAAAACCATGCATATACTACAATATTTTGTAGTTAAAAAGAACTAAAATTGCACATTTTACATGGCACTATAATTTTATGCTTAGTAACTAATTATATCAGTTTTTAGATAATACAATTAAACTCCTAAAATGCAGCATGAAACACTACTACAAAACTAGACATATGTGGTGACACATCTATGACGAATAGATACGACCTGTCTCAAATGACCTCATCTCTAATGGGTCAAAAAAAAGCCTATTTAAGATATAGATGTGGAGGACGACATGTCATGGATGTAGGGTCATATGTGATGGTCGTAGTTCTAATCCCTGTCTGATCATTTGTGATAGGTCACAACTATGACCCATCATTGATGACCTTACATCTGTGACGGATGTAATAGTATAAACTATCACAGATAAGGAATCCCATCTGTGACGGGTCGTAAATATGACATGTTAGAGATAGAGATAAATATCAAACGGGTCTAGTTTTGGAACGATTAGAGATGATTTCATCACTCCTTTGCCTAGATCCACCATAGAAAAAATATACTAGACATCTTCCTCCCTCATCCTCTCGCTTGCCTTTCCTCCTACGCGCTCTCTCTCACATCTTTCTTTCCCCCTCTGCTTCGCAGCTCACCTCTTGCTCCATCTACACCGCCAGCACCCAGGGAGGAGTCTTCGTCCCGCCTCCAAGGTCATCATGGGACTGAGCTCGTCGTCCTCATCGTTAGGCTGAGCAGCCAGTCCTCATCACCGGGCCGAGCTTGTAGTCCTTGTCACTAAGCCAAGCTCGCCGTCCTCGCCGTCAAAAAAGCTCTGAGGCGGCAAATCCGGCCTCCCTGTGATCGGGGGCCAACAAATTTGAACGCCCCTGACCTCATGGTGGGCAAATCTAGACACCCTGACCTCGAGGGCTACCGGATCTAGTGGCGGCGGCGTGTAGGATCGAATATAAGAACCAAGCCTACCAGAGGGGGATGAATGGTAGGAGAAACCAAACAACCAAATCTTTTAGCGAAAATAAAAGAACCCAAAAACTTGATGGACTAACTTGTCAATCATGGTTTGATCACCCTCCTATCGCTAGTCTGACTACTCGCGAATCAAAGAGACACACCTTGACAAACTATTGAATTGGATCAACTTTATTGCATCAAGATGTATTTACAAAGTGCATACAAAGTACTCATCTCTCTCAAAACTAAACCCTAATTTTTCTCCTCCAATGGTTGATTTTCCTAGAGGCTCAACCCCTCATCTATTTATACCTAAAACCTCCTACATAAACTAGGAGTAGAACCCCTAGTTCCGCTAGGACTCAATCCCTCAATTACCAAATCAAATTCTCAGCTAGCTCCAGCCATAGACAATCCCGCGCAAGCCAGGTCGGACTCACGCGCGCCTACGAACTTCTTGCCGTCAAGCACCCTCGTCGTATGGGCCGCCACCACCTTGATCGGTTTGGCCTCCTGGAGGTCGCAGGTGGGCCAAGATGAGGCCCACCTGCGATAATCCCAATCCAGGGGTCGCTATGGTCCGTCTGCGGAGATCGATTATCTCATGCGATACTGAATCTATTTATCGCAGTCCTCTCACATATATATCTAGCTAGCCCGACTTCTTGTTCCCCAACCCAACATTTCTCGCTCCAAAACTTGCCAAAATATAAGAGAGAAGGTTTTGAACTCGGATTTCTTAGGGGATTTGCCTACCTAAGGTTAGAATCATATTTTTCTACTATACTTATGAAGTTTTCCTTCGAATTTACGATTTGGATGGTGTGAATTTCTAGGTGATGTGGTCAATCAATTCATAATATGGCATCGTAGAGATATCGTGCTCCTTCAACAGTCACCTGCAAGTGCATCGAAGATTGCAGCTCCAAAGAAGACAGCTGGTGTGCCCAAGTCGACATCCCCGCCAGGTCCTTCGTCACTAGAAAACCCGGAGTCCCCAAAGACAAGGCACCTAAGTCCCCACCACCTCCACCTTCCCCACCACCGCCGTCTTTCCCACCACATCCACCTTTGCAGCCACCTTGAAGCTCGCCAGCCCCTGAGGTTCAAATCGAAGCTCAATAGGGCACTCCATCTCCACCGTCCGCTCCACCTCGGGCTAAATCTCCTACTCCACCATCCGCTCCAACTCGGGCCGTTCCACAGAAGATAACCACATATGATAACAAGGCAAAATCAAAAGACGTGGACAAGTTTTTGTTTACGGCCTTTAGAGGTAGAGGCAACATGAAGAAAGATACAACACCCAATACAAGCCAGAAATCAGTGCAGAGCGCCAAGGATGAGTTGGAGTTCTATGCTATTGATGACGTCCCTAAGGAATTCATAAATGGCAAGCCTTTTCTTCCAACGCACATCTTGCGGACTTTGCTATGGCAGATGATCAGGTGGCCTGAGTGGTACATGAAGGCTAGTAAAGCAGACCTAAGCTGGCTAAATGCCTAGGTGCCAAAAGATGCTTTCATGGCTGGATATGGGGGCATATTCTTTATCAATTTCAAGGACATGCACACCGTGTATCGTCTAGAAAAGTTGGACGTAAATCTTGTCGGCGCATAGGCCCTGTAAGTATATATATTGATCACTCTTCTTTCTATATATAATCGACCAATCTATAATCGACATGGTAACTAATGTTTTGAGCCGTTTTGCATGTCTAGGTTACAATTACACGATGCGGATCAAACGAGGGAACCGGTTGGCTACCTTGACCCAACCTGAATCTGCAAGACGCAACACACCGTCGACATATGTGACGATTATGCGGTGATCAGGGACAAGTCGGCTGATTACCCGGATGCCGATTATATGGATTTCCTCATTCTTTTAAACTTGTAAGAAATTAAAATCGTCCTTGTATATACCTCCTGCATTCGTCATCTATTTTTTTATACCATGTCCACATAATTTTCTGAACAGCGCACACAGATCGTACATGAAAAAAGGAGGGGCAGTAGAAAAGAAAAGGGAAAAAACTGCTTGTCAGGATAAAGTGGCCGGTAATGAAGCGAACTACATATTTTATGTCTTAAAATGCATATTCATATTTAATTTACATTGTTACTACTCCTTGGGCAGTGCTACAAACAACCCATTGGGACAATTCTCTATGGATATTACGTGTGCGAGATGACGAGGATCCACGGCAGGTTTACATCACACGTGGATAGTATATGTACATAATTAATTAAATATGTTAGTACAGACACATGTATCACTGTTTGTAACGTCTCGCTTATCTTATTCCTATTGCGGTTGTATCAAGTAACTGGGCCAGCTTAGATAATGAACAACACAACACTTGTCATGCCCCAAACTGACCTTTTGTGAAGGACGAGTCTGGACCGTACAATTAACCTGCAAACCTGTACCAGTCCCAGGAATATAGTGCTGGCATAACAGGCGATGGAACCGTCATGGCACAATTTATCTTATTAGTAGACATAGTCTTATATCCAAGTTGGAACTACGGACATACCCCGAGTTCACAACGATACATTAGCAGGAGAGCGGAAGCGGAATCTAGCCCAAAGCCACAAGCGCGACTCAGAAACTAAGCCGAAACCCTAAATTCCTCGAAGCCAGCTTGCTCCTGGAAGAACTCCTCATCGGTTGGATTCAGCTCGTCTTCCAGCACTGGGGGGTAGATATATATATAGCAAGGGTGAGTACTAGCGTACTCAACAAGCCATGGGGACTTAAGTGGTTAATGCAAGCTTCAAAGGATGGCTGGTTGTTTCATAATCCATTTTATTTAAAATTCTTTTCGGAATAGTCTAAGTGTGTGCTTCTCAACAATCGGGGCAAAGTGCGGTCTCGCCCGGATCGGAGCGAATTGTATCAGTCTTTGAATCAGCGCAACTCCCAAGAGTTGGCTTCCGAGATTCAGCTCCACCAACAGATCCAACTACTTCGGGCCCATAGCCCTGCTGTCCTTGACAACGTCACCACATATCGATGTTTTACACCAGCAATAAGAATATAGGGCTACTCGTCAGATCGAAACTCGGTGGACTGCAAAGGAACACGAAAGGTTTATACTGGTTCAGGCCCTCGATGTGAGGTAATAGCCTACGTCCAGTTGTGGTGTATTTCCTTTGAGGATGTATGATTCTGATGAACCTCTGATGATTCTCTGTGTGACCCCAGGGGGCGCCCTGCCTCCCCTTATATACTGGGAACATGGTTACAAAGTAGGTGTCCCAGTCGGACTACGACCAAGAGATCTCCTTCTAGAGATATAACGTGCCCGACTAGGACTATATTTTCCTTATCGTACAAGGCTAAGTCTGCCGAGTTCTATCATATCTCTATTTACAAGGCTAGACCCATCCTCTGCCTGAGTGGCCCATATGCTTGTCATGAGGTACCCAGGGGCCATGGCCTCCACAGCAGCCCCTGAGACCTTCATAGTTGAGTCACAGCTAATGTCGAGTGCTCATCCTCCATGGTGAAGATTGCCCAAGTGCGTTGCTCCTGAGTACTCTTTGTCCGAGTGCTTCTTCTTCCTGAGTCCTGCCTCATGTCAGCTAGCAGCGAGGCTATGAAGGGCTCAATGTAGAAATATAAATAGTGTGCGCCGAATAGGCACACCTATTAGGTGTAGCCCCCGACTTTGTGCTTAATTGTGAGACAATTAAACATAAAGTCAAAGATCTTTAACCTTGTTAGTCATTCCCGAGTAGTACACTACTGGTATATTAGACTCTTCAGTATTATATCAGCTGGAAATATTTTATAGTCTTTCCCGAGTAGTATGTCACTCGAAAATTAGACTCTTCAGCTTCATGTCAGCTGGAAGAACTTTTTATAGTCTTTCTCGAGTAGTATATCACTTGGAAGTTAGACTCTTCAGCTTCATGTTAGCTGGAAAAATGTTTGCTCATGGCAATTGTTGACTAAGCATGTAAGCCGAGTACCACTTTATGGATTTTAACCCAATATGTGGTCAGGTGTACTTGAGAGATACCTGCATCCCCAATTTTAATGGAGACCAGCTTATGATCCTCATAAGAATACATCCTCACTACCTGGTGAATAATACAAATATCTGAACACATGTGTTCAGCAATTAGGCTTTCATGAAGCATATCTGATTACTCAATCTGTTTATGTAAGTAGCACCAGCACTGTTATTTTAACACAGACAACGAGCAGCCCAAATTGAGCGTGCTACTGTAGAAACTCATATCTTGTGGCCCAGTACTAAATTTACAGGCCCAAGCCCACTTATCAGCACATGCTCTATAAAAATAGGGAGAGAGAGAAAAGATTCCCTCATCTTCTCCATTCTACCAATCGCTTCATCTTCCAACTTCCACGCCGAAATTTCACACCTCGCCTCGCTAGGGTTCGCCATTCCTAGTGCTTCCCACTCGAAACTTGGGCGATTCCGCTCCTCCGCGTCCATTCCAAGCCCCCAATAGTATTTCCCCTAAATCTCCTCGCCTCAAGCCATGCCGAGAGCTTCGGAAATCTCAGAGGTGTCCGATGAGACCTGGCCGACTTCGGATTGCGGCTCGACTAAGTTGAAGTACTTGGAGAAGTTGCTAAGATTGCAAAGCCGTGAAGTGATCCATTGGCGTCTGGCTGAAGGGGAATCGATTCCGGCGCCCCAATCTGGTGAGACTGTAGTCTTCGCCTCTTTCTTTGAGCGGGGTCTTGCTCTTCCTTCCTCGGACTTTCTTCGCCAACTTCTTTCCTTCTAAGAGCTAGAGTTGGTGAATCTGAATCCCAACTCCATCTTGCAAATCTCTATATTTGCAACTCTATGTGAATGCTTTCTGGGCGTGGAGCCCCATTTCAATCTATTTAGATATCTGTTCCACATCAAATCTCAGCCCTCCAAAAACAAAGTCCAAGTGATTGGGGGGGGGGGGGGGCGGTCTCCAGCTTAGGAATGAAATGAAGAAGATCTATATCCACGTTCCCTTGAAAACTTCTCTTAAGGGCTGGCATAGAGAGTGGTTCTATTATTCTAATCCTGAACCACTCCTTTCCCTTTTTACTGGTCTGTCTCTGGAGGTGGTGCCAGCTGGTCATCCATGCCAAGCTTTGAGGACATGGGCTAAGTATATATGTTGATTGATAAAATTGACAAGCTAAAGAGCTCTAGATTGACTGGTCCCTGGGTGGCCAGATGTTTCTTGAATCGCCGCATCAGACCCCTGAAGCTGAGGAGCCGCTTCGGCTGGGATTATAAGGGCAAAAATGATCCTAGCCAAGAATACCCAGACCTGACTGAAAAGCACAAGGTGACCGACATCTTGCTCAGTTATTTTGCCAGCGGGGTGGTCGAGACAGAAGATGCAGAGCGAGCCACCGTGGCTTACAGCCAGAAAAGGCCTCGTCCAGAGGTAATGCTTGCTGATGTTAGCTTGCTGTCCATCTGTGATGAATGCTTGTAGATGTGTATTCTGGATTGCTCTGCAGTGTATGATGTATATTGTTGAATCACTTGTAGGAACATGAGAAGTTTGATGAAGACTCCCAAACGTTGTCGGCCGACAGATCAAAGAAAAGGCCTCTGAGTCCTTCTGCTGCCTAGCCCAGCTCTAAGAGAGTTGGGAAGAAACCTGTTGAAGACCCGGGCAAGAAGAGGGCTAGCAAGCTGAGTACTGCAGCCGGGAGCTGTTAACGCCAAAATTTGGTAAGGCCCTGTATCAGATTCGGTCAAGAAGAAATTGCAGATAATTAACGGAAGTTGATCCGAAAGGGACCGAATCCGGGAAGGAGCCGTGAAGACCACAGTATGGCGGTTAATTACTGTATCTATTAATTAGGCAAGTGCTTATCTTTAGGAAACCTGACCCCGTGTCCGGTCGGGTCTTATTAGTGTTTTCTGTTATAATTAGGAAATCATGTACCGTGTCCAATAAGGACTCATGTCAACTCGGGGTATAAATACGTATGCCCGGGTGCTGTGTAAAAAATCATCAATCGATCAATACAAATTCGGCGCATCGCCACCCTTTCGACGGGTTCTTGCTTCTCGAGCCGGGCTGCATCGGTTAAGTTTGACCTCCTGCGAGAGGGTAAGTCTTGTCACCCCGGCTACCTATCGGCTAGGACTTCCTCGGTTAGGTCCGATATTCTAGTCGGTTTATGGTAGTCGGCTTACCACGATATATCTTTTTTGTCTATGGCTGCATCAGTTCAGTTTGACCTCATAGATTGATTAGGTATATCACATCACGTGTGCGTAGATCGTATTGGCTTACTGGGAGCGGTTTATCCACAGTTTGTGCTGCATCGGTTGGGTCCGACCTACTAAACTGCCAGTGATAAATTGTTCCGGCTAAGTTGATATTTTGTGCGCAAGCGTCTTATCGGGGTGCATAGCCGATAAATTATCATATTCTACATCACGATCGCATCAGATCTATCGGCCTATCGAGATCTTGTTATCATCATCAGTCTGTGCTGCAACGGTTGGGTCCGATCTACTAGACTGACGATAATAACTTTATTCTTAATAAGCCGATGGGTTTTATGCGGTGTTTTTATCGGAGTGCTTAGCCAATAAGTTATCCCTTAAATACAGCCGATTATACTGCTTGCTTTGTTATACATTCTTGCCTGCATTACTATTACGATCGGCTAAGGGCTAGCCGATTAGTTTACTTTGCCGATCCGAGCGCGAGCACAGGTAAGCCCCCGGGCACGAGCTCAGGTAAGTTCCCGGGCACGATCAGCAGGCAAGGACCCGGGGACGAACACAGGTGAGGACCCGGGCACGGGCACGGGCACGGACAGCAGGCGAGGACTCGGGCACGGGTACAAGCGAGGACCTGGGCACGGGCGGCAGGCAAGGATCCGGGCGCGGGCACGAGCAAGGGCCCGGGTACAGGCGCGGGCGGTGCTCCGTGAATAACCACTATTACAACCGGCTGGAGTTTATTTAATCTAGTTATTTATGCATTCTGCTTATTTATTTCATCAGTTTACAACCGATTTTTGACCATCCCTTTGATGATCGGCTAGTTTAATATTTGTTTATTATTATGCTATTGCTCATGCCATCATCGGCTTCCAGTCGATGTATATGTGCTACAGTTCAAATCGGCCATCGGCCGATGAGACGAGTCCAGATCGGCTTCCAGCCGATTGGCTCATGAATCCAATATTTTTTCTCCTTGTCAATTGCAGGGTCAAATTGACTGGCACGCCTATGAACCTCAAGATTTTAGGACCTGCACTGGAGTGAAGCAAATATACCAGGCCTTCGTGTGTCTCCAAGGCGCTGGACGGCCTCGGCGGTTTTCGGCGTCAACACGAGCCTGAAGATAAAAGACACCACCAGCGTATCTCCCAGGCCGCCGAGTCCAAGGCCATCACCTCCAAGCCTGAGACTGACACCAGGCTCAGCAACTTCGAGCCCAAGACCGGCGCCGTCGAGTATAAGATCAGCAATATCGAGCCAAAGAGCGGCGCCACCGAGTGCTTCGACACCCCAGTTGGCCATCGTAGTGACTGGGCCGACCAAGAGCAAAGCACCACCGCTAACTGCCGCTCCGACTAGCCCGGCGGCCAGCAGCTCTCCACCGCTGTCATCTGGAGCCCCCTCGTGGAGGTTCAAGATCTCCAAGAGGTAAGCAATCTTTATTCTTCTGAAAATCTTGATCAGTGTAGTAGTGCCTTGATATCTGACTCACTGTGCAGAAAACGAGCTAACATTGATCTCAAGGAGACCACGCCAGCTGCTCCTATTGTCGAGCCAGCCCTAGCCGAGCCAACACCAACAAGCTTATCTGCCGAGTCGATGACTGTCCCAGTTGTAGAAACTGAAGCTGTCTCGACAGCAGGACCGCTAGTGCTGGCTGACCAAGGGGCGAGTACCGAAGCTGTTGCTCCAGCCCCTGAGCGAGTCCCTGAAGTCTCAGTAGCCACTGAGTCAGGAGCCAGGACCTTGTCGCCATCCATATCATCGTCGTCATCTTCAGATGAAGTGGATCTCCCCAGGCTTGAAGCCCCTCCTCATAGGTTCCTGAGAACGTTCCATTGGGTATCCCTCGAGGAAGTCGCGGAAAGTTACAAGCACAATGAGGAGGCAGCCGAAAGGGAGCGCGAAGTTCTTCTTCGCGCCGCAATCGCCATGTCCCGGGGAGTCCAGGTATGACTCTTGCCATATTGAGTTCTTGATAGTCTTCCCTGTATTGGTTCTCTGCCTCTTGACTTTGTTTTGCTCTGAGCAGAAAATTGTTGACCACTCGGAGAAAATAAACAAGGTCTTGACCCAGCTTGCCCCCCATCTCCAACGATTGGGCCAGCTCTAGGCCGCCAAGGCCGACCTAGAACAGTCTAGTTAGGAGAGGGAAAATTGGCTAAGGGGAGCAGTTGACCAGCTCAGGGATGAAAATTGGGCCCTAGCCGAGATGATCAGAAGTAAGTCTCCTGCGTTTGTCTTCCCGAATAAATCCTGAGTATATTTCTCCAGCCTTGTTGTTTCTCGACTGCCTGGTTGAGTCTTGATTGTAATCTCGAGTTCTTGACTATTCTGATATACAGCCCTTGAAACTAAGTTGAAGACCTAGACAGAGGAGAAAAACCAACAGGAAATCAAGCTGAAGGAAGCTGAAAAGGCCAACGCCGAACTGGAGAAGGCCAAAGCCGAACTCGAGAAGGACAAAGCCGAACTGGAGAAGGCCAAAGCCAAAGTGGAGGCCGACTATGCAAGTAAGTCTTCCCTCTGACAATAATCTTAACCAATCCTTTTATTACTCCAACCGCAGTTTTGGCTAACAAGTTTACTTGTCAATGAATCTGAGCAGCTTCGAAAGCCAATGCTCAAACCCAATTTCGAGCCTTTGCAGAGGAGATTAAAGTCGTCAAGGAGTCATGGGAGATTCTTGCCGAATCCGTGAAAGGGCTCCTTGACATTATGAGTCCTCACCAAGTTGGAACCAGCTCCAATACAGTCTCCCAGGTGGAGGCGCGCCTTATCGAAGCCCCAAGTATCTTGAAGAAGTACTCGGATGAGCACGTTGTTGTCAGCGTGGCCCAGACCCTTGCAATGACCAAGTCGATCTACCCTAGGGCAGACCTCGAGGCCATCGGTGAAGGGTTTGCCGAAGAGACAACACCTAAGGAAGCACTGGAGTTGATCACCCAGGCGAGGCCGACTGCAGAGGCGATCACAAAGGACCTGGGGATGTAAGAACAATCCATTACACAGTCGGTGTACATAAAGTTTTTGTAAGAACATGTGTAAATATATGTGCAATGCAGCCGAGTTCTAGGTTTTCCTTAGTTATCATTAGCTTTACCCGACTATATAGTCTGCGCTGAGTTGATCGATTGGAACTGTAGAGGCAATGGGCCCCGGGTACCTCATGACAAGCATATGGGCCACTCGGACAGAGGATGGGCCTAGCCTTGTAATTAGAGATATGATAGAGCTTGGCAGACTTAGCCTTGTACAATAAGGAATATATAGTCCTAGTTGGGCAGGTTATATCTCTAAGAGGAGATCCCTTGGCCGTAGTCCGACTGGGACTCCTATTTTGTAACCCCGTCCCCCAGTATATAAGGGGAGGCAGGGCACCCCCCTGAGGGCAAGTCAATCAAGTTCGTCAGAACTACCACCATACATCCTCAAAGGAATACATCACAACTGGACGTAGGGTATTACCTCACATCGAGGGCCTAAACCAGTATAAACTCCTCGTGTTCCTTTGTAGTCCACCGAGTTTCTATCCGACGAGTAGCCCTATATTCATATTGCCGGTGTAAAACATCGACAGTTGGCGTGCTAGGTAGGGGCTTCGGCGAGATCAACCTCAACAAGCTCAATGGATTCGACAACCGGAGTTGATGGCAGCAAATTCTCCCCCGGAGACACGATCACATTTGGAAGCCTCGACTTTGTCACCGACAAGCTCGGCAAACTCACCCTGGTCGACTCGGACTCGATCCGATCTGCCGGGGAATCAGCCGACTCTGCGCTGGTCGGCCCACACGACGCTGCAGCAACCCTCATCGACTTGCTGCGGTAATTTTCCACCTGTCCGGGTCTCATGACAACTCTCTACTTCAGCGTTCAACTCGGACTTGGCCTTGAGCCGGCCCGAGTCGGGCTAGGAAGGGGAGAGATCATCGATCCACATCTACAATCTACATCCCACGTGCCAGACCCGATCCTTTACCGTTCAGTTCGGACATGGCCCAGAGCCATTTGAGATTGGATCTAGGGAGGTTGGAGTCGTCATCACCCCGATGAACTACTCAGATTCCGAATCCAAGTCGGACAACAATTCGAACACCAGTTCGGACACCAGTCTGGCAAGCTTCCTTCTGCCCCAAGAAATCTTCATGGCTTCAACCCCTCCACAGGAGGGGCGCCGAGTACAAGAGCAGCAAGAAGAGGAGGCCCACCAACTGCGACAACAGGAGGAGGCCGAACGCAAGGCTCACAATGACGAGCTACGCAGGGTTGGGCGAACTGCTCAGCAACAAATCCTCCAGACTAGAGTCGGCGACCACAACGTCTTCGTCACGCCACAACAGAACATCGTGGCCGCGGCAACCCTACTGGACACACTCTAGCTTGGGCTTGATCATCAGGCCACCCCGACTATAGC
This sequence comes from Oryza meyeriana var. granulata, assembly GCA_003991445.1. Classification (NCBI taxonomy): domain Eukaryota; kingdom Viridiplantae; phylum Streptophyta; class Magnoliopsida; order Poales; family Poaceae; genus Oryza; species Oryza meyeriana. Next base: position 422,999 of record RYFJ01000348.1, read on the forward strand.
AAGAATCAAGGCCATGATTGCAGCTGCCGCATGTCAGCAGCACCAGTAGTCAGGCGATACACTTATACCGACCAACCGGTCGGGTTCTTCAGCAGCGGTCTCGTCTGCATCAGCATGACGCCGGGCAGCCGGCTTAAGTCAACCGTATGCGGAGTCACGCCAAACATCTCTCAGCAACCCAAACAACAGCAATTGGTGGCGTCCCTAGAACGATCACTGGTTCAACCAAGATCTCCGAGTCCGTTTGCAACGCGATCTCCACCAAGACATCAACGCTCGGCACCGCCAACGCGAAGACGACGAGCACCACCGATTAGAGGACGAGTATGAGCGCTTCGGTCTCCACCATGAGCGGTTCCACCACCGCAACTGGAGCCGGAGCTCTCACGCAGACGAAGGCGTACCCGCCTTCACCCAGGAGCTACAAGAGGTCGACTGGCCGTCGGGCTTCAAGCCTACAGGAATCAAAAAATACGATGGCAAGACCAATCCCGAGTCCTGGCTCATCGTATACACTCTGGCGATCCAAGCTGCTGGAGGTGACCACAAAGCCATGGCTAACTACCTCCCGGTCGCCCTAGCCGACTCGGCGAGGACATGGCTAACAGGGCTCCCAAAACGATCAATCGGCTCCTAGGGGAAACTCCAGGAATGCTTCATAGCCAACTTCCAGGGGACTTACGAAAGACCATCTTCCAAGCACGATCTCTACCAGCTGCACTAGAGAAAGAACGAGTCTCTTCACGAGTTCATCAAAAGGTTTTCTGAGAAGCGCAACTCGATCCCAATGATCAAGGACAAGGTCGTCATCGCCGCCTTCCACAAGGGAGTCAAGGACGCCCCATTCATCGCAAAATTTACTTGGAAGCCCCCAACCTCTGTCAGGGCTCTCTTCGATATGGCGAACAAATATGCCGACTTGGCCGAAGCGGTCGCTGAAGCCCTCGATGAAAAGAAAGAGTCCCGGCAGAAGGACCAAAAGGCAAAAGCAGACAACGAGCCAGCACAGAACAAATCTGGCAACTGCAAGCGGAAGTCGGAAAACGTGGTGGCCAACGTAGAGCGGACTCGGTCGCGACCCCCAAGGAACAACGAGTACCAGAAGGTGATGAACGGGCCTTGTCCCTTTCATCCCAAGGGCAAACACACGGCCAAAGACTGCTTCATGCTCAAGAAGTTTGCCTCCGAACAGGCTTCAACATCTGGCGCCGACAAGGACAAAGACAAGCCAAATCCGGGCGCAGCCGGCGATTATCAAGATCCCCAGGCTGAGCTCAACCACATCTTCGGAGGGCCGTACGAGTCCAAGAGAAAGCAGAAGCTAACAGCAAGCGACGTCAACTCGGTCTCTATAGCAGACACCCCCCAATATTTGTGCTGGTCAGAAACGCCCATCACGTTTGATCGCGCAGACCATCCAGATCGGGTTTCACACCCGGGACACTACCCACTTGTCCTGAACCCGGTCGTTAAAAATATCAAGTTGAAGAACGTTCTCATAGACAGAGGCAGCACACTCAACATCCTCTTCGCCAAGACCCTGGATGAGATAAAAATCCCTCGTTTAGAACTGTGGCCAAGTACGGCGCCCTTCCACGGGATAATTCCCGGCCTGTCTTCAACACCCCTCAGACAGATAACTTTGCCGGTCACCTTCGGCACGCGGGATAATTTCTGCACAGAAAATATCTGCTTCGAGGTCACCGACTTTGAGACTGTGTACCACGTGATACTCGGACAGCTGGCGCTCGCCAAATTCATGGCGATACTGCACTATACCTACATGGTGCTCAAGATGCCTGGGCCAGCCAGAGTTCTCTCCCTTCGCAGCGACGTCAAGCAAGCCTTCACTTGCGACAAAGTGAGCTGTGAGTTGGCTCAGTCTCAAGAAGCGGCAGTTGGACGCGACAACATTTGGCAAGCCGCCACAACAGAAGTTGAGGACGACCAAGTTCCGGCGAAAAAAGCAGAAAAGTCAGGAATTTCAGCGGACTCCGACACGAAGAAGATCCCCTGGACCCTTCCGACCCCTCCAAGACTGCTCTAGTCGGGACCGGACTCGACCCCAAATAGGAATACGCGCTCGTCACCTTCCTCCAGGCAAACAAGGACATCTTTGCCCGGAAACCTGCCGACATGCCTGGGGTACCAAGGGAGGTGATCAAGCATGCCCTCAATGTCAAGATAGACGCCAAGCCAATCAAGCAACGGCTACGGCGCTTCGCACAGGACCGCAAAGATGCTATTCGGAAGGAGATAACCAAGCTCCTCGCAGCTGGGTTAATCAAAGAGGTCTACCGCCTAGATTGGCTGGCAAACCCAGTCCTGGTTTGGAAGAAGAACGGTAAAGGGCGCATGTGCGTCAACTACACCGACTTGAACAAGGCGTGCCCCAAAGATCCATTTGGTCTACCTAGAATAGATCAGGTGGTGGATTTAACTGCGGGGTGTGAACTTCTTAGCTTTCTCGACTGCTACTCAGGATACCATCAAATCAGCTTGAAGGAGGATTGCCTGAAGACTTCTTTCATCACGCCGTTTGGAGCATACTGCTGCATCACCATGCCGTTCGGTTTGAAAAATGCTGGAGCAACGTATCAACGGGCAATTCAGCGGTATCTACACACTCAGATCGGGAGTAACATGGAGGCATACGTCGATGACGTGGTGATCAATACAAAGTCCAAAGAAGACCTTATCGCCAACTAGGAGGAAACCTTCCAAATCTTCGAAGATTCAAGATGAAGTTGAACCCGGAAAAGTGCACCTTCGGTGTGCATCCGGCAAGCTACTCGGCTTCATCGTATCGCATCGCGGCATCGAGGCCAATCCAGAGAAAATCAGCGCAATCATGAACATGGCACCCCCGACTAGCCAGAAGGACGTCCAGAAGCTGATAGGCTGCATGGCGGCACTTAGCTGATTTATCTCCCGACTAGGCGAATGGGGCATGCCCTTCTTCAAATTACTGAAGAAAGCAGATAATTTTCAATGGACTCCCGAAGCCCAGCAAGCCTTCGAAGACTTCAAGAAATTTTTCACATCACCACCAGTGATGCATCACCTATGCCCCAAGAGTCATTAATGCTATATCTAGCGACAACCACTCAGGTAGTCAACACGGTGTTGGTGGTCGAGCGATTCGAGCCGGGTCATATACAGAAAGTACAAAGGCCAGTCCACTTTGTCAGTGAGGTCCTAGCTGACTCCAAGATGAGATATCCGCAGGTCCAGAAGCTGCTCTATGGCCTACTTATCACTGTCCGGAAGTTGGTGCACTATTTTCAATCGCATCAAGTCACGGTGGTCACATCGTATCCACTCGAGGACGTCCTGCATAACCGTGAGGCCACCAGCCGAATTGCTAAATGGGCGCTCAAGTTACCGACCAACCGGTCGACATCCCCAACGGCAGTCTCATCTACCTCAAAGCGATGCCGAGCAGCTGGCTCTAGTCAGCCGCATACGGAGGCACGTCAGGCATCACTCGGCAACCCCAACGACAACCGGCGACGTCAAAGCAACCGTCGGGACGATCAGGACCTCCGAGACTGACTACGGCGCGACCTTCGGCAAGACATCATTGCTCGGCACCGTAAATGAGAAGAAGATGAGCAACGCCAACTAGAAGACAAGAACAAGCATTTCGGCCTCCACCACGAGCGGTTTTGCCGCCATATTCGGAGTCGGAGCCCTCATGAAGACGAAGGCATACCGGCCTTCACCCAGGAGCTACAACAGGTCGACTGGCCGTCGGGTTTCAAGCCTACAGGCATCGACAAATACGACGGCAAGACCAATCCCGAGTCTTGGCTCACGGTCTACACTCTGGCGATCCGAGCAGCTGGAGGAAATCACAAAGTCATGGCTAACTACCTCCCAGTCGCTTTAGCCGACTCAGCGAGGACATGGCTAATAGGACTTCCCAAGCAATCAATCGGCTCCTAGGGAGAACTCCGGGAACGCCTCATTGCCAACTTCCAGGGAACATACGAGAGGCCATCTTCCGAGTATGACCTGTATCAGTTACATCAAAGGAAGAATGAGTCTCTTCGTGACTTCATCAAGAGGTTCTCTGAGAAGAAAAATTCAATCCCAATGATCAAGGATGAGGTCGTCATCGCCGCCTTTCGAAAAGGAGTCAAAGACACCTCGTTCATCGACAAATTCACTCGGAAGCCTCCCAACTCTGTCAAGGCTCTATTCGACGTGGCAAACAAATACGCCGGCTCAACCCACGCTGTTGCTAAGGCCCTTGAAGATAAAAAGGCATCCTGACAGAAAAAGCGGGAGGGCACCGACGACGCGGTCCCGACTAAAGCTGGGAATCGCAAACGCAAGTCGGACGGCTTCATTGTGGCAGTCGGTCACAACCGTCTTCGACCTTCAACAACTAAAGATTATCAGAACAACAAGTGACATGCTCGGGGGCTCAAAAGCCCAAACGCAAGGATGGCATCCCCACTCCCAAATACCGAACAGCTAAGTCGCTTCCCGATAAAAATTTCCTCATTTGGCTTTGCCAATGCCGCAGCCACTTACACCTAATAGGTGTACAAGCTGCACCTTTTCTTAGGTTTTTCCTCTTAAATGGTTGAAAAAGTACTTGAGTAGCATAAATTCCGATCCGTGAAACTTTGCTCCATGAAAGATGAACTCAAGTCACCCAAAACACGTGTCTGGGAAAGAGCCACGAGCCAACTCCCGACGCTAAGGGGCTATGACTAGTCGAGCAGAGTGTTTAAACGTAAGGGGTCAACTACTCGAGGAAATTAATATCAAAAAGAGGAAGAACACGTATTTACATATATTATAAAATACATTTTATTCGGGTGATTGTTTTCATCATCAGATGCTACTCATCCGATATCTTTATAATGCAGGGCCAGTTCCAGATACGCGTGACAGGAACTCAGGGCTGCGAGCCTATCTCCTACGCTTGGGGGCTGGACAAGTCTGCCAAGAATCACTTGGAATGCTCCATGAGGGCTACTGACCGAGTACTTGCGCCAGTCGGGACATCATCTTCCCTGGCTACGCTCCAAGTGAGCTTACAACCGACCTCCGGCACTAGTTGGGGGTCGTATACTACTCGACTGGGTGAGGTACACCTCATGAGGGTCACTAGCCGAATCCTACGCTAATGCTAGGATCGGGTACCTTATTTGGTCACAACTCTGTCAGGTTAGGTACGCCCCATGAGGGTCGCCAGCCGAATCCTATGCTAATGCAAGGTTCGGGTACCTAGCTTGGCTATAACTCTGTTGGGTAGGGTATGCCCCATGAGGGTCGCTAGCCAAATCCTATGCTAATGCAAGGTTCGGGTACCCTGTTCGGCTCTCCTGAAGTCAGAGAAGACTTACATCGTCAAAGCGCATCTGGAGTTCTCATGCACTGCGTCACACCTGAGGAGGGCAAGCAGATCCTGCAACATACCTACTCGGGCACCTGTGGCAACCAGGCTGCATCCAGAACATAAGTCGGAAAGGCTTGCAAATAAGGATTTCTCTGGCTGATTGCGGTTACCCGACACCAAAAAAAAACTCATCCTGACATGCGATGGATGATACTTCTATAGAGCTATGCTGGTAGGTCGGCTCAGGCCGGCTTATTTGGTAGCAGCTACCAAGATATGAGTTCCTACAGTAGCATGCTCCATGTGGCCCCGCCGCAGGGCTGAGTTGAAATAATAGCGCTGGTGCTACAATAGGCCGATGAGGGGGTAAACAGATATGCTTCATGAGAACCTTATTGCTAAACATATATGTTTGGGTATTGTTTATCTACCCAGGTTCGAGGATATATCCTTACAAGGATCACAAAGACTGGTCTTCATTAAATTGGGATGCAGGGTATCTTTCTCGGTACACCTGACCACGCCGTGAATTTATTTTTATAAAGTGGTACTCGGCCTATATGCGTGGCCATCAGTTGCCATGAGTAACGTTATTCTGGCCGACATGACGCTGACGAGTCTAACTTTCGAGTAGTGCACTACTCGGGAGAGACTATAAATATCTTTTCCCGCTGACATGATGCAGAGGAGTCTAACTTCTGAGTGGGACGCCACTCGGAAAAGACTATAAACCCCCTATTCCAGCTGACATGACGCTGAAGAGTCCCATATACGAGTAGCATCCTACTCAGTAAGACTATAAACACACATTCTGACTGACACGAAGTCGAAGAGTCCTACATACGAGTAGTTCCCTACTCGGCAAGACTATAAAGTTTATTCCGGTTGACATGATACCGAAGAGTCTCATATACCAGTAGTAATATACTCAGGAAAGACTACAAGGTTAAAGATCTTTGACTTTATGTTTAATTGTTTTTACAATTAAGCACAAGCGGGGCTACACCTAATAGGTGCGCCTATTCGGTGCACACTATTCATACTTGTACATGGAGCCCTTCATAGCCTTGCTGCCAGCTGACATGAAGCAGGACTCAGGAAGAAGACTCACTCGGACAAAGAGTACTTGGGAGCAATGCACTCGGGAAGACTTCACCGTGGAGGATGAGCACTCGGCATCAGCTGTGACTCAACTATGAAGGTCTCAAGGGCTACGTGGGTGCCATGGCCCCGGTACCTCATGACAGCATATGGGCCACTTCGGATAGAGGATGGGTCCTAGCCTTGTAATTTAGGGATATAGCCACACTCGGCAGACTTTGCCTTGTACGAAAGGAAAACACAGTCCAGTTGGGTGCGTTATATCTCTAAGAGGAGATCCCTTGGCCGTAATCCGGTTGGACTCCTACTT